>VWZS01001733.1:319601-514075 GCA_013397075.1 Rhabdornis inornatus
AAAAGGAAAAAAAAAAAAAAAGAATTAAAAAATGAAAGCTATTCAGCTGCGAGAGGGAAGGGAAAGCAGCCGGCAGCTCATGTTCCCTCCCTCCCTCCTTCCCTCCGTGGAGCGGCTCCCGGCCGGCGCTGCTCGCCCGGCGCATCCCGGGGGGGCCGGCACCAGGGCGGGACCCGCATTGGTCCTGCCCGCTCCGAGCAGCAGCGACAAAAAAAAAAATAATAAATAAATAAATAACCGAGAAATCGCTCCCTCTCTCTCCGCAGGGGGCGGAGCGGCCTCGGCTCCCGCGGCGGGCAGAGGTCCTGGACGGACGGACGGAGGGAGGGAGGGAGGGAGGGAGGGATGGATGGATGGGTGGATGGATGGATGGATGGATGGATGGATGGATGGATGGATGGATGGATGGATGGATGGATGGATGGATGGATGGATGGATGGATGGATGGATGCTCCGGGGGAGCCGCACGGAGCGAGCCGTGGACCGGTTTCTTTTTGAAATATGGAAGAGGGAAAAACAAACAAAAACAAATTCAAATCAAAACACCTGGAGGTGACTCATTGTTCGTGGCCGTTCGGGAAAAACTCCCACTGCCAGCATCAACAGGAATTTGAATAAGCGCCGTGAGTAATCCGGCCCCATTATAGCAACACTTGGCTTTGGGGAGGCTTTCGGTGTCGCAGGTCCCTCCTGACGCTGCTCGGTGGATGCCAGGATCCGTTACAAGCCCCGGATCCCGCATTCACTCCCGTTCATCCTGACACATTCCAGAGCTGCACACATTCCTCTTCCTGAGCACACCTGCACCATCCTGCACAGTGGGAGATTATCAGTGTGCAAAGCGAGGCACCAAGCCATGCTTTCAGACTGGATGGGGGGCTCAGCACCAGGACACACAGTGCCATAGTGCCCAGTTAAGGCTTTGACTTATCCCTCACTATGAGAAAGACATTGAGGGGCTGGAGTGTGTCCAGAGAAGGGAATGAAGCTGGGAATGGAGTACAAGCCTGATGAGAAGCAGCTGGGGGGGGCTCAGCCTGGAGAAAAGGATGCTCGGGGGGCACCTTCTGGCTCTCTACAACTCCCTGGGAAGACACTGTAGTCAGGTGGGAGTCAGGCTCTGCTCCCAAGCCATAAGTGACAGGAGGAGAGGAAATGGCCTCAAGTTGTGCCAGGGATATCAGGAAAAATTTCTTCACTGAAATGATTATCAGGCATTGAAATAGGCTGCTCAGGGAAGCACATGTTCAAAAAACACATGGATATGGCACTTCGGGACATGGTTTAGTGGCAGTGCTGGGATAACAGTTGGATTTGATGATCTTGGAGGTCTTTTCCAACCTTAACAATCCTATGATTATAGGGAGAGTGCCTCAGAATAATATTCACGAAACCAACATGAGACACACAAGCAAAAGGTGCATTTAAATCACATCCTCATCACAGTACCAGTTAATTGCTTTATTTACAGAGTAGGGCTGCTTCATTCAGCTCCTTATTCCCACCCTTATCCACTCCCCAAATACTGAATCCCTTAACCACTGCCTGTGTGGCAAGAACAAGAGTGATCCAAGCAAGGAGAGAGTGGTTTGAGTTGGAAGGGATCTTATAGAATAAAAGTTCCAAACCCCCTGCCATGGGCAGGGACACCTTCCACTAGTCCAGATTGCTCAAAGCCCCATCCAACCTGGCCTCGAACACCTCTAGGGATGGGGCATCCAGAGAAGCCATGAACCTACACTTGAAATGTTTGAAATACACACTGGGTGAAGCTACTGAGCAGGACAGAGGAAGCCCAGCCCCACTGCTCCTGCTCCATCCAGGCAAGGAGTGCTTGGGGAAGGCAGGCTCAATCTTGCTCCATCACTCATGGCAAGGGGAGCTGGGACCTGCCTATTTAACATCCAGTCTTTTGAGGAAGTTTTAAGTGTGCAAACCTCATGTTTTTAGATCTGAGACTCTTTCAGATAGAAAAAAGAGGCATTTCTTGGAGTATATTGTAGGTGTCTCCAGGATGAAGACAGCATTGCTGGATACTTCTGCAGATGTCATCTTCAATGACTTACCCAAGGTTACACAGTGACTAAGTGGCAGAACAAAAAACTGAAGTCAGAAATTGTGCTCTACTTATTATCAAGTACTATTCTTCCTCAACATTGCAATGTAAAATGTAATTCAAGTTCCCACAGTACATACAAAGCTCACATGATGAGTTTTGGCTGTTGCTGGGATTTTTTCAGCACATCTGCTTTCACATATACCACTTCTGCAGGCTGTTTTGTAGTAACTACAAAAGGGTAAATTTTATGGTAGCTGTTTTTTTAAGTAACTGCTTCCACCTCAATCTCTTTATCCACCAATTTCAGATGGGAAAGCACACATATGAAATCCCTCTTCATCCATCTCATTGAGATCCTACCAAAACAAATCTTCTAATGTTCTGTCATAACTGTGCACAATGTCAGCTTAAACACGGCTATATAGAACATATCAAAACCCTACAATTCGATAAAGAATGTGAGTTTACTGTCTGAGAGGACTGGTAGTAATTGCAGCAGAAATGTGTCAAACGCTCCAACACCATTTCCACATTTCCATGCTGAAAACTCAGCCTTGCTGGCTAAAAGAGGGTTGTGCTCCAGTATGAACACCTTGGAGAAGATCCATGCCTGAAAAACAGGCTAATTTTAGGTCTGAGATAAAATATAGTAAGGTTTAAAAGCTATTAGCAGATCTAATTGACAGCTTTACATTCACTTACACGTTTTATGAAGTTCAGGCCACCAATTCCTGCTGCACCCAAATTGCCAGGTTTTGTTTTTATGTTTTTATCTTGGGAAGCTGGCTAGGGTACAGGATACCAAAACAGCCACAAAGTTAATCTGACCAAAAGAAAAGGATTCCTTTCATTGTTCCTTTAACAGTTATGGAATCTGATCCTTTGATGATGGTGGATTGAATACTCCACTTTGGACACTCAAAGGAGTTTTACTGATTTCTCACCATGCAGTCCAGTCTACTGAAGATGATTTCTTCTGAATACACTCAGTCTATGATCCTTGCAGTTATTTTGCCAAATCAGTGAGATGAACTCATTTTTCACCAAATAACACATTTCCTGATAACACATTTGAGGAGTGACCTAGAATTACTGCTTCTCTCATGGATTTAGTTTGCATCTAAGCATCCTTTGTCATCTAAAACCTGGGGGACTTTTTATGTTATACATATTTTGCTTTATATATCTAAATATCACAGCATAATGGCACTGAAATCAAGCTGCTGAATCCAGTGGCAGTGCAGTCACACCATGAGATCATAAATTGCATCATATTACAGGCTTTATATGCAAAGATTGGCAACATCAATTCTGGTCTGTCTTTGGAAGTGACTAGTTTTTAGGTTGTCTGGATTTTTGGTTTTGTTTTGGTTTTGGGTTGTTTTTGTTGTTGTTTTTGTCTAATAAATTCATTTTTATCTGTTTTTAAAGCTGGGATTTTTAAAAGAAACTACTTCTCTCAGACAGTCAAAGGGAACCTCTCTCTTATCTTCTTTGAAAGGCCCAGTTTTCCCTTCCCCTGTTTTGAATCATCCAAATTTCTGTGTCTAAGCTAGGAGTATGTAATCTTGAAAAGGAGGCAATGTATCTAAACAAAAAGCAAGAGCTTCATTCCTTCCCAGAAATGCTGGGTAAGCCTCTGACTAGGAGAAATTCCCTTGCAGCTTTAAGTCTGATGAGTATCTTTGTCTGAATAACCACAACATCCCCTCCTTATCTGCCTGTAGTCCAGGGAGCATCCACCCACTCTCCAAATGGGGGAATAAGGAAGGAAAAATCCTATAAACAAGCGCTTTACTTCCCTGTTAGGAAAAAAAAAAAGAAAAAAAAAAGAAAAAAAAAAAAGAAATAACCACAATGAAACCGCAATAAACCCTACTGATTTGGCTTATACAGCTGATTTTGAAGCTCAGAAAGTATCACTGCTTTGGCCTCAAGCTGTGACTGCTCAGCACCATGGAGTGTCAGCTCAAGTGCCAAGACTCTGGTGTTGAGAACTGGCTTAATACTCTCAAAATTTTAGTGAGCAGGCTCATGTGAACTCAAGAACTTAACACACCAGAGGAAACTATTTGAATGCCCAGGAGTTCAAGAGCTTGTAGGCAAGTCAGCACATTGCCCAAAATAAAGCCAGTAAACAGAACAAAAGCCCAGGGTTGACTGCTCTTGAACAGATGATCTTTATGAATGAGATGAACATTTCTGGAACAGTAAAACCATTGAAGCTGCCTCCACAGCTCACACATTATCAATTAACAACAAAACAGGGTCTCTATACCCAAGTGGAAAGAAAATGCCTCTACGGATTGCATGTGGGTATTGCAAGTAAAATTAAAAGCTTGATGAAAAGTAGCAAAAGATCAGAGAATCAGACCTTCCTTTCAACTTGTGGTTAATATACATCCTCAACGAAGCCAAATGCTACATTAGCCTAAATGGAAAAACCATGTAGAATTATGCTATCAATTAAAACACCTCATTAGCTGGTCTGGTGATTCAGAACTGCTGATGGGACTGAACTCAAGGCTTGAAAATACCTTGATCAACACTATCCTCAGCTTTTAGGCATCAAGGGTGTATCTGAAATCTCCCAGAAAAATAACTTCAAGTTGAGGTGAATATCCCTAAAATGTCACCACACAGTGTCAAACTTAGAGGGTTTAGTTGTTCTCTCAAACCCAGTCTCATCAAGCTTTACTACTGCCAGGCAGCTGTCCTATAGACTGTGGGCATGTTCAGCTTTGGCACAGCTCCATCAACTTAAGTGAAGTTATGGCAAGAATAAATATAGATCTATTTTTGGCACTGCAGGCATCTTGCACATTCACATCCATCTTTTGTCCCTGATCAGTATCAAATATGGAAAAACCTGATCCCATCAGTACATTCACATTACTATTCTATGAAAGACCCCATAAAGGTGTAGAGGAGTAAAGATGCAAACCCCACAATTTTTTGTTGTATTCCCTCAAAGGGAACAGTAAAGATTAGAAAGAGGAATGTGGATAGAAGCATTATATAATTTGGCATCCTCTCACCACAGCAATTATAATCTGTACATGTGAGTTCTTTATATAGAGCAGTGAGAAGAGGAGGAAACCTTGGTTCTGTTCCCAGTTCTTTTGACAGAAATCTTGTCTGCATTACACTAATTCTGATCTAAAATTCCATTTGTAATCCCCTGACATGCTTCTAATTCACACTGGATTTAATTCCACTTCATTTTATAACAGTGTAAAATTTTTAAAAATATACAAGCCCAGTTCCACCTGGACAAGAACATCTGTTCCACTCATTTGCAGAAAATACACAGTAAATTTCACTGGCCACACTAGTGATAGAAGCAGATGCTCTTGCATGGTGACAGAAAATGGCACCATTTAAAATTAGCATCTTCTGAACAATGCTCACATTTAATCCCATTCCTGTACCACAGTGCTTCATGGTTTTGTAATGTAAGCCTGTAGTAGTGCTTCACTCAATAGCTTCATAAGTTTCTATTGTCACAGCAAATGCACACTCACAGCTTTGAATTCATTATGTTCCCATTGCTTTTAGGTTTGTAGCCATATCAGTTTCTCACAATCTAATAAAAACTGGGCCCAGCTATATTGAGACACACACTGATAGGGGTTCTGTGATGGGCTTTGGAAAGGTCCATCTCTCTGGCTTTGCATGTAAAGTTCATTCCTCAGACTTAAACTCATCTGGAACAGGACTGAAAGGGATGGGGAATGCAAGAGCCTATTTGAATTAATGCTTTCTGTGGTGGTGTAAGATAGATGCTTACTGTTTGTCTATGCCATGGTCACAGCAGTGACCACTGTGTAAAGCATATACACATGAATAATCTTTATGATCCTAACAGAGGAGTTCTGTCAGGCCAGCCTATAGCTCACCTCGACTTGCACATCTCTGTGTCTGTGACCATAACAATGGACATCATCTCTCCACGCCACTAACAGCACCTGGAATAAATATTGCAGTACCATTTTGGAAAGAAACTTGCAGATCACGTCTTCCTAACAGAGATGTGCATCTGGGTATTCTTAATCTATTCATGTGTCCTTTGTTTCCACAAGGTTAATGGTACTAGCTCCTACATTATTTTATGCCTGACTTGACATTGCCTATGGCTTCATATGTTTGGAAAAGCAAAGAAAACATCTGTGACTAATGAGCACATCACAGAAGAAAGGTGATGACTATGATGATGATATAGATACCACAAACTACTCCTGACTTTAAGAACCATCAACTTAAGATGACATATGAAGGAGAGGACCTAAAAAAATGCTTTCTTCCCTCTGCTGCTATTCTCTCTACCCTCTCGAGAAGTGGCATGTTAAAAATAGCCACCACTTACAAGGTAACAGCCTCACATCATCAGGTAGTCACCTTCTGTAACCTTGCTGGCACATTTCAAATGCACCTGCTCCATCATCTGGAAGAGTTGTCAGAGCCTAAAGGTAGAAACCATGTGAGAAGCAGATCGGAAGAAAAGGCTATATTTCAAAGCCTTTTTACTACTGGATCTGCTTAAGCATTCCAACCCAGCCTCAGCTGCCATCAGTCTCTCCCACATCAGCAGTTCTGAACAAACACAAATTGGCCAGATTATCATTAAGCAACTTCAGCTATTTTGTAAAGAGCAAAGTATCACTACTCAAACTAAGTGGCAAGGACCAGATTTTCACTTCCCCTAAATCGATGTCGTTTTTCTACAGCCAACATCAGAATTTGCCTTCCAAATTTGAAGTATTTATCAAAATCTTCTTTACAGAATGATCCAATCCTATCATATACTCACATAATCTCCATTCCCCTCAGTATGCACTTCCTACCAATTTGTATTAAAAAAAATCCTCTAGCCTACTGAGCCCAAGCATCCAGTTCAGCTGGTGCTGCACAGTGCAGTTCTGGAGCCATGGAATAAGTGCTTGTGGTGCTCACCAACTGCCAGCTGATATCAGGGAATGATGAATAACATCCTACACTTCCAGTTTTTGCCAAGCACACTTCACAACCCAAGCCTGCAGGCAGCCACTCTTCCCTAGAACCCAAAAAAAAAAGGGAGCATTTTCATAGGGCAACCATTCCACAGCAGTTCTCTGCTGGAAGTCACCTGCAATGCACCATTTAATGGCACTAATTGCAATATTACAAACACCTGCTATTTCTGAACATGTTAAAAAAAGAATATACAAACCTAGATTGCTCACAGTGGTATCAAAGGAAACACAGAAAGTGCTTAACATAATGCCCTGAAATGAACGTTGCCTACCTCCACAGCTCCTTTAAAGAAAGATTTGTCCTGAGCTGATGTTTATGGAAAATAAAAGCACATCCTAGTCAGCTAAATTTTGGGGTAATGTTTCTACTCAAATTCTTAAATCAAAAAACCATCAACCCAACAGCCATGACCATTCTTGAGAGTCAACATCCCCAAAACCAACTTCCATCCCCACTGTGATGATATAGCAAGGGAATTTATGAGGATTACCTAACCCATAAATTNAAACCAGCAAAAAGTAGTAATTAATTTTATTCTTAAAAATCACATGTCCATTTGAGGGAGTGGTTTACTTGCACCTGCTGAACATCATACTCAGTTTTAAACCAGAAAGCTTAAATGCACTTTGCAAGGAAATGTACAGGAAACAGTTATTCTTTAATCTCTCTATTAACCTAGCACAGAATAATCAAATTTAAAGTGCTGCAGGGCCATTGTGCAGCCTCATGCATGGCAGGATCAAGCTTCCCTTCTCGAACTTCCTTATATTTCCTCTGTTCTCCCATTCCCCCATTAGCAAACTGATGACTAACCCTCCTGTGCTGTTCTAACACTGAGTTTTTCAAGCATTTTTAATATCCACCACCCAAAACTGACATAAAAACCTACTCATGAATGCTAATATTTTGTTTCCTACCAAATCAAAGGAGGATCCCACTGTAATGATTAGTGACATCTTTGTTGCATTAAACACCTTTGATATTTCAACATTTAATCAATTTTATTTTTTTAAAGGTGACAGGTTTCCTGCCACCCTGGGTTTTACCCATGATGCTGTACTGAACTCAATGGTTTACAGTACAGGATGAAGACCTGACAGCCTTACATTTATTTTACACACTCCATCATACGGTTTTTAATAACACTGCTCTCACTGCCTGGAATATTTTGGGAAGGTATCAGTGTCAAAGCACCCCATGGCCATGTTGAAGACCTAGCTGATATTTATCACTGGACAACAAACAACACACTGAAGACATAGCACTGAGAGAGAAATTTCCTGAATTTCGTACTTCCTCTTGAAATTTTAGTAGCAAGGACACTGTAGCGCACAACCTTTTTTCAAATAAATGGCACACAGATGATGGAATGATTTTCTGTGTTTTGAGACATAATCACCTCCTGTATGAGAATTAACATGAGCTTTGTTTATTCCAACGGTAAAACAACCTGTATTCAAGCTTGCCCAGCTGTCTAGAAACTCAACTGATTCCACTGTAAAAGCAGGTGTAGTCAATCATTTCTGTCACAACATTAGTACATTACTGGCTGTTGGCAAGTGGGTCAGCTCGTCACAGGCAAAGCAGTGCTCAGCTGCTCTGTTTCCTTCCATCCTGGTTGGCACATGAAACAACACTGCTACAGCTGCTGAATTTCAAAAGGCATCCATCTGCTTAACTTCCTAAAATGACTTTAAAGAGTGGGATACAACAAACACATCTGCTACCCTCAGCACATTAAAAAAGATCATCTGGAAATTAACTGGGAAATTATAAATCTTTTTAGCTAGGGATCCACAGTGAAGTTCCAATACATGTGTAACATGAGTTCCACCTTCAATTATAGCTCAAAGATTTGCACCTCTGGCTTTCTGAAGATTCAAGGCAAACTTTAGTTGTAACCAGCTCTATATCTCTTTATCTCACTGCTAGAGTTTGTTCAGGATCACATCACTGGGCATCCATCTATTCAATTTTGTCACTCCTGAAAGGCTTGACTGGATAAAGCCTTGGGCACTGCAGTCTGATCTCACATTTGACCCGCTCTGATTAGGATAGACTGAAGACCTCCTGAAGGCCCTTTCAATCTGAATTAGCCCAACTATTCCCAATAGAATAAAAGAGAAAAAAAATTAAAAATTCCATTAGTATCTGCTGGAAGAACTCAAAGTGGAAACCAGCTATGAACAATAACCTGGTCCATCACAAGAAAATGCTTAGGCAGGAGGGCCAGCAGAAGATACCAGCAGATCAGATTTTAGGAGGAAAATGTTAGCACAAGTTTAAGTGTGCTCTTCCTTTCAGCTCTTCTCTCAGATCTCTCACAAATACAAATGTGTTATCACTTTGAATTATGTGAACAGATGCTTACATCCAGGATTTGCAATTTACATTAACTTAGCCTGCATTAACAGCGATTTCGACACCAAATGCAAACAACAGTGCATGTTTTCACCCTAAGGTACAACATATGTGCAACCTGCAGCACCAGGACATCTCAGTAAGTTCCTTGGCTACCTGCTGCATTCTCAGCAGACTCTTCAGGCATCCCAGTTTCATCTGCAGAGCGCAGGCAGAGCTGGTGTAACACAACCCAGGAGAGACGTGCGTCTTCCACAGGTCCGGGGGCACCAGAAAGGCTGGCAGGAACACAGTGAGCCATGAGAGATCCCACACAAGGAGCTGCCATATCTACTGGGCAGGTGAGAGGAATTTTACAAGGACACAGAAGAAAAGCAGCCCTGGGAAATATGTTAACTCCAAACTGGGAACCATTTGAGGTGCGCTAGCTAAGGGCTTGTGAACTACAGGCCAAGGCAGACCTTCAGTAACAGGAATTAGTATTTGATACTCAGGATTTGATACAGGAATTAATATTTGATTAGTGTTTGATGATTAGTATTAGAGCAAAACCTCTGAAGCGCAGCACTTTGCAGCAGGGCTAACACTGTTCTGCATGTATACAAACGAGAAACCAATTTTTCTGTGCTGTAAATAGCTTGTGCAATTAATAGCAGTTAGCTGTTCCTGTCTTTTTCCAATTACAGACTCAGGAAAAAAGGGCATATTAAGTTACCTCATGCAATTCTGGACCACCTACTGTTAGAAGTGCAATTTGAGGATGAGCTGCTACTGCTAATTATCAAAATTAAAACCTGAAATGGCAATGCTGGTTTTAAAAGTGAGATGATTTCCTATCACAGGCATAACTTTCCACTGTTCTCCCCTGCCAACAGTTATCACTTTTGTCTGAGATTTCTGGACTGCAACTTTGAACACAGAAATGCCATCATCCAGAAAACCTTTCAAAACATTTTGGGTCACCATTTTGGGTCTTTCAAAACAAAGCCATTTATTTACCCTTGGCTAATTACCTTTTAGTCTCTCTGCACAGACGCAAAATATTTGTGTTTCTATTTTGTCTTTTCTTTTACATTTTCAGACAGCTGCAGCCATTTCCAAAGTCATCATCGTGTTTCCACCATGATGTTAGGAAAAAAAATTTCTCCTGGACAGTACTGCTTTTAGTACAACAAAAAAATTACAGCTGTGTATGCATATGCATGTGTGCACTCACACATGTATTGTGAGCTGAATAAAAATGTGGTGGTATCTAATTTGACCTGAGAAAACCAGAACAGCACGTCGACATAAACAGGAAAAGTTCAACACTATTTGCAGCACAGCATCACCAATTCCAGTCTCTCTTACCCTGTGCTGAACAAGCATTTCCAATTCAAAGGAGTAATTAGCATCCCATAAAAAAATCAGAGCACTAGCAAATACCAAAGCTTTGACTTGGCATTAGCAAAGATCAATGAGAATTCATCCTGTAAGCCCACCACTAGCACTTCTTGCTGCCCAAACACACTGGGACAGGCAGGACTGTGCCTACACCACCCATGCTGATCACAGGAAGTTCAAACTTCATTAGGAAAGAATTAAATAGCACATATCATTCTTCTAAACATCATTATCAACTTTTTAAAACCCACTGAGAGACTCCTCGCTCCAATACCTCATTCTCAGCTGCTGATCATTTTGTCCAGTGTTAACACTCTCATATGAAGCACACAGTGCCAGTGCCCACCTCAGGCTGGAAATTTTGGAATGCTTTAGCCAAAATGCCAGAACCAAGGTAGAACCATCTGTCGTCACTCAGCCATGTCCAAAAAGCACCAGTGACCTTTGCTTCAACAGCTCAGGCACTCCAGAGCTCTGAACAAGGAACTCGGGATTGGGCAAGGTAGTTATGTTTGTGCCAGAATAAAGTTTAACATGTTTTTTCTGAAAACACACACAACACTTTAAAATCACTTCATTTTACACATGCTCTGTAAGAATGCTTAAATTCAGCAGTTGAGGTCTGCTGAGTCTGTGCCCCTGAGCACTACACTGCTCCCACAAGTGAGGGACCAGCCCAGCAGCAGAACTGAGCACTCCCCAGCCCAGGGGGACCAGAAGAAACAAAAGGAGGATTCTAAGAAGCAGGGAGAATAACAAGGCTCAAAGGGAAAACCTGTATATGGGGCTGAGAGCATGGATTATGTAAGGACATGGAGATGGAAACTTGTCCCAAAGAGGAAGGTGTGAAGAGCAGAGCCAATGATGGTAACAGGACTGGGATTAACACTCAGATATGAAGAGAGAATTAGGACATGGAAGTTCTGAACCTGTAAAACACTACACAGTGTATGCCCCAAAATCACGTTCACATTTCATGCATGAAGTTAGTAAAATACTAATTTTAAATTTCCCAGTGTTTCATATTTACATAACAGAGACCCATAACCCACCAAACCTTATCCAGAGGTCAGGTGAAGGCACGTTACTGCCAATACAGTATTTAGATATTAAACTGATCAGCACTATGCACTGGGAAGCACACACCATCCATGAGGGTGTCAGGAGGGAAGAAAAATACAAATTTTGCCATCAGGGATGAATTTAGTTAAGTATGGTAAATAAAGCTGAGAGTCTCACATACCACATCCTGTTCTTGCTTAATTAAACATACTATTAAATAACTGGTTGCCAGCTTGCTGCTCTATAAGACCAGCATTGGAAAAAACAGTGTATGGTCATGCCCTTAAAACTAAATCATCATAACAAATAGGCTTTATGTCACAAAATGTAAAAAGCAAGCATCTGGGACATTTTGTATTTGGCATTTCCTAAACTTTGGATTCTTAACCTTCATATTTCAGCAACTCTAATATTTTTTTAACACTTCGTTTGTTCAACAAGTTTGATATTGTTTGCCAGTGTGTATTGGATGATATATCAAAGAATTTCAGACTCTTGCACAGATTTACAGTGACTATTTGCATCCTGGGAAATCAGCAGGTCTGCACACAGCCCACACACCCCATCCCAGGGCTCCACACAAACACCCCTCTAGCCTTCCCCAACCCTTCCAGCACAGACAGCATCACAAAATATCCTCAGCTGGAATGGGCCCACAAGGACCACTGAAGTTCAGCATCCCACCACAGGCACAACAGCAACTGCAAGGTCATCTCTGCACAGTGATGCTGGATGAGTCCCACACAATTCTCTCTCTGGAAGAGGAGCAGGCACAGGGCCAGCTCTGCCTGCCATAATCTGAAGAGAGGGAGAACACATTATCAGCACAGCCAGGATCCCCCACCCAGCCCTCAGTGCTGTGGAGGCAGCGGCTGCACCAGCGCCCATCACACCCTTCTGCACAGCTCCTGTCCCTCTGCTGCCAGCCTGGCCTGCAGTGTCACCTGCAGATGGGGCACTGCCAGCCTGGCCTGCAGTGTCACCTGTAGATGGGTCACCACAAGCCTGGTGTGCAGTGTCACCTGCAGATGGGTCACCAAGCCCCTGAGCCAGTCCCCAGTCCCCAGGCTCACTCCACATGACAGCCTGGCACCCTGTCAGCCAGGCTTGGCAGGCAGGCTCCGTGGATAGCGAGCAGGCAGGGGGGACAAATAGCAGATGGCTTTTCCTATCTTCACAGCAATTTAATCACGGCAGTCGTGACACCACTGATGTGCTCCACACCATCTCCAGTGCCCTGCTGCAAGGTGAGCAAGCTGCTCCTTCCCAAGGACAGCCCTTGGGACCAGCCAGGAAGTTTCTGAAGTGCAGTCAGGACACCAGCCACACTTACTCAACTTGAACTTCGTAACAGGAACAGAGCGCGACAGATCTGACCAGTTCAGACAAAAAGGAAAAGCACTTGTACTGCAGGAGAGTTGTGACCCTGCAAGTCAAGGATATGGGATGAGCGCCCAGTGCCACTCCTGAGCTCCCCTGCAAATGTGGGCAAGCTGGCCTGACAGCTTGGCAAACGCCTCAAATCAGGCTGCCCAAAATAGAAACAAGTAAAATTAGTTGCTGCTTTGGAAATGTATTTCTTTGTTTTCTCTTTATGAACTGTAAAACCAGATAAAAATGTTGGCACCGTCGAGGGCAATGTGACAGCTCTGTTAACAGAAGCACCTCAGATACTGAGATGTCACCAGACGGAGATTTCATTTAAGCATGGGAGAATTCTCCACCTTTGTAATTAATGCTGATCTACATCTATGTGACCCGAAGACAGGTTTCTCTGCACTAAAGGGGATGTGAGGATGCCATAGCTGATACGTGAGCAAATCTGAAAGGAAGGCAAAGGCAGCAACTATACTCCTAGTAAAGAACAAAGACTATTATGTGTGTTGTCTTTTCCCAGCCTTGACTGAAATTAGGAAACAAACAAAAAAAGTTTAAATTGGTTGTGTTTTGCTAAGTTGGTCAGAGCATGATGTTGATAACACCAAGCTTGTGGGTTCAATCCCTATGGGCCATTCACTTAAGAACTGGACTCAGTGATCCTTGTGAGTCTCTTCCAACTCAGAATATTCTGTGAATCTGTGTTTTCAGCTCCTTAGTAAGACAAAACTAAAAATCCCAGTGCACAATAGTTGATTTTACATTTCCTGAAGGGTACAGCTAACATCAGTTCTCCACGCTAGTCTACAAACTTGGGCTCTTTGACATATCCTGGGGACTTACACACATGGATGCAGCAGCAGCTAAAGAAAACAGCTGTAATTATTCCCAAACCTGTATAAATCACAACAGGGGAGCAGTTGGAAGCAGGGATAGAGAGCCAAAGTTTGACAAATGGAAAAGACAAAACCACTGGGAAAAACCTTTGGGGATGTGCAAGCAAGCTAATGAAGAGTAGAAATAAATAAAGTATAATAGATAGGTTATATTTAAAAATATCTGTAAAGCAATCTAAAATAACATCTTTCTCTTTTGATGTTAGTATCTGTTTTGAGTTAATGTTTATGGCACTACCAAGCCCCAAACAAATGAGATGAAAAGTGGGGAGGGTTATGCAGATAACGTTGTTAGGGAAGGAAGAAATAAAGGAAGGTACTGTTTATCTTTCCTTTTACTCTCAGTATTTTGATTCCCTGTCCCATAAACAGGAGGGTGAGGGAACTCTAAAGCTGTTTGTGACTTTGAAAACTTAGTTCTGTTCCCTTGATCCAAAAATTCCATAAAACGTTCCTCCTCCTCTCCATATTTTGCTTTACCACCTAGAGCCAGAGCACAAAGGGCAGCAGTTTCCAACATGTGTGTGCACAGGCACAAACCTTTGTGTGGCAGAGCTGTGCTGGGAGCAGATAATTACAGCAAATAAAAGGCAGCTCTGGATATAACAATGTGGAAGCAAATCCAATTGCTAAGGACATTGGCTGAAAACAGCCCTCAGAAACAAAGAACCAGCCACATTAGAGCAATCTTTCATACTTGTATAAAATAAGTAATTGAGTCAGGGACAGGGTAAAGCCTGGGAGCACAAAGAAAGATCACAAGTCAAAGCTGGAAACTGTCCCAATGGTCCCATATTTCAGCTCCCTCTCTGTTTGCCATTCTTCCCACTCCGGGTTTAAGCACAGCATCAAAGCTCGTTATTAGTCTGTAATCAAGGCCATTAGAGCTCTCAAATTCAACCTGAAGACACACTGGGCAAAACCTGGCAAGGCAGCAATAACGATCCCCTCTGAGTAATCAGAGTATTGCTCCACATGATGCTGATAGAAAACGGTCCCCTCGTGCCCAGGGGCCTGCCAGAGGGCTCACTTGAGAGCAAATGTTATCTTACACACTATAAATACGTGAAAACAAGATTAGAGGCAGCTGTTGTGACAGCAATTTGCCATGTCAATACACCCCCTCACACTCTGCCCAGGTTTTTAGCTCTTTTAGCTCACAGAAGCAAGAGCGGCATTGCCAAACCCCACCATGTCCCTGCGTTTCCCTTCCACTTGTAGGATCCAAGGGCTGCCCTCACCCTCACCTGACTTCACTTTGGCTATCAGAGATAGAGTCAAGCACCCCACCACTCTTTGGGAACTGTGCAGAACAGAACAGCTTCTCTAATTGCCCTAGTTTGGCCCTGTAACTCACAGCCAATGTTAATCAGGAGCAATGTTAACATTACAAAGGTCTCTTACAACAGTAGACATTTGAAGCATTTCCACTGAAAACTAAGTACAGTTACAGTCACTTATCAATTTTAACTCCTGCCACATTATTACATATTGATAAAAATCCTCAGCATTCTGTCAGATAATTGTCTTCATTCATTACTTCCAGTAAGAAAGAGGCTACTGAGTGGGAGAAAAATAACCATTTTGTTTTTACATTATTCCATGTATGCTTAATAGAGCTATTTCCCAGATAACCCAGTGGTTATTTCTATTTATACTGTGTGTAGTTGTCTTTGCTATAAATGAAGATCCAAAATGGGTGGCAACTATCATGTAGCTGCTACAACATGCAAGAGATGCATAAGGACACACTGCAAAATGTGACTACTGGCCATAAAGCTACTATTGATGGGCAAACTATGGCCTACTGGTTTCCTAAAGAAAAACAAAAAACATTGGCACATTAGCTCACCTCACAGTCAAAATTTGGCTGGACACTCTCAAGAGCTACGGATACTGAATTTCCCCTGGGATAAAGTAATAAAAAATAAAGGTAATGAGAGACAATATCCTGGGGTAGTAAATTCCAGATTTGAATAAGGATGTACAGAAAACCTAAATCAAGACATTTGTGCTTCCATTAGTCTTTTAAGCTCAGTTTCTGGAAGCACTTCCCGAGGATGACTCAGTATCTGTAAAGTAATTGCTGTTCTCTGAGATCACCTTGGGGAGATTCAGCAAGCACTGAGTGATGGTGTGACAGAAGTCTTACATCCTTTGTACCTGTTATGAAAGGCTTGACTCCAGCTGCAATTCCTGAATTACAGGGCCTAGAGAGGTCTGGCTGCTGCCACCCTGGAGCAGCACCAATCAGCCAAAAGTCCTGGTGGGAGGGAAGGAGGCAGCACTGCCACGAGCAGACTGCAGTGCCTGTGTCCCTGCCACCTGTGCAGAGCAGGGGGGAAGCCTGCACCCTTCCAGGGCACAGCCCTGGCACTGTGCAATACACTCCCACGCACACTCCCACTCACAGATGGCCTCCACACAACCCTTCCAGCATAAATTATTTTAGGATTTTAGCAGTTAAGCCACAGAGCTCAGATTTTTTTCTCGCAGGCAGGAGCGCAACTCTGTTTTTTTAAAAATCAGGGGAAAAAACATGAACAGACAAACACCCCTGCCAAATCAAAAATAATCATAATAAAATATTCCTGTTTCTACAGCAAGTCTGAAGCATTCAAAATACTGCCCATGAGTTTGTTCTGGTGACAGCTCTGTGTTTACACCTGCTGCTTTTCCTTGTCCTGAGTGTGGCAGGAAACAAAAGCAGGAATGGAAATCATCTCTGTGCAGGCAAGTAGCTGAAATTAAGGGGAGCAAGAGAAGGAACAGTGCAACAAAAGGCACATGTGATGTCATCCCAATTTTTATGGTTGCTTACAATGTAGAAGATTGCATTGGCACCCCAGTAATTCAGTGGAGGGGAAAAGGCAGCTACAGAGCTTCAGCCAAATTTAGTGATGAGTTCCCTTAAGCTCAAGAACCTATAATTCAGGACACTTTCTTTTCAAGACATTGATATCAGAGCACATCACCACACCTACCCTGCAAATCTATGTACTAAAGAGCTGGTTTTGCTTTAAACCTACTGAAGTGAGGCAAGAAACACAGTGAGTGGCAGGAGAGAATTTTCTCAATTTCTCTCCTTCCTGGAAAGAGAAGATTGGGCTAAAAGATTATTCAGATAAATTGAACTGTGTTAGAGATAGGGACCAGACCTTGTTAAGCCCTCAGGTAACCACTTGCATTTCAATGCCTGTAGCAGTAAGCTCCTGGCAACATAAACATTAAACAGACATTTCTGAAGCCTAGCACAGAAAGACAAGGGCTTTTATACTTGCCTGCTTGCTTTTAATAGTGGACATACAGTCCTGGTATAATTTACAATTTTCTCATTGAAGCCTTGAAAATCATTATTGAAACTTCAGTAACAATCTGCATTGTCCATCCCATCCCATGACGCTGAGTCAGAGACAGGAAAAGTCACTAGGACCAGCTGTGTGCCCCATTCCCAATGCACATGTGATTCCAGCTTCCCATAAACCAGGCCTTGAGCTGCTGCAGGTCAGAGAGAGCCATGCACAGGCAAAGGAAACATCTGTACTGCCCTAAACCAAAGCAGCCCATCTGAACTGCATGGCCCAGCCTCTGCCCAGCCACCTCAGCCCCCCACCCCAAAGGGGGCTGGAGTGGTGACCCTGTGCTGCAGCCAGCATCAGTCACCCCGTGACTCACAGTCTGTGTCAGAGGATGCAGGCTCCCATCCTCCAAAATGTGCCCTGCTGTCTGACCAGGCTGCGAGTCACTGGAGCAGCTGAATCACTCTCTTCCAGCACGGGCTGCTGGCACTGTCCCACTGTGTCTGACTGTGTCCTTGCCCTGGGATCCCACCACATTGTCTGTCCCGGTCTGAGATTGTGTCCTTGCCCTGGTATCCCACCACATTGTCTGTCCCAGTCTGACTGTGTCCTTGTCCTGGTGTCTCACATTGGCCTGTGTGGAGCTGCTGTCAGAGCTCCTGGAACCCACTAAGGCTGCATTACAGGGAAGGTTTTGGGAGAAAGGGTGTGAGCAGAGCTCTATGGGCAGAGGCATCACCTGCAAAACAAGGACTCCACCAGAAAAGTCAACAGAAAGCCTAACTTTACCATGAGCACAGGCTCCTCTACGCCTGTTAAAAGCAAATCCTTTCTACTGGCTCTGTTAACTTTAATAATTAAAACACTAGGTCAGGCATTTGAGAAGGAGGCAAGTCTCAGTTCTCATGCTATCTCAGCAGTTCCATGGTACAGACAGACAAGGAGCAAAAATAAATGTGAGTGACAGATTCACATCTGAGGCTGACATCTAGCTATAACATCAGGTAAGTGCAGGATCAAAATGACTGAGAGGCATCAAAGGAGAGGAGATAGTGCAGGACGAATTCTTCTCTCCCTCAAAGGCAAAAAGTATTTTTAAAAAGGCTCAAGAACCAAAGGATAAAAAAATCCAGGTTATAATGCTTAAAAAAAAAAACCCCTATGCTTTTAAACTGGACGTTAGACCTTGTGACACTGAAAGGACTAGAAATGGCACAACTGATAATACACAGAACTCTCTTTTCTATATTCAGCTCAGCCCCACAGTTCTGTATACCAGATCATTCAGGTTTTGTGTTCTACCTCCAAGGCCCTTTGCTCTTGCTCCTTAATCTCCACATAAATCTCTGATCCTCATGCCATGCTGTCAGGAACAAGTGGCACGAGGCTGGGCTAACATTTATTTTCCTTTCTGGCCTGCAATTATACAAATCACACCTTTACAGCTTTTTCCATCACTGCTTGCCCATTTATTTCTCAATGCACTTTACCCAGGCTTGCCCAAAGTTTCACTTCCTGGCAGACATGAATAGTGAAGTGAATCAAATACCAGGCTGAGAATATTGCAAAGAAATGTTTGAATACCAGTGATTTTTGTGAATAGTGAAGTAAATCAAACATTAGGCTGTGAATACAGCAAGGAAATGTTTCAATACCAGTAATTTTTGCATTCGAGCTGTAAAAAAAACCAGGATGGAAAACACTTATTGCCTGAGTTTTGCAAAAAAGTGTGACTTCTCTATGCCACCCTCAGTGCAAACCATGTATTTTGGGAGCAGTCAGCTATTTCCATTGCTCTCAGCTGGTATTTTTCATGCCATAGCTCTGCCTCTGCTGAGAAGTTTGCTGACCTTGCATCCTGTTTAAAGCAGTTGCTGTGTCAGTCACAGTCATCAACATGGCACAGCAGAACCACCACCACCACTTTTTGCAAACTTTCTCCTTCCTCCCTGACAGCCCCGAGCACACCCACCCCTTCCAAGGGAAGAACAATGTGCCGGTTCCTGCAGCTCAGCAAAGGACAGTTTCTAAATGTTAAAGAAAAAAAAAAAAAGAAAAAAAAAAAGACTATGCCATTACAAATGGCCATTTTGGGGCATAAGCTGGAGTTGGGCACATGAGCAACATACACATTCTGGAGAATATCCATAAGAGAGATGGGAGTCTGGCCAAACACAGGGAGGGCCTTTGCTAAGATGACAGGATGAGGCACTTAATCGTAAGTATTTGAAGATGAGAAGGCTACAGGGGGGATCTTCTTGTGCTCTGTAAGCACCTTAAGGGGGATCACAAGGATCTGGTGGACGGATAAATTTGAACTAAGCAGCAACAGAACAACATGTGGACAATCCCAGGCTTTAAAATAGAAGTAATTTATATTGAACAAAACTGTGGTGGTTTAGCCAAAGTGGGCTGCTATCTAGCCATGTGGGATTTTTTTTTTGTCCAGGAGACTTCTGCAGCATATAAATAATGCATAGTCAAGAAAATAAAAACAGATTGCTTTGGATAGCAGTGATATCTATGGATATGTATGGGATTAGATGCTCAAACATGATAGTTTTACTCATGCATAAAGGGTTTATGTTTAGCATACGTAAGGAATCTCCTTTTCTCAGGTTACTACATGGAGTTGGAGAGACAGCAGCTTGTGGTAGAAAAAAGTGGATATAGCCTTAATAAACAGATGATGTGGAATATTTTTCTAGCACTCAATTGTCCAGAATAATTTCTAACACACAGACAGAAGCATCAAAGACACACTTATTGTATCATCCTGAAATGGCAGAATAGGAGAGCAAGAATTAAAGTGTCTCTCACCTGCCTGCCAAAGTCTAAACCTCAGGGGTGTAAAGACCCCACCACACAGAGCCTGATGGCTCACAGAGGGCCACTGTCCCCTCTGCCAACACTGAACACTGCAGCATGATCAAAACACCCCAATCTTTCTTTACCTGCATCTTGCAGATGTTCTTAACACACTTTTACTGAATGCTCAATATGTCCAGCCTGTGTTGCGATGTAAAAGCAGAAGAAAATCGTTAGGCAGAAGAAAATCTTTAAGCCCATCGTAAGGGCTAATGGTTTTAAACTAAAAGGGGGCTGGCTGGTTTAGATTAGATATGAAGAGGATGCTTTTTGTGATGAAACACTGACACAGGTTTCTCAGAGAGATGGTGGAAGCCCCATCTCTGGAAATATTCAAGGCCAAGTTGGATGGGGCTCTGAGCAACCTGGTCTAGCAGAATATGTCCCTTCTCATTGCAGGGGCTGCACTAGATGACCTCTAAAAGTCCCTTTCAACCCAAACCTGCTATTTTTCCCTCTCAAAAACCACAACAGGCTGAAAATATTATGTGCCATGTGCAGAGTGACTTACTGGAATCCCTTCTGAAGAGAAAGTCTTGTCAGTGGCCAAAAGCTGGTGTTTTATTTTTATTGGACTGGGAGTTTTATGTCGCCTCCCTGCACCCGTTGAGATGAAATTTGAATCTGCTGCTGCTGTTTCACCTCGGGTGCCTTGACTTTCTTGTACTAAACAGGAAGCCCTTGTCAATACAAAACTATTTGCACTGGCCTCCCTAGCCTGTGCTGTGTCTAGATAATTCAGCCTAATGAGGGATTATTTCCTGTGTTCGTGGCTGACAACACCCAAAGACATTCTGGGATTGTGTGGTGATAAAAACTGAACTATATTAAGCTGATAGCATAGAGCTGTTAATTTAAAATAGAAAATACAAGAGAGAATGGATACTGCTCCATCCAAAAGTCACTGAGATTTGTGCCTGAGCCAGGAAATTAAAACAAAAACAGGCTTTCTGGTTTAGGACTGACATCATTAAACCCACTGAGCTCCATAAGCTTACCTATATGTTAGAATGCAGGGGGGTAGTAGAAGCAATGTGTGTGTGTGATTACAGGCTAATGAGAGCGTGACTTTTGTCCTCAGTGGATGCAGCTGGACTAAAACTAATTCTATTTCTAATATGCAACTGCAAAGGTCAGTCCTAACAAAAGGTAAGGATCAAACCTCCAGCAAGACTAACAGTAGCTTCTTGGCAGTTTCTCCCCCAGGGAGCAGCTGGAAGAAGCAGGCATGTCACAGGAGTGACACAGGAGTGGCACAGGAGTGGCACAGGAGTGACACAGGAGTGACACAGGAGTGGCACAGGCTCTCTCACAGGCACCTGGTGAGTGTGAGGTAAGGCCCAGCCTTTCCTCGCTCCACCAAAGGCAGTTGAGCCCAGACCTAAGCCAGTGGATTTAATAATAATTATCACATATTATACATAAGATACATATTAATATCACAATTTCATTTCTTTCCCCATTTCAGAATATGGGCCAGTTTTCCAGTGTCTCATGTGGACATTATGGATGACTCACTTGCTCACCAGCAACTAAATCAGGGTTTGAGCCAATATGCTGCAGACTGTAGCATATTTATAGCCTTTGGGATGTAACAGTGAGCCACCCCTCTATGGAGCAGAAATACCCACTGTGCTTGAAGAAGAAAGATGGCCCTGTATAAACAAGTCTATGTATGTTCCAGATGAAGGAAATGAAGGGTGGCAATGCAGCACCTCCCATAATTCTAGCCAGCAGTCAGTCCAGCTAGGAAAACAACAGGATCACAAGTAAGCCATCTTTTCCTTGTGCATTTAGGCATAGAAGACATTTTCTTTTTGTGATTTGTTCCATTTTACAGTATCATCATTAAGATATGTATTTTATTATAGCCAAACCAAATACTTTGTTTATTCTCCATCCACATATCCTCTTTACTGGTCTTTATAGGACAGATTTTGAAGGCTACCTATCATTACTAGCTGCACTGCTGTTCACTTTACAAAGAAACAAATAGAGAGCTGCATGAGACATGTATTAAAAAAAACCAAACCCTAAACTTTGTAATACATTGTTGGGCCACCTCCTTGGACCAAATACAGTGCTTCAGACTACTAGAAGCATCTTTAGGTCCATTTAGAAAAGAATGGGAGTCTGATGGCCCAGCCTCCAGGCAAGCAGCTGGGCAGCTCTATTAAAAATACAGTTACCTTGAGGAGAACCTGACAGGTTAATGAAACAGGAAAAGTGGAACAGCCAGGGGAACACATGATTTCATCCCACCTCCCATCAGCTGTTACTATGCAAAACTGGCACTAAAGCTAAAAAAGGACCACATATGCTTAATTACTTCCCATATTTATCATTGATGTGACTATTTCTTTCAACCACACAAGACATTTTCTCTACTTTTCTTCTGCAGTGTCTACACATCAATTCTCTAGTTGCTGTTTCCAAGGCAATCTCACACTAGAATTTCAAGGGTTTGAAGGAACTCAAAGGGTTCAGTCATACAAGGAAGACTGAGTTGGTCTATAATCTCACTGCTGGAGGAATTATGAGTGTGAAAAGCAGAAAAGTGAAAGTATCAAATAAAAAAATAGCACAAGTCTTGTTGTACTTTCAAAGCACAACAATAGATGCCCAGGATGCTTGAAGGCTGTATTAGTTGAGAAGTTAGCTTGAGAAAAGATCACCTTGGATGTAACACAAATCTATCTAGGACACAGGGTGGACACAGAAGGAATGATTATTTGAAGATGATATGATTATGCTGAAATCCAGGACCAGCTAAAACTCCCTTTGCCATCAAAGGGGAGAAACAGCACTGCTACAGCACACTGAGATCATCCAACAGTGTGTACCTATAATAGTTCAGGTGAATCACATCCTAAAAATGCTTATTTCTGTTCTTTAGCTATAAAAGGAGCCCTAAGGCAGTCAGTCCAACTGCAGATGTCTATACTGCAAAGGTTTAAAGAAAGATTAATTCATTTCTCACTAAAAGTGATTCCATTCAGAATCACAGAAAGTTCCTTAAGTTATGCAGCAGTGAGGTATCTGAGGAAATTACTACCCTGAAACTGGAAATGGGGTCTGCTTTCTTGATAATCAAAGTAGCTATCAGACATCTTTGTCCATGTTTTAAAAAATTAAATGATCACAGTATTGCTATACCAAAAAGGCAATTATCAATATAAGAAGAATTATCAATATAAGAAACCAGATGACTTGATTCTACTGAAGAAAAATTCCCACAGTGAATTTACACAGTGAAGTTACAATTTCAACTCTCACAAAATAAATGACATAAGTTTTAAAGGGGAAAACAGAACAATATTATATACAGCTACTGACTGTTTCTTCAAGATAAACTCAGTTCTTAATGCAAAACTGTGCACCTCACAATAAATACAGATAAAAAGGTAAGAAGTGAAGAGCACCCAACAGTAAGTCCCAGGCTCTACAACAATGTCAGTGAATGTGAAGAGAACACTGATGCTGTTCATGCTGCATGTTTCAATCCAGTGTCCAGATTCCAAGCCTGATAGCCCCCACAAGCATTAAATTTTCCAAGTAACAGCATAATTAAAAAATGCTACTAGGAAGGAAAATACACTTGACTGCACACACTTGGTTAATTCCCAGAAACCCTGCTTCTCTCTATTACTTTTTGGATGCTGGAGCCCGTTCCTGTAATTCAAAAGTAAACAATTATTCAGGAAGGCTGTTCAGGCAGAAATGGAGCTGGAACCATGCGAGGAGCACGCACTGGTCCGTCAGTAGCCCAGCAAAGCCTCTGACTCACGGGGCAGAGTCTGGGCCAACAGGCAGCACACGCTTTCGTTTTCACACAACGCCCCGGACTGGAAAAGCATCCAGCCCCTGCACATCAAAGCAGGAGCCCTGGAATGATGAACAGCCACCAGCAGCCTGCTGACAAGGCAGTCAGCCTACAGACACCGAGGCAGGCTTACTAACCCAGCTGGGCTCAGCCCAGGGACCTGCTCAAACCTCTGCCATCAGCAAGGACTTTTTCCTTCTAAGGGCCTGGCTCACCTCAAGCAGTTTGTTTGATGCTTTTCCTAGCTTGCAGGAGGAAGGAAAGGGTGGAAGAGGTTTCACCCCCTCAAAACAATAGACTGACCCAACCAGAATATCTTCTATTTTACCAGAGTTAAAAATGATGCTCCACACAGACAAACAGAAAGTGCAGCATTCTTGTTTCAGAGTCTGACACAGCAGAGAAAGGACAGTGAGGACTTGGGGAGCCTGTGCCAAGTTCAGTCCTTACTCCCAGGAATTCCTAGGCAGCTGGCAAGAGAGCACACTGACACTAGGCAAGGAAAGAGAGGTGAGATTTCCCTGACATTGCTTGCACAGGCTAAAAACAATCAGCTCCTACTTCTATTCTGAGCTCTTCCAATCCCAGCTTGTCGTGGGCTGCTTGTAGAATCACTGCCAACAGCCCAAAACCGTGTGAGCCTGTCATGATAGATCACAACTTGGGAGAAGCTGTGACAATGGCTGCTCTGCAAAGGGCCACTGCAGCCCAGGATGGAGGGGCAGTACCCAGCACCTGCGATGCTCCATTTTTAAGTACCAATGAATTTCCATCTTGAGCAGAAATTGCCCATTCACTTAAAGCTGCTTTCTGTTTCCCTGGGGACAAGGAAAAACCAGACCCTGCCAGCTTTATCTCTGCTCATGAATCACATCCCAGTTTTTCCAGTCTCCTTGACTACAGCTAAATAAAACAGGGGCAGGAATCGTTTGCTGGCCGTTAAGTGCCTGAAATAAGGCAACGACTGCATTGCAGCTGGGAAGTTTTAAGGCAAGAAATATTGGGATGTGTGTTTCCTGCCCTGGGTTGTGGCATAAAGGGCATCAAGGGGTGCTCAAGGCTTCAAGATGTGTTGAGGCAGTGCTAGAGGATACAAGAGGATGAAGGGAGCCAAGGAAAACTGGTCCTTGGTTGGTGCTGCTGCAGCACAGCAGAGGGATGAATTGCCCCAGGACCTGGTTAACAGGGGGGATGGACAATTGGCGAAGTTCACTTATTTATCACTACAAACATAGCCTGCAGAAGCACAAATCAATGATCCTTGTAGGTCCCTTCCAGCTCAGAATATTCTGTGAGTCTGTGACCAAAAAACCAGACCGTGTCCCAGAAGCTGGACTTGATCTCTATGCATCCCTTCCAATCAGGATACTCCATGTTTCTAAATCTGAAGATGAGACTGATGGACATGGGGACCTGAACTCCCATAGGTGATGATGAGCAAGGAAAACCTGGCTTCTGAATTAACATCTCGCCCCCTAAATCCCAAAGTAATTTTTGCTTAGTGGACTAAGTAGTTCCCATTGCAGACACTGCCTCGTGCAATGCTTCAGTTTCATTTCAGGGTCTCATCAGCCATTTAAACACACACAAAGAACAGCCTCCAAAGTCTGAGGTGACAACCACCTCAACCCTCAAGAAACAATCATCTGAAGCAGTATTCATATCATTGAAGGGGCAAAATACTGTTTCCTCCTGTTCTGAAGCTGAGTAGTTTATTCCTATTTCAAATAAATCCAAAAGAGCAAACCATGTTTTTGCTGAGCTCCTAGGTCTCAATGAACATGAACTGAAAGTAAGATAAAGCCTACTGATGCATTCTCTTAACCATTCACATCAGTAAGTCTTTGTACACAAAGTAAATGGAGTATGTAAAGCCTTGGAGCAGGAAAACAGGATTATAAAGGGATTTTGGAGGAAAACTAATTCCTAAGAGCAAGTTGCACACAACTTTCCTAACTGCCCTTGCGTAATTAAGTCTGTGTCCATGGAAAACTAGTACTGCATGAATGAAGCAACCTCTTGAGAAACAATCTCATGAAGACTAATAAAACAGGACATGTCAAAATTATTGCCAGGAAATCTCTAAATCTTTGCCATATATTTTACAGCGTGTTTGCCTACAGTTGACCCCAGTGCAATATTTATAAAATACAACTGCCAGAGAGCTACAGCACTTCCTTTCAGCAATCCCAAGGTGGTATGCAAGCTGGGGTTTTTCAGCTCAGTGTTGAATCCTGGGACTTTGTAGGATGGAGTCGACTCACAAGCAGTAGAGATATATTAAAAAAGCCTCCAGCAATAACAATTTCCTCCCCAGGAACATTTTCAAGTTTTCAAACTCTGACCTAAGGCTGTCAAGGCTGTGCTTTCATCAGTCTACAGTGAACACTGATACAATAATTTTGAATATTAACTGATTCCTCTAATTTTTTTAATATAGTTTAAATCCACATGCTCTAGAAACAACAGACCCCCATGGCAGCACACTGAGTTATTTACTTTCAGCCAAGAATCTTACTATAAAGGACAACAATCTTGTTTAAATGTCAAAGAGAGCTATTTGTCACTGGAGCTCATTGTGAATGCACAGAAACATGGAAGTTAATTTTATCCTGAAAATTATCCCAGAAAGTGTGGATCCTGACAGCCACTTTTGGCACCTGAGATGCTCAGAGGGAATGCCCTGCCTTTATAAACCAAGTGTCGCTCCTGGATCCCGGTGCTTTTTTTTCCAAGTGAAAGCATTATGCATTCAGCAGAAGCAGCTCACTTTTATAGCTAAAATTAACAAAGGTCTCTCATGTAAACACAGGCTCCATCAAATAAATACTCCCAAACTGTTGCAGTACAAGTATGATCTTCATTGAAAGAAATGAAAGTCTTTTCTTGCAATAGTAAAAGATAAAATGTTCTGGGATGTCATCCAGAGGGTTTGGAGGGATCATGTATCCAGGTTACGTGGATCTAAGTAAGGTTACTTTGGTTTTTAAAAAAATTAAAGATGATCCAAAAGAAATACAAATTTTATTAGGTTGGAACTCCCATGTTCATGCAAGACATGTTGAAAACTAGATAGTGTCTCAGCCACCCAAAATTCTTATACTTCTTAAAGTATAGCACTGTCTCTTAGAAATGCAGAGGTTTTTTTAGAGGAGTGAGCATAATTTTGCCAACTGTAAACGACCAGCTACAAAACCCAACTCGAGACTCAGCACTGCACTAAGAGCTTTGTAACTGAGCAGCTTGCATTTGCTGTTCAGCTGCCTAAGCACTGTGACAGTGAGAGTGCCTCCCACAATAATTCTCTCCAATGTTGGTTCATTCCTGCCCAGGCAGGCAACTTTTAATTTCTCAGCAGGCCATCCAGTGTCAACACTTTACCTGGAAAGTATCTTTTCAAGTCTTATTCCAAAGATCGAGCTCTTCTTAAACGGATATTTTTCAAAATCCACTTCATGTTACAAACTCATTTTCCACACTGTACTGCCTGTTTCTGGTGTTTGTTTAGAGATCATAAATGCAACAGCTATAGCTGTAATAACAGCCATGAAGTAGCTATACAGACCTAGTTAAGAAAACACAGTCTGAGGGACAGCATTCTCTCCAAAGCACTCTAACAAAGTCCACAGTGCTGAATTTTTTCAGAAATAATTATCTGGGTTAGCAGACTTTTCTCTTTTTCTAGTGGATTTGATTGTCAGTGTCACAGAACATGAGGAAATCATCACCCATCCTGGAAGTGAGAAAAATACCAGGCAAACAGACACTAATCCCCTTCTCCCTTGGGGGTTCACAATGCCACCCCTCCCTCTCCTCCTCTGCAGCTCACACATGCAGGTTGAGGTGTTCTCCTGCACCTTTCAGCCAGCACATCCAACAGGTGAATTCAGTATCTACACCAAGCCCTTAAGGCTGCCTGAATGGCAGTAATTGTATTACACTGACCAGCACCAAGTGTGAAATTTTGTCACCCGATTAATACGTCCCTTTGCCACAGGAGTGAACAGCAGAGCTATTGAAGATGTTTCCTAGAGAGCAGAGACTTTGTGTCAGCTGCAAACTTCTCTCTCTCCATCCCCAGAGTCAGAGGCTGGAAGTGTTAGCTCATGGAGCAACAGGGACTCCTAAACACATGGTGAGCCAGGTCATCCGAGGGCAAGTCTGTTCCAATTACTTTTTATTTTAAAACCCCAAAGCCCTTTGCTGTGCAGTGCTGTACTTTCTGACTTTGTCACAGCATAGCTGCTACAATTTCTAGGTCAGTAGGACTCCAGCACTGCCCTTGGGCTGTATTTTCACAAGGCTCAATACAGTTAACGTGTCAGACACACCACAGTAAATAGCTCCTATTGTCTGTTGCTTTAGGGAGCCATTGGTTTCACATAAAAATATCACTACTTTTATTAACAGATATTGATAGAGGTCTGGAAATGGTCATTCACAATATGAAATGCATCTGCCTTGCTGAGACAATGAGAAAGTAAGAAATTGGTGACCCGTGCTATGGCATCTGCTTGACACACAAAGGAGCCAGACTGACAGACCACTGCAGCATCAGAGCTGGTATAAAACAAGGTGAGAACTCCAGCTCCTCAGCACTGCCTCCCACACACACTGTATTCAGCCTCAGGGCTGAGCTTACAGCAGGAGATATGAAAAATACTGCATATATGATATTGTCTTTTTTCTTCCCCTTCTCTCCCTTTTAAATCAGATTAAACTAATGGGCAAAAGCCCTCATCATAGGTGTCATGTCTGATGCAATTCCCAGAGTAGCACTGCACTCTTCCTCCCTAAAGAGAAGAAAAACACACATTGTGAGGCACTTAGAGATCACTCCTTTGTTCACTGTTAGTACATTTTCAAAACTGGACTTCCCCTTTAGCTGCTTTGGGAATTTATCACATCCAATGCATGGGGCCAGGCTTCAGACTGTTTAGATTCTCTTTCAAAATCTGCACGAAGTGCCAATTCCCAAATCCCAGAGAAGAAAATTAACATCCCATGTCTGTTGCTGAGACACCTGGAAAAATTAAGAGATTATTTCTCAAAAGCTAGGACATTCTTCAAGCATTTCCCCTTAATTTCTTTATGTCCCTTGTTACTTCTCATCTGTATTAATCCAAAGATTTGAAAATGCTGAAGAAGAACCTCTTCCTTTAAAATATGGAAATATACTTGGAGATTAGGATCATTATGATCATCCAAATCACCAGAGACAACCTTGCCAGAGCTAGGTTTCAAGGAATGCTCATCTCTTGATAGGCAGAGTCCAGGCAGTAATTTGTGCCAGGGCTGATTTTAGTCAGGCTTCTGTTTGAAAACATCCAAATTATTAATCAGCTCAGGTACAAAGAGTGACAAAAAAACTCACTAATACATGAGCTCTGTCAGAGATCTTTCAGTAGGAGACTAAGTTGCATCCCACCAGAGAGCAAATCCTCATGTTTTTAACATTTATTTTACTTTCTGATTGGACAGAATAGGCAAAGACATTCTACTGGTACATTAAACATCCAATGGAACTGACACATCGGATTTTAGAGAAGGAATTCTAGCAATTGTTTGGTTTCCTTTCCCTTTTCTTAGCTCTCTATTTGCTCTTGGAAATTCCCAGAGTGATAAAGGACTATTTCCAGAATGAATTCCAAGAGCTGTGTAACAACCCAAGTCTTTCTTGAGGATTCCATGACATGGAACACAAAATAGGAGAAATCAAACCTGCAGGAAGGCAAAATATCACCATCTCTATTCCAAGCTGTGATACTGTTCCCTTTAGATCTTGAGAACAGTTAACCACTTGTTCCACTTACAGCAGCCTCTGAAAGCTTTGGGCTTTCATCCTATTCAGCTTGCTAAAGGCAACACATTCAAAAGCCAGAGTGACATGTTTGTAGATATGAAGCTGAGTAATTAAACAGCTAAAATTCTTTAGCTCATTTTAAGTCAGTTCTTTCAGAAAATTTCATTTTCACTTTGAAACTGGGAGCACTGTGTACTGTGTGATTTACTAAATCACCTCTGGTTCAGATGTAGGAGGCTTTCTGGTTCATAAAGTCACAGTTTTAAATCATAATACCACCCTGATGTGCTGAACTGCTGATCTGTGATGCACAGTTGGGTGGGAAGATGTGCCATCAGTGGAAATCCCCAGCTTCCAGCCTTGCACACACACCAAAGCAGAAGGATGAATTCCTGATGCAAACCCATCAAATATGTATGTGTTTTGCTAGGAGAGAACTGGAGCAGAGAGGCTGGAGATGCAAAATGAGCCAAAAGGAGCCAGCACCACCACTGCTACCCCTGCACTGACAGCAGGCTGTGTGTCGTGGGTTTGCTTTTAGAAGACATCTCCACCTTGTTTCAGGGAAATGTCTACAGATTGGTAAAATAAAAGACAATGAAGAAATCATCTCCTGGTTTGATACAGCAGCTACATCAAAGGGTCAGACTGCCTCAGCAGTCTGCACACACAGACACACACACACCACACATTCTTCCTCCACTCACATCATGTACATGACGTATATATTTACATATGTAGAGACAGATTTATTATACACATATTAAAAGGGGGGAAATGTGCCTCTTATGCTGTGTCAGTTGACTTGGCTAAGCCTGTTGAAGGCTGCAGTTCCTATTTAATGGCTGAAGGAGATTTAGGTAATGAAGTCTCTGGATGAGGAAGCAATGGTATTTATGAGACTAAAAAATACTTGGGCTTATCCAGCTTTGAAATTACTATAATAGGACAAAATAGAGGAGTCAAATGGGCAACTGACAGCAACAACAAGCAGAAGCTTTCACAATTCAAGCTTTAATTATGTGGAATGTCCTGGCTAGAGAGGATGACCCACAATTTCACTAAATATTCCACCACATCTCCCTTTCTACTCCATGTCAAAAAGGTTATTTCTGCTCCTTAAAATACAGTACCGGTAGTTATTTTCTGATTACTTCAAGAAAGAAATTTCCTGAATCTGATTTGATATTCAGCTTTGCAGCGATTTTTTCCCTCCAAGATGTTTCTTGTTTACTTTACTTATTCATTAGTAGTTTCCTTACACACTGCCTAGATTATAAAGCAGAGAATAGCAAATCAAATAAACAGCGATTAAATAAAGGTGCAGCAAAGTTAGATCTTTAAGAATTAAATCCAACCTCTAAACTGCAGGGGCAAGTCTTCAAAAGTCACGCTAAGCAGAGTATGTACATTTGCAGTCCAACTTCCATTTAAAGTGGATGACAAGTTTAGCAAGGCTAATACCCTTCAAATACTGGCTGATTGGAGAGGCAAGGACATTTGCTCAATTTGCCCACAGTATTATCCTCCTGGCTTGCTGGGAGTTGATGTCCTGCTGTGAGCTTACAATAAGAGTTTTCCTTCTGAAGTCCCTGATGTGGGAACATTTTTCTTTAAGATCATGGGAAAGTTTGGGGGGTTTTATTTTAAACCACTGCAGCAAAAGAGTAAAGAAGATTAACTGGGTTAGCTGTACAATTCATCTCACTGCTTTTGGCTAATTCACATCAGTCAGCATATCCTAGAAGACAGTCTTTAAATCTCAGATATGTCCTTGTTAATTACTGTAGCATATTATAAAAGATAAATATTCTTGGGTGCTGAGAAAAAGTGGTACAGCATTTTAACCCATACACACTTTTTTTCCCCCAGATTATTAATCTAGTGTTAATCTACCTTCAAATTTATACCCAAAGATAAAATACCCTGCTACTTTTCCTTCTGATTCCCAATAACTTAACAATCAAGATGCACAGCAATGTGTTGATCTGATCTAGCACCGTTTCAAGTGCAAACTCCCCCTTGCAGCAGCAGGTTCCAAGCAGATGGTGCCTGGATAGAGCCAATTGATGCCCAAGTAAACCAGGGCATCCTGACAGCTCCAGCCAGCAGGCTGCACGACAACTCCCAGAGAGCTTACGAGGCAAAGCCCAGTCTTAGGGAAAGGCTAACGCTTCCCAGAGAACTTGGGAGGACTGCTAGGATTGACATGCTCATGGTAATCAAAGCCCACTTGCACTGTGACTTGCAAAAAAGCACAAAACAATTTCTGAATGTGGCCCATCGAAATTTTCCTGCAATTAATAATTAGGAAGCTCGTTACTTGGCAGTGAGAGATCAGATATTTGATTTTCCTGACTGGTCACAAAACAGGTTAGCAATTAAAGAAAATTCCTAATGCTACGCAGAAATACATTATCAATACATCTATTTTTTCTATGTATAGTATTTACTATTTTATTAGTCTACATCTTATATTACAAAGATCATTTTCTCCCTTTTATAAATTAACTAACTACATGCTGGTTTGCAGCAGAACACAATTCTTCACTGTAAAAGCAGAGGGTAAGAGACAGCCAGGGGCAGCTCTAGGCAGGATGAGACCTGGAGCACTCCAACCATCTCAGCTCCTCTCTAGGAAAGCTGTATTAACCCCTTCTCTGGGTCAGGCTGCTTCTTCCTTCCACACCTCACCAGCACAGCCATCCAGCTCCTCTGCTGCAGCTCCGGGGAGGCCAGGTCACCAGGGGCCACTGCCTCGCAGGGATGGGGATGAGGTCTATTGCACTGAGCTGCTTTTTCTGCTGTGGAAAGGGAAGGAGCATTACTGGAACCAGGAAGGGAGCAGGGAGGTGGCCTAGAGCCAGAGCCCAGCTTGGATTCCTGCCCCACAGGTGCTGGGGCAGGACCAGCCTGGCACTGGGCTCCTCCCGATGTCCTCAGCAGCACAGGAAAACCAAAAAGTGGGCAGCATCTTTATTGCATTCATCTGAATGATCTGCACTCCACAATACACTTGCTAAATATTTTATCACTTCTGATTAATTGATGGATTTTTAATTTTTAAATATGCTCATGTTTAGTTCTCAATTCTTGGCAAGAAACAAAGGACTGACACAGTTTAGTAACCTGCACTCCGTGAACACTGTACCCATCTCTCCTTATAATCAAGGCCATCGCCTCCCAAACCACAAGAATGGTTTCAATGAACTGAAATTTTTTTAAGATACTTGGCATTTCTGAGGCACAATTTGCCCAAGATTTCTATGTATGTTACAAACATGAAGGAATGAACAGTAGCTTGGGGCTCTTTCACTCCACAGCACAGGGAAGGTAAGATACAAAAAAACACTGCTTGTACATCCTTAGCCTGCACAATTAATGAGCTGAGACTAAAGCTCCTCTTAATCCCTGGTCTCGTATCTGATTGAAGTACACTGGGGATAATTCTTTTTTTCTTTTTTAAATTTGTTAGTACATACAGCTAGGATGTATCTTTTTTGTAAAAAAGAACAAAACCAGCCAAACAAAACCCCACAGAGTAGCAAATAGGATCCAGTTTCCTTCTGTTTACCACCTTACTGTGTTCCAGAAGGGCTGAAAGAGAATTAATTTATTCTATGGCTTGGGGAGAATTGGAGTTGGCTGCTGGTCCATAACTATATTTATGTCGACAGCTTTTGGGAATTCTCTGCAACGTCTGCTGAAAAAGAACCAAAATTGATAAATAACCACATTTACATTCTTGAACATCATCATTTTGCAGGGGTTTGTTCGCCTGTTTTTACTGAGACAATTTCTCCATAGAAAACAGACTCTCCTAGGACAATCCACGTGATCACAGCCTCAGCTGTATGGCTTTTATGAGTATTCCTGGAGATCAGGTATGGTTTGTACACCTGGTAAGAGACACCATCAGCCACAGTCAGCATGCAGTATGGGCAGACACAAGCGAGAAGGGATGGAAAAGCAAGGTACGTGTCCCTGTGGTAGGGACAAGGAATGGAGACACGAGGAGCAGTGCCCAGGGATGTGCTGAAAAGCCCCGTGATCCCATTCACCTTGGAACCAACCACTCCTGCTGGCCTTTGCCACAAAGCAAGCGTCACCCAAAGCATCACCCACAAGCGCTCACACTTTCTGTGTCCTGCACTGTAACTTTCAGGTATTCACACTCGAGTTCCTCCATTTTTACCACGCTGTTACTGAGAGTGGTTGGCAGCATCCCACATTGCGTGCTGAGCCAGAGCATTCCTGCACAGCCCTCCCTCCCTCCATCCATAGCCAGGCTGGTGTGCATGGCCCCCCGGGTGGCAGCCACTCTGATCCTCACTACATGAATAGAGAAACATCCTTTGACTGAGAAATGAAAGCTGACAGTAAGTCGGACTCCTCCTGTACTCATCTGCACAAGCTTTCACATCCAATACTGCTTCAAATGCAGAAATTTAACTACAGGGCTCTTCACTTTCATTTGGAAAATAAAGCTGCAGCTCTGTATCCCTGCTCTTTATTTTGAGGCTGGCTTTGGCAGAGGGGTTTCTGTTGTTGTTCTGCTTTACTCAGGGCCTCAGCAGTGCACTCCTGATTAACTGCTCCAGATCCAGCAGCACAGGCTAAGCAGGCGATTTCCTTACTGCAAAATACGCTGCTGTGATGGAGAACAGCGATTCCATCTCTCTGAGTTTATGGCTGAAGCATTTCAGAGACAATTCCTCATGTCCCTGAGGGCAGATGAAAACAATTCATTGTGTGGAAGTGCTGTTATCCCACTACAACCACCATGCTCTTACTTCACTAGTAATCGATGCTTGGAGCAGTGATAATGAACTCTGAAACGAGCTGGTTCACCTATCCCTTGGCCAGGACAAGCTGGAGAAAGGTCACTAAATGGGAAGATGTATGAGGGGCACAAGAACTGAGGAACAGAGCAATGTATCCAAGCAAAAAATAACTCTGCAGTCTCTTCCCCTGATGCAGGAACACTGAGATGCTCAGAGTGCTCACACCAAAGTAAACTGCACAGAGCTAAGAAGTTCCCATCAAGTGATACAATGATCCCTGGGCAGGCTGCCCTGCTGAGATACCAGGGATAGAGAGCCAGCTGCTAGGAAACCAGCTCGATTTGCTGCACACTTCAACCAAAGGAGATAGGAAACAGAAACATATGCTCCATCAAAACCAGAGTCACAGCAGGACTCAGAAGTAACCATATGGTAACTGCTTTTAAATATAAAGTGAAGGGCATTCTATTAATGCTGATGTAATGCTGTAATCTCTAGCTTATACCCTTATTGATCTCGGATGCTTGCAAAAATAATTGAAGCAACATTGAATATATTTCCAATTTTGTTGCTCACTCAGCTCTGTTTCATGGTTCTTTGTAGGCAGCTACAATTTCTATGCATATATTTCTTAACAGATGTATGCTTTTCCCGTTTGTTCATCAATTATGTGCATTAACTCCTTAATGACTTGCAGCTTGAAATCTTCAAGCCCTGTTTGCCCTATTTTTAGTTTTGACTGGCACAGTCAAAGAAAGAAGTTGCAAAGTAATAACATTAATAAAGGTTTATGAAATCTGCAAATTAAATTATTTAAGTCTTCACAAACAAAGCTTTTTTTACTGGACTGTGAAACATATGTAAAGTCTTAGCACATTCTAGAAATACATACAGAAGCACAATTATTCTGTAGATATAAATTGACTGAGCAGAGCCACCTTGACTTTGATCACAGAATTACAGAATGGTTTGGGTTGGAAGGCACCTTAATACAGATTCCCTGGCAGCTCATATTTATATCAAAATGCTTTCATCAATATTTAGCAGCTAAAGCAGCCACTGTCACAAAAACGTGTAAAAATGGATTTGTACAACCTACAAGGATGATGCAGTAGCTGAAATAATTCCAGGGAAAAAAGAAATTCTACATCCTAAAACCAGCTTTGGGCAATGACTTCTTTTCTCTGTGGCAGCAAACTGCTTAGAGGGAGAAGTGATTTCTTGATTTCCTACATAGTGCTCCTGTAGGAATGAAGCTGCAAGCTGACCTAAAGGGAAAAGTCAGCACGAGTTCATGCACCATTGTTTGAAGAGCAGACCTACTTGCACAGCAAAACTGCTGCTTCAAATCCACAAATGGCAGCCAGACACATGCTAACACAGCAGTTTTATAACACAGGAATACATTAACATTTATCAAACCAAACCACAATTAATTGGGTGCCACCAGAAAAAAAAAGTTTCCCTGTCCGCAGTGGAACAAGAAAAGATCTCCTGTGGATTTGTGCCCTACATCCATACACACACACCTCCATCCATCATTAACAGCCCTTGCTCTATGTCCTTCTCAGGGACATTCCCAGTAATCACTCCCACTGCCTCATTCCCCATTTCCCCCAAACCCCTGAAGACTTAAACCACTTCTCTACTACCTTACTACTTCTGTTGAGACCCCTCTCCCTGGCACTATCTTTATTTCCCTTAAACTATCCAGCATCTCTTCCACATGTTCTTGAACAACCTCCAGGGTCCTTACCACAGCCTGAGGTTGCATTTCCCTCATGGAGAAGATGAGTTAGAACATCTTCCCTCCAGACAGCCAGTGACTTTCATTAGCCTCACTGAGCCATTTCTAGAGATTGGATGCATCTGCTCAGCCTTCAGGTGGATTTGAAACTGGTAAATGGGTCCTAAAGGTACTGGAAGAAGGCAGAGGAGAAAAGATGAACTAGCAGGAAAAAAGGAGAAACAGAATTATCCTAAACAAATTTAAATTCCTTATGAAAGTAGGTTAAATACACAAAAGAGGGTGAAGTGAAAGTGAATCAGTAACACAACACTTCCCAGTAAAACAAAAGCACATCAAGAGAAGGGAGGCTCCCTGAGCACGAGGCTCGGAAGAACTGAGATCCCAGAAACAAGATTTTCTGAGATTTCACATTCATTGCCCTAAAGAGTATGACTCCTCCCCAGTTCCACTGGATTTAGCAATGTGTTGCTGTACTTCATGCATGCAAAGGACAGAGTATTTGCAATTACTGACTTTGCAGGTTTTGTCTACTTTTACTGTAAAATATTCAGCCTGTTCAGCAACATTTTTTGTCATTTGAGCTTATCTGTTCCGAAGCAGTGGGCTGTGCCTATCTTGAATCTTTTCATCATCTTTCAATTCAGCTCCTCATCAGCTGAGGAGGATTTTTACTGGAGGAGATGGCTTGTGACACCCCACAAACTGGCAATCCCATACATACACCTCTGTCAAGGTGCAGCTTGACAAAGTCCAGCTCTTGATCCTGTTTCATCTCACAAAATTGAGCTGATGATAAGAGAAGAGCAAGAGGAGGTTTCTATTCTTTGGCTACTGGCAAGTAAAATCCAAAGGCTTATCTGGGACTTATCAGCCCCTGTGACTCTGCACTGGCTGCTGCCTCTGTGCACGATCCAAAGGCACTGCTGGAGTCACCCCCGGAAACAATTCAGCCTCTGCTGGCACTGAAAACCAAAACCCATGACAACAATGGGGGTGGTTTTGGGTGTTCACAGCAGTACAGGAAAGGGAAGTGAAATCCAAAAATGAAGAGGATTTCCTACTGGAGTGCTCACCCGTCTGTTTGACTTCAGAGCACAGACCTCCACACTTTGAACTCCAGTGCAGAAAACCACAGCAGGAATTCTTCCCTGTGAATGGCAGAAAGCCATTGCTGGTGGTTGTCTGGGATTAGAGCTGGGGTCTTGCAGATCTTTCTTAAAACTACCTACTTATGGTTTAGATTTACATCTAACAGTCTTCAGCAGCAAACTTTTCTATAAGGTTCAAAACCATGCATTAAAACACAATAATTGTACTACTTTAAATGCATTCCCAATTGCATCAACTCACTGTTTACTTTTCCCCGGCTTAGTTCCCCAGAATGGGCTTAAAATAAGAAGGATTTATCCAGGTTAAAAAGCTCCCACCTTATTGATATGGGGCCCACAGCATAAGAAGCCAGGGACCCTCTTGGAGCAAGTCCAGAGGAGGCCACAAAAATGATCAGAGGGCTGGAGCCCCTCTGCTGCAGAGACAGGCTGAGAGAGCTGGGCTGTTCAATTTGGGGAAGAGTCTGGGGATACCTTAGAGCCCCTTCCAGTACTTAGAGGGGATACAAGAGAGCCAGAGACATGGCTTTGGACAAGGGCATGCACACAACAAGGGGGAATGGCTTTAAACTGACAGGAGGCCAGTTTAGATTAGATGTTAAGAAGAAATTCTTCCCTGTGAGGTAGGTGAAGCCCTGGCAGTACTTTGCCCAGACAGCTGAAAGTGTTCAAGGCCAGGCTGGACAGGACTTGGAGCAACCTGGTCTAGGGAAAGTTGGGTTGGGCAGGGAGTATGGAACTGGATGATCTTTAAGGTACCTTTCAACCCAAACCATTCCAGGATTCTGTGATTCTACGTAACTGAAGGGTTTGCATGATATGCTCTTCCTGTAGGATGCACTGAACTTGGTTGTGAGCCTGTAGACAACATATATTCCTTCTGTAGCACCCTGAATTCCCCAGCAGCAGCACATTTTACTAGGCTGACTGTATCAAGCTATGTTTTCTCTGATCACTGAGCAGCATCAGCCAGAAGAGATGAGAGACTCCTGTGAGCTCCTGGGTATCACGAGCTGCGAGACTGCTGCCTTCAACTGGGAGCTACCACCAGCTTAACACGACAGCCTAAAGGAAGGAATATACTCTTTCTGTAGGAACAGTTTCTAAAATGCACATTTCTGAAAAGCCAGAAGGCTGCTGATGTGTTTGAGGTGGTGGGGGAGAGAGAGGGGTGTCAGCAGCAGCAGTCCAAGCTGTACCTGCATTCCATGTGGATGCACTCTCCACACACTGTCCCTGGGGCTGGCTTCCTCTGCTGCACTGGCAGCTGCTCAGCACAGCCCTGCAAGGAGCCAGGCTCTGGCAGCAGATGAAACACTGCTCCCTGCAAACACATTTCTGTCAGCCTGGGGCTCAGCCCCGGCAGAAATACCCCTGCTATCAATTCTTGTCCTCACTCCTGCTACGGCAGCACAGTTAAATTGATTCTTAGTGTTATTAGCTCAATACATCCACAGCTTTATATTATTTGGGGGGAGGGGAGGAAGGGCAAGATTGGAATTATGGAGAAAGAAGAAAAAGGCTTTTCATTTATTGGATTGTTAGCTTACTGTGAAGATAAAATATGCACATTCTACATTAGGCCTTTGTTGGCCATGCATGGAGCACAAAGAACTAAAAAAGCACTAATTACTAGGAGCTAAGATTAGTCTCTCCTGGCCTGTGGTAATTACAAAGGTGAGTTTTCATAGCAGAGCAAGGAGATTAAGCAACATGAATTCTGACAAGAGCCATAAGAAAAAGGCGAGTAAATTACCCCTTGTGATCTAAAAATATAAAATGAAGAATTCATTACGGCTTCCCATAAAAAAGCCACAGCTTCTTTCTTCATAAAAATTCAGCCTAGGACAAAGAGGCACTTATCACATCTATTCTGCATTTGCAAAGAAACACCACGCTGATGTCCAAAACTCCAGAGTCCTATGAACTTGTGATCAGGAAAGGCATTTGTTAAGTATTAGCACTGCTGCCTGAGTCAATACCCTCTGGACTCGTGGTGTGTGTTTCCTTTCACTGCCTGGGTTCTGCTGTGTCCTTGCACAAAAATGCCACACAAGAGGAAAGCCCGTGGCCTACCTCTGAACATTTCCCTTCTAAACACTTATTGTTTAAACTGAAAGAGCTCAATCATACAGAGCAAGCATAGCTAAGAACAGCCATAAATATGCAAGGGTTTGAGCACAAGGGAAAAAGGCATGTTTGTTATGTGGCTGTGCAACAGCTCTGGTAAAAGGAATAGCCATACATAAATGTATGTAAAAAACATTTTAGACCCTTAATAACATCCAGCTTCTAAAAACTGCCATGTATGACAAAGTTCAGCAGTTTTGGAGAATCTGAGCTGTGCTAACCTACAAGCAGATGGAAGCAGAACTGGAAGCAGGCCCAGCAGGGTAGGAGAGAGGGAGAAGCAATGAAGCAGGTTGCAGAAAGAGAATATTCTAATTTTCCAGCAGCAAAAACATTTTTTAGCATCTTCACAGATGTTGGCCAATTTACACAGCTCATGAGAAATGTAAGTTAGAAAATACTTTGGAGAATTTGGAACAGTATTCTTGTGTATGGTGTTCATTTCTCTTTGAGTCTGTTCAGTAAAGTTAATGAAGCACTAACAAAGCTGGTTGCCTTTGGCTTTTGGTTTATTGTAGGAATTGCTGGGGTTCAGTAAAGTGTGAGCTTCCTTTAACTTATATTTTGGTTGTTTTTATGTGGTAGGTGCATTGGCAGGTTTAAGAGAGAATGGGCTCCTACTGCAAATTTTTTGTTGGCAAAAAGAACTAATGATAGAGCTCACCAGGGACTTAAAGGCTAAAGTAGGCTTAAAGATAAAATAAAATAGATTTAGAAGGTGTGAGGAGAACTGGAGCAGGGAGGATGGAAAAGGCAGGCAAGCAGGAGAAAAGACCACCAGAGTGAATTAAATTGTGCAAGTCCCACTTCCCTAGATTATAATGGATGACTTTGGAAGGGATGCAAGGTTATAATGAGGAAAGCTGAAGGAGATACACCAAATCCACACATAACTGATGACTACAACTCAAGGTGAATACAGACAAACCTTTTCTAATTCATGATTATTAATAAGCTAAAATAATGTCTCAAGAAATTTGTCAAATGGAATGCTGTTTTTTTTTAAATAGGCCATCATTAACAGAGAAGCATATTCAGTATTATTCACCAAGCTTTCATGTGGCTACAAGAAATGAAGAGGATTCAGTATTGCTGCAATCTTTCTGTGGCTTGCTACTGATTTGTAGCATAAGGCAACTGAAGTTAAATCTTTTCACTCCACAGCTCCCAAAGAAGTTTTATTGTCTAAGTCCAATCAACCTCATTTAAAAAACCTGCTGGCTTTGCTTCATTCTCGTTCCCACCAACATGATGTTCCTCTGAGACAGAAAAGCAAAACGCAGCTACTCAAGGCAGAACATGAGCAACAAAGGAAGATTCAGCCTGAACCTCACCAAAATGTCTATGTCCTCACTAACATTTAAAGTGTACACAAAAGGCAATAAACACCTAGTTCAACAATACCAAATAACCCAAAATACCAGTCAGCTCTACACAGCCAGCAGGCCAAAAGACAAGCTAGCATGGAACAGAAGAAAATCACTTTGGGATAAAGTTGTGTCTTTCTCATAGGAAAGATAATTAAAAATACAATTTTTTTAAAAATCAACCAAAACACCTTTTCTTTTTTTCAAATATATAATAATGATGCTTTCCTACATTTTTCCTCTTTAGATGGCATGTCCTTTGCATGCACTCACATTATTGATTTCCTGCAAACAACCTCCTTCCTACAGTACATTCCTGCTTTCACTTCTTTCCCCCACATGAAATCTCTGTAAAAACTCATCACCTGGATGATTTTGAACCTCACAGACTAGAGATAAAACTATCTTGGCACAGTTGTCCACTGTGCCTACCAGACAAGCAGATGCCAATCAAGAATTTGCCAGGCTCACCCCTTTCTTCAGCTGCCTTGCAGGTATTTCCAATTAGAATAAAATCATTGAGTTCAAAGTTCTGTTTGGCTTTCTTGGTGCACAGAGATGTTTTTGACATTCACAGGTAACTGTGTGACCTGCTTCCATTTCTGCACCTCTTCCCAGCTACAACTTTCCAAAGACATGAAGTGCATTCATTTCCATACATTAACCAGCCTCCTCTGGGTAGTATTCTGCCCCATGAAATTGATTTATTAAAACTCACTATCAGTAATTTAGTAAAAGAAAGATGTATTTGGGCCACAAATAGGAGAAGCAAATAAGATCAGAATAATTCTTCTGCCTCTTCATCACACCTTTCAAAAAAACCCCAGAGCATTCATCATACAAAGAACGTGTCCTCCCAGTAACAGCATAGTCTTCATACATATGCACACTTATTCCAGACTATAGTTAATTATTTCCCCAGTAAAATTATTTCTATGCAAATTTAAATAATGTTCATAGCTTAGTGAAATGAAACACATGCATGAAGAACAATTGTAGTCCCAGATAACCAGATCAGATGCTAACATTTCTCATTTGTTATGAGAAAAATGGAAAGTGTATTACAGAAAAAATAGAGAAAATGACAGCATTTCTAGATCTCTAAGCCTGAGTAGATGCAGGAAGTCCTCAAACACACAACTGAGGGGTATCAGACCACTTTCTTATGATGTATTAAGGTGATGCCCACATTGCAGTTCATAAAAACAAATGTAAACCCAACCCATAAACTCCTCACTTCTGGAAGTCCCACTGCAAATGTAAACCTGGACAAAGTAGAAGGGAAGCACTTTGTGTGAATCTCAAATTATGTTAAACATTTTTTCTTGCAAGTCTCCTTCCTACAGGTGCTCACAATTTCACTGCAGTAAGCACAGCCTACGCTAGAAAGCACTGATGATGGTTGCTTAAATACATGTTCTTCCAGCAACTGCATAAGGGCAATTAAAGACAGAATTCTTCAAGTGATTTGTGATTCATTTCTGCATCTCAATCTAAGCACTGAAAAGCTCCAGCCCTCATTTTTCTCAACAAATGTGCAATTTGATGCATAAATGAATATTCAGCTGATGAAGTGAACAAAAGCATCTTAGAGAACACCAGACTGCAAATGCTGCTCCGTTTTGGGAGCCAGAGAGTGGCAGATAATTGCTTTCTCAGTCTGTCATCACTGGGGAGCATGGGCAAGGCTGGAGACGACACAACACCCACGCCAGCAGCCACCCCAGGGCACAGATAATGCCCCACAGACCCAAATGCCTCTGCATTAAAAATTGCATTAAATACCACTGTGTCAGCCCCACACACACAGACTCTGATTAACCCATGACTTCTGATGAAAATGTGCATTTTTAGTTAACATCCTGATTTACCCCTGCAAGGCAGGGAGCACTAATGCCAAAGTAACAACTTTAAGCAGGAAATCCTGTACAAATGTGTCCAAATACAACTCCATATATAGTTTCCAATTCCTCCTGGGACGCACAAAAGTGGTTTTTAAACAAAAGTCTGATCAGAGACACTGAAATTCTGCATGAAGCACAGTTCTACACAAATATTTACACCCAAGAAGCACATGGCAGATATGCAATGCAGTAGAGGAAAAAGTAGGAAGTGATCTTTAATTAAAAGGCTTGAGACAAAATTATTCCAGCTGTTGAAACAAGGTTTAATTTTATTTCTGTCATGCTGCATTTAATTAAGTAGCTTGGAAGTGTTCACATTACAAGGTTAAAAAGAAAACAGCTTGGTCAGGACAGTTTGAGTCTTTGAAGGTGTCAGTTACAAAATTGGGAATAATTTTGTCCCATCAACTCTTCTCCATACTGTGTCCTTGAGAATCCCCCAGAACAACACACACCAATGAGCAAAGCAGGATCACCTTGCATCATGTTGAAAACCAATTTGAATTCTAGGAGCATCTCGTGTACCCTAGGAGACAACATAATTAATGGGGTTTGCCTGCCTTTCAACTTGGAAAACCTTGAGAGTGCAGGTCCAGGCCACACAAAGGGCACACTCTGTCATTAGGACTTTTAAAAGCACCTCAGATTAGACACAGATAAAAAAAATCATCCCATACTATTAGGCATTGTGGGAATGTTTATATATGTGTGTGTGTACTGCATCTTTGAGCATCTCCCATTGGCCAAAATGGAGAATTTGAGAAAACAGGATCAGATTTTATTAGGCTGGTCTAATACACACGGACTGGTATAACAACCTGTATTACTGCTATGTGGGTCTTGTAACAGTTTTGGAATGACCCAGTGATTATTAACAACATTCTTTAATTCTTTATTAACATTCTCCAGACAGCCTAAAAGCCTATTTTTAGAAGCATGAAGGCAGATTTTATTTATTTGAACTCACTGCTTCTAGATCTACCTTATTCATTCATCACAAATGAAGGAATCTTTGGTAAGTGATGATATTGACACTAAAAAAAAAAAAAAGGAAATAAATCAAGCTTGCTCTAAATCCTTGTGGTTATTTAGCTGCCTCACTCTCCATGAGTTTCTTAAATGCTGTAATTGCCATTGACCTTCCCTGTTATTTAAGGCTCTTAAACATGCAGGGAAGGTCAGAGCCAGTAAATTGCCAACACCCTTGACTGAAACACATTGATCAAGGCCAGTTTAGTGCTTGCTTAGTTTAGCAGATAAAGTGTGGCAGTCAGCATTTCTAAATAAATTATAGGATTTCCAGATAGTGATGTACGATTTTCATAGACATGATGACTCAGCATCCAAAAGAGAAGAAAACAAAATAAAATCTCAGGAGTTTTAAGTGAGGGCAAAGCATAATTTACCCTGTCTTTTTATTAGATTAAAAAATCCCTAAAGAATTGGGTAAAAAACCACCTTGAAACAGCATCAGTAACAATCAGAATGATCTGGCACTGACCAAAGCATACAAGTTGCATAAAAGCACAAGAGACTGAAGTCTGAAGCACTGCTGTGGAAACACAAATGCTCTGTTCAAGTATTTGATGTGATGCTATGTTTAGAAACTATTAAAAGATGAAGATCTGAAAAAGACCTTCAAAGACTCAATTTATTTACAAGTGACAATTTGCTTTTCTTTTGAATAGATGAGCTTTAAAATCAGGTGAATTATGAAAAAATATTGTGGTTTCTAGTTTTATTAGGCATGTTTTTGTTAGTGTTTCCAGCAGATGTATCTCCTGTCACCTGTCACTGTGTGGTACCACACTCTGCTCTTTGTTATGATAGCCTGACCCCAAGGGATGTCTATCTAAAATTCAACCCTTTCAAAAAAAATTGCGTAAAAGCAAAACTTGCTGTAACTTTTGAAAACAGCTGTGTTAGCACTGACAACCATTCCTGGCTGGCACCAATTTTCCCTACACAGTTTTCCAGCTCCTGCCTGGAAATTTTGCTTGAATTAAAGACAAAAAAGGAGGTTTACTAGCCAGGTTTAGCTGCTGTGCCAGCAAAGCCCCAAACATCAAGGTCCAACAGGATTCATAAATGGGAGTAAAACTCCCACCAAAGACATGGCTCCAGCTGGAGGCACACATATCAGGCACCAGAATACACTTGTGAAGGCTTCAAAAACAGCCAAGAAACCATTGCCTCATTTGGCACCAGAAAACCCAAAGATGAGGTGAATCCAGAGAGAACCAGGCTTGTATTGCTCTGCTGCTCACATGAGGGCTCATTTTAATGGGTATTCCCACTATTCAGATCCTGTATCCCTTTAGATCTGCCTGTCTCACCAGCCACAAATCAGAGGGTGTCAGGGACAGGATGTCCCAGCATCCCTTCATTGAAGGAAGATGCTGTGGTGGGCATGGCACACTCTTAAGACTTGACTGATTCCCCCATCAGAGGCACCAATTTTAGTGTTAGGAACCACAGCCTAACAGGCAGAACAGAAGCCAGCTAAAGAAATTAGCTGAGAATTTATTTGGTGAGAATTTAATCTGATAAAAGCCAAACTACTTTACTCCTTTGTGTCAAACTACCAAAGTTATAGATGAGAAATGTTATTTAAGAACATGGTATACTCAGGTGCCTTGCCATGACTGTATGCTACTCATACATAGATGAATTCAACAGAAATTGTTTCTTGGTTGCTCCTTAAAATCTTAGTATTTCCTTATTTCCGTGGCAACTACTGTCATTCAGTAAATTCTTCAAATTCTGTCCCTTTCTGTTTGTTTGACTTGATCATATAAAAGAAACTGCAACTTCTATTACTCAGGTAAAGGGGCAATAATGCAGATAGAGAATTTAATTATTTAATGTGTTTCATATTGAATTGGGGATACCCACACTGATCCTCCTATGCCTAGTGATTTATTCCTTTCCACCTGTAAACCATTTATCAAAATTTCCAAAGCTTACTGCACTTGCAGTAATACATCACCAATAACAGAAGGGTAACTTTAAGAAAAGAAAATAAAAAGTGCATCTTGCCTAGGACTAGATGAATTTCACACTTTGCAGCACCACCAAGTCTGAAGAAGAGTGTGTACCATGGCCTCTGGTCCTCACTTCATGCCTTCTTCTCAAAAATGGATGCTTCAAGAAATACTGTCAGGATTTACCTGTGTGCCAGGCAGGAATGACAAACAGTGCCCCTGCAGAGTCAGGTGTGGCATTTCTGTGATGGTCACAAAGGTCCACAGGGAACAAGGGAGCACTGCCCTCTTTCTGAGCAAGAGGTGAGGCCACGATTCAGGAATGCTCACTTTTAAGTAAATCCTCAAACACCAATTCAGCCAAGAGGAAGCAAAAGGTGCAGATGTGCTTCACCAGGCATGGGTAATATTTCCTTCCCAAAGGTCAAGTCTGGACCTTTTCATGCTTTTTAGCTCCACTGATACCAAATGTTTTTTCAGGCAATTGCGTTTAAATAATTTCGTACAGTGAAGGGCTGGAATACAAACTTGGCATATCTGCTAACTTCTGCAGGGTGCCCTTGTTCTTGGAACTGCAGATATCACATTTCAGATACAGTAAAGAAGGAAAAATAGTGTTAATAATGAAAAGAAATATCATGAAACCATTACATTTGAAGATTTACTGTCATTTGACAGGACGTTCTTCAGCAGATGACTAAAATCTAAGGGATTTACCAGACACTTGAGGTGAAGACTTTGCACACCAAGTCTTAAGAATGGGAATAAACCTAAGACTAAAAATCACACCCAGAAATTTACAAACCTGTGAACTTTTGGTCTCAGTATTTGATGGAGAGGTTTGCTTTTATAAAAATCCATTTAATTCAAATCTAGAAGCAAACCATCAATGTTGAAGTTTCTCAATGCCTGGGTTTTCTTCAGACACAGGTTTTGATCACTGTCTTTTGTCAGACATGGGACTCATACTCTGAAAGATGACATTTTTCAAGAAAATCTGACCAGGTATTAAGGATTCAAAGTGGATTTTGCCTACAAGTCAACAAGTCATAAATAAGAAAAAAAAAATCAAATACTACAAACAGTAAAAATTTAGTTTTAAACTAGTCAGATTTCTTCAATTTGCAGGGAGAAACACAACGTAGTTTTCCACTTGGAGAGGTCAAAGCTTCATTTATCCTAATGACTCTTCTGCCTCCTGTTCTGAACAATGTAAGAGCTGCTACAGCTTTCCACCTAGCAAAGTTCAGAGAACCCCAGCCCCGCAAAAAAAATTATGATTTACCAAAAAGCCAGAAAACAGTCTTGTTCAGAGATGAAAAAAGCCACATCAGACCCTCAAACGTGCAGCAGCCCATCCCTTCCTACAGATGACTAAGCATCAAGGAGTCAGCAGCGCAGACCTGGTGGAGCTGCCAGCTCCCTCCTTATCAACACCAGTACGTGGATGCTCCAGGATTCCAGATAAGCCTCAGGGAACATCAAGATAAGAAAATAGCTCTTTTCCTCCCGAGAAAACCTTCTGTCATCTTGACCACAGAAAGCAAAAGGTTCTCCATGGACACCCGAATATTAAACTTTAACCGGGTAGCGAATTGAAAACTCAACAAACAGATCTGAATATTTACATTTGGATATATACACCCAGTGTATATGTATCTTGGAACAGATTTATAAATGTTTCCACTGTGTACTGCTTGTAAAATTTCAGGGTTTGGAAAAGTGCCCTGGCTGCTACGTCACTGCCTCTGCTGCCAGGGTAAGAAGGGGGCTAATAAAATAAGCATTAGCAGGAGAGCACAGTGTGAGAAGCAAGTTTGGTAGAAAGGAGGCCACCCTCAGGTTCAATGCTTTTCAGTATCAACCTCAAAAGGAAACAAGTGGGGAAGAGGAGAGAAGAGGAAAGGAACAGCAGGTGGCTCGAAAAATGATGTATTCAGACCGATGACAACTTTTCACAACAAAGACATCACAACTAGAAACAGAGATGCTGAAAGCCCAACTTCCATTTTATTGAACATCTGCTGTGAAAGATGTTCTTCCAGCATAATTAAGATAAATTTTTAGAAGTCAATTTTTAATTAAAAGACCATAAAACTCACAGAATCCAAAACTTGAGTACTACATTATTCCACGTTTTGATTTTTGCTGCATTTATCCTCATAAGTGTTTTCAAAAATATATTGTGTAAGTAGCTGTGCAAATGCAGGAGGCAGCACTGGAAGTTACCTCCATTTCAGGCAGGATTATGGCTGTGAAGCCATCAGCATCTCTTGAGCCCCCCCATAACCCCACTTGGCATTCTCTTTTCCTGATAAAAGTAAAAACCACTGTTTCCAAGCTTTCAAACTTTCCAAGTTTCCACAGTGAATGGAGCACTGTAAAGTGCTCTGCTTGTGCTGGGTGGAAGTTGGAGCAGCCCCCGATTCTCACCTGGGCAGTGAGGTTTAAACAGGCTGTAAGAGTTGACTGGCAGTGGCTTATTCCTGCAAACAAGAGAGAATTCCAGTTCCTGTCATAAGGACAGTAAAGCTTCATCTTCCATTCATCCCAAATGTGTTAAAAAACAATTTTGTCCTCATTTCAGCTACACAAGCAAATTGTGACACAGTGTATTGAAGACCACACAGTTTTTTTGTGAAAAAGATCCTTAATTCAAATGGACAACAGATAGAAAAGAGTCTTTAAAGCTTCTAAATTGTTTATGATAAAAAACTATGTGCCTGTACAAGTTCATTTCATGATAAAAAAAAAAATTGGACGAATCAGTAGAGTTGCACAAGGAAGCAGACATCATCCAACATATATACAGAGGCCTATCAGAAAATTTTCCTCTGCTTTTCTACACCCACTCACGTGCAATTAACTTTGTTTTCTTTTTAAGCAAGGAGAAAACAGCTACAGAGATAGCATTAATCTTTGCTTGACTAATTCCAGATCCATAGATGACCTCTGTACACACTTGCAGTTAAAACTAGCATACCAATTCCTCTGGAGAAGCATTAAACACAGGAATTTTACAGAGATTTATACACCAAAATAAAACCAGAGGAAAACCATTGGAAAAAAGAGGTCTATTAAACAGAGTTGCTTCACTGTGTCTGCAGTATGAGAGGATCCACACCACCAACACAGAAACAGGATATTAAGGCCTATTTCATCCAATGATAATGTGCATTTGTGGAGCATTATAAAGTCAGAGAGCTGATGACTCAAATCTGGAAAAACAATAACACTTCCCCCACAGCAGTTTGCACGTGGGTCACTACTACCCTCCACTGTCCTGCAGAACATGAGACTTCAAAGGCCACATGTTAAACCAGCAACTACACCTTTAATTCTTTATTCTCCCATCACCTGGGCCAGCACAACCATCCCCCACAGAACAGATCCTGTTTCCTCAGCCCCTGCTCCTGCCCTGTGTCATCCCCCCATCACACCAGCACATGGAGAGCCAGGCAGCAAATGAGAGCAGCTAACTCAGCTGAGGAAAGACCAAAACACAAAAATCCAGCAATTTCTCTTGAATTACAGTTACCTTGTGTCAGTTCCTCAGCCCATGTCAATGTTCTGCTGCAGATACCCTCACGCTGGCACAGTGGAGGAGGCAACAGGAATGTGAACAGGCTGCCAGGGAAGGTGGGACTGTTTCTCTTGGCAACAACACCAGCTTATGCCAGTTAAGAGCAACTATTATTTAAGGCCATAATAATTGCAAGATGAAGTATTATTTGAGATGTGTTTGTTTGGCTTCCTACTTTCGTTTTAGCCAAAAAGAATAAAAAAGTCAAATTTTAGTAATAATCCTTCCTTTGAGTTGCTTTAAAATCAGACACTGCTCTTTCAGCCACCACCACCAGTGTCCCATGCAGCTTCCCTGGCAGGATACCTTGAGGAAAAACAGCCAATCTTCCCAGCTGTTTTTTCAAGCTGCAGAAGGTACTTCAATACCAAAAGGGACCCTTCATATCATAGGAAGCATGAAAGCCACATCTCAGGGATGCTAACTGTAACTGGAAGAAAGGATTCTTCTGGCATCAGAGCAGTGGCAGGAAGCAGTGCCAGCCTCATCCTGGATGGGACAACAAAACAGATTAACGAGGTTCCTCATGTTCTCTGTGTCTCATGCACACTTTATTCTGGGTGTTGCAATATCACATCACTGCAGCCACTGATAGCTACCTAATGCCAGCTGAAGCAGTTCCCTTCGGAAGTAAAGAAATTAATGTTTTCACAGGCCAAAAATTCTTACCATTTTCCTCAGGAACACAATTCATTAGAGAGTCACTTTTAAAGCTGTGAATCAGTTTGAAAAAAGATTTACTCAGCTTTCTGACACTAATATTTCCTATGCAGGCATGTGTGCAAGAGCCATTCCCCTGCAGCCACACAGGCACTGCATCCTAAAGTTGTCATGGTGTATCCATGAGCACAGAAATGGGCTGAACTGCCACAGCAGTGAACACAAACTCCATGGTCAGCAGCAAAAACAGGTATTTTGCTCTCTCACATTGGTGGAGGCTTTTTAAGATAGCAGTAAGAGGGAGATGAAGTCGTCATCTAGTCTCAATGACAATCAAGAGTGACATTAGTGACTCAAAAAAAAACCCCAAATTCCAGTGGACATTAACAAGAACAGTACCTGCCAAACTTTTCCCACTTCTAATTACGTTTCTTGCCAAAGTCTTCCAAGGATTCTAGTTCTCAGAGGTGACAAGTTCTTTGTGCAGAGTCACAAATGTTTCTTACTGATAAAGAAGCAAATACTCATCTCTTGCAGTGACAATACCAGTGAGCCACAGCCACCAAAAAAACAAAGAAGCATTTAAGTTTGGCAGACCTTGGATCTTCTGTGACCTAATCAAACTCTAGCATCAGCAAACCCTTGAGAAGAACACGGGTCTGACACGAGTGTACCAGCAGCCAATGCTCATCCCAATCCAAGGCCAAGCATTCAGTGGGTTTTTAGCCCCAGTAGAACACTTGTGTACAACAAGGCATCGGGCTCTCACACGAAATATGTACCCCTGTCCCTGGCAGAAAGACAGTGGGGAGCCCAAGAAGCTCAAAAATATAGAAGTAAAAAAAAAAAAGATAAAAATTCAGGAAGAAATTACTAAATTCTTCAAGAAATTGTCTGCCTCTACAAATGCTACTACATGCAGAGCAAACATAATTTCCGTGTTTTTGTGATCCCAGTGCCTCACCCGAACATTCTGTGACTAATGGGCATCTGGAAAATCATGTCCTATGTATCCACATTTCACAGATACAGCACAGCATGTGGAGAGGTCTGATAACTGCAGCAACTCCAATGTTTACCTTTTAGCTTGCTTTTAAAAACCATTTCAGTCTTCCATTAGATAATTACAGGTTTCATATTCTCATTTTCAAGGTTTATTTTCAAAACACTTCTGTCACTAAAGCAATTTCTAAGTTATCTACTTGCCAAAAGCAATTTAGGGACTTTCACATGACAGCAGTGAAGCATAGGAAATATTCCCTTCTTGCATACAAAACAGTGGTATTTAACTACTTTTTCCTCTCAATATTATAAAAATAAGCATGTAAATCAACCTGCTATTTTAGAACTAGTGAGAAAGTGCCTTACTACTTGTCCTGGTTTAGGGCAGATCTGGGAGGAAACCACACTACTGTGATGACATTCACCTCAAGTACACTCAAGGTAAATGAGAGATTTTGCACATTCAATACAAGGGCTCATGAAAACATGTATGATGCTGACAAAAGTAGATAGCGAGGTGCAGAGTTATTAGAAACAATGTTTATGTTGAAAAAATTCATCAGAGACACAGGACAAATGCTGCAATTGAATTCTTTTCATCATGATGTTTAAGGAGCAACACTGAGATACTTGGTTAGGATTTTTCCCCCTCTCATCCTTTATCATAAAATATCGGAAACTTCAGGTCAATATACTCTCTTTTTTCCTAGAAACCTTCTTAATCGTAAACTTCCCCGAAAAGCCTTGAGAGAATTGATTACATTAAAATTGAGCTGCCTCCATACTCACCCAACCTTTCAGTAAACTGTTCTTCAGATGCTATATTAAATACGAGAAAATCCCTCAATTAAAACAGATATCCAAATAAAGACCCTATCAACTCTCAGGTAACTTTTTAAAATGTTTTAAATAGAAGATGAATGTTACCTTAGGATTTAGGTATTAACAAACAGAAAACTTGTTAAAACCCATCTTCAGATAAGGACGAACATTTCTTGTTAAAAGGACAGGAATGTTCCCGATCAACAACTGATTTTAAAAATAAACCCCAGGATATTTCTAAAGACATGTTTAGGTTGATCAGTTCCATCTAACCCACGATAAATCAAATGCAGACCTGTTGGGGTTTGTGTATTCACAGTATGGGTGTATATGGGTTCAGAATCATCAGGCTGACATCTGCTCCATCAGGGAAGCACAAAAACTGCCAGCTCATGGCTTTGATGGTGGACTCAGGGCTGGGGGGGTTGTATGAATGTCCAAGAGCCCACCCCAAGAAGATCAGGTTAGACAAGTTCAACAACCATCAGTTAAAATCCCCAGTCTGGCAGAGCAGAACAGCTCCACCTCAGAACTATTATACTTGAAAAATTGCACCTTTTTTTGCCTCTTCTTCATTTCGGGAAAGCAATTCTTCTACCAAGTTTAATCCATGTACTGGCTGTCTCTTGGGTGGGATGAAGACCAAGCACTTAGGAAGACTGTCTGATAGAAACTGAGGAGTCATCCCCTGCTCCAGCTCCAAGTCTGAAGGAAAGGTCATTTCTGGGGAGACAATGCAGTGTGAGCTGAGAGGCACTGGCTGTAGGGGAGGGATGGAAGCTGCTCCAACACGGGCATGACCAGAAAAGGAGCAGAAAGCCTGAGCAGGGTCTCCTTGAGCTCTGGCTGCTCACACTCCAGCCAGGCTCTCTGTGCACGAGTCACAGGGCAGCTGAGCATCCCCTGAGAAGCAGGGAAGGTGGGAAAGCTGCTGTAACTTCCATCAGCCCCCTCTGACAGCCCTGCTTGGGTAGCAATGGCAACAGTGCAGACCTTACCTAAACCTGAGCACCAGAGGGATGGGGGGTGGCCACCCTGGAGCACAGAAACCTTTGCTCAGTAGGGTGGTGAGGACTGAGGACCACAGTGCAGGTGAACGCTGCTGTCCCCCCCCAAAACCCAAGGTACCAACTATGCCTGCAGCAGGGACCCAGTCTGCAACAAACAACTCCAGCTGAGAGGAAATGGTGAATCACATTTTCTGTATTTTTAGCTGATATTTGTTTCTTTTTGTTCAATGATTTATTTAAAGCTGGTCTTCAGTCTAAACTTTTCCACATACTACACTAAAAACAAAAACCAGATCGCTGTTCTTTTTATAATGGACATCAAACTTCTTTTTGCCATCTTGGTTTTAAACAGCCATGAAGTTATTAGTTTTTGAGTTGATGCAAAACTAAACATGTTGCTCTGAAAAAGCCTGTAATTAAGCAGGCTGTAATAATTTTTCACTATCTGGCTCCTTTTCAAAGTGCACGTCATTCTTTTGTTCTTCCTGCAGTATATTCTCATGGCAGCAGCAACCATGCTGATCCTAGGCATTAATTGCTATTTAGGAGAATGGAAAGGAGGAGGGCAAAGAGAATGGAGAGAGCAAAGAAAACAACACTACACATTTCCACAAAACACCTCATGGTGATATTTGGAAAAGCAGCTTACAAACACCTACTCACACAGTGCTTGTTGGACAATTTATCTGCTCCTTTTAAGGACCTAACCTTGTAGCAATGATCTTTAGTTGCTCAGTCTAAAGAAGATATTGGCATCAAAATCTAATTTAGTTAAAAAAAAAATCACAGCTAAACTAATATACATATATTTGCAGAAACTATTTGCCTGGGTTATTTTGAAAATGCTCCAGAGAGGTCTGCTATTAATCTAAATTAAAATCTATTTCTACACGAGAGAGAATAATTAAAATTAGTCTGGGTATTAATAAGTTTCTAATGGAGCCTCTCCAGGTGCAAGTGACAATTTTTAGACATGTAATGACAAGGTATTTAAGGCACATAAGAAGCCACAGACTCCTACCATGATCTTCTAACCATGAGCTACATGCTAGAGGTTTTCACATGAAGAAGCTGGAATCTGTGGAGTTGTCTTTCTGTAAGCGTATTAATAGCTCAGTAATTATTAGTGCAGAATAGTAATTACTCAATCACTCACTAAGTCCATTTCAAAAAATCCCCACAGCAGCCAATGTTTCCTACTTTATTCCACCCTCTGAATTGCTATTCAACTTGAATTGAGCAACACTCTCTTTGAGGTGAAGGTTGGAATCAGGCCTGGGAAAAAATGATTATTTGAATAACATAAAAATTTTATGTGTTTGGCATTCAAAAGAGTACGGAATGATCCGAGGCCCCACAGGGTGGGATTTATGCTATCAGTGTTTGTGTTCCATATTCAGCTGATGCTCAGAGCCACAACTTGCCTGAGCCAGCTGAAGTTCAAAGCTGAGAGCCTTGGCTTCCAGTCTGAGGTACAGAAACGTGCTAATACAGCCATATAGTGTTCTAAATTGGATCTGCCTCACACTTAACCAGCTCAGAGCAGGTGCAAAACAAGCCAAAGGTTATCTCTGAAAAATCAATATAGAACTAAGTTATTTATACAGATGGTTATAAAGAAGATTTGGTGACCTTTGTCAGTGGAGGAGAGCTGAAATTTTAAATTACCACGCACAGCCTTTAGGTGTCCAAACTATACAAAAGCATACATGCAGTTATTATATATATGTCTCCATGCTATGATTATATAACTTGGCTTAATTAGAAAAACCATTGGCACAAGAAGAAACTGAAGAATCCAGAGTATCCAGGAGAAAATTCTGAAGGAAATATCATCCAAAATTCTTTCACATCTCCAGCTGCTTTTCAAGGGACACTATAGTCCAGAATCTGGATTAAAAACGAAACACAGATGTTGCATAATGTCTCTGTATAAATACTCCAGAATTTGTTGTTGCATGTAGTATCCTAAATAGCATCCCAAGTCCCAGATATTGTATGCACATATGTATAAAAGCACAGATGTGTGTGATCACAGGACAGCCTTTAAAGGGAGCCAAATAGAAGCTTTGTACTCTTTTGTACAGCCTAGATTGTTCCTGTCTCAACTTCCACCCACCCTGGTGTTCAGCAGAAGGATGTGTGAGCTATTGGTAGCTCTTGAACTCTGGTGTCTCTTGGTTTTGCCAGGCTCCTTTGTTTCATCTTCAGGAAATTTAATCATGTTTATGGATAACACCAGAGTAACAAAGCCTGCAAGGCAGGTGACAGGGGCTGTGAATTTACGTCACAAGACAGCAGAAGGACTTTCTGCATTTCCTGATAGTTCTGTATATCTCAGTACTTTTCATCTGAAACAGATTCTAACACAATATCACCACAGCATAAAGCAGCACTTGATTTACAATCTGTATTCCTGTGATGTGACATCCATCAAGGGAAAAAAAGACATATTTTCTAGGATCAACAGAACAGTTAATAAGAGCATAAATTATAAAAACATTCATCTAAGCAAGCTAATCTATCATGCTAATCTTAAAGCATTAAGTGTAAAATACAACACTTAACAGGCCAGGAATGTCAAACATGCAAACTGATAATCATTTGAGCCGCTCTTGCTGTGCCAGATCCAACTCTGCCAGTTTTCCATCAACCATAAAACATAGATAGAAACTTAAATAATTATGGAATGCAGAAAATATCGTATTATTTGTGTAGATAGATTATATATTAGCATAGGAATAGGTTTGAGGGATAAAAATTTCTGATGGAAAGAATTCAAATTCAAAACAATTCATATCTGCTCCAGACTTCTAAATCACTTGCAGCTGGTAAACACTATTACCAGCAGTACAAAGATACCATAAGTCTTTGTTCTGAGGCACTAAAACCTGCTATTGTGAGAGAACACATAACCAAGTTGATCCAAGAACACAGACTTCGGAAAACAAAGAAAAAGTCAACATTTTCCTTCACAAGGTACAAAACCCTAGAAAATATATGATGTAGCCCAATACTGCAAACAAAACTGATTTTTCTTAAAATGGTATTTGCTTTCCAGTCTTCCTCTACAAAGGATACAACTTATCAACTCACTCATTTCTCTTTTCCCTTGACTGGGATGGAAAATTCTCTTCTTGCTTGAGGAGACTCTAGGCTAGGGTAGCACTTCTCAGTCAGTCACAGCCCCCAGCAGTTTGCTGGCAATTTATTGTGTGATTCACACCCAGACTCTTATCAAACATGGGTATTAATCAGTAGCTTAAGGAAAGACAGAAGGAACATAATTTTAATGATTATTTACTGAAAATTTAGACTTTCTCATAGATAAATTTGCATGAAAAAAAGCCAAAAAACCTCCAACAAAATGCTATTACTGGAATATCTCTGGTTACTGATGATGAGAAAAGGTTGTTATTCCCCTAAAAGTGGAGTCACTGTCTTAGTCACCAACCTTGGGCCAGACCCAAGGGGACAGACAACTGCATTCAGGTTAAAGGCCAATCCAAACCCACTTGTGTGTCAAGATTTGATCCTGTGAGTCACAATTTCATCTGCATTTCTTGCAATGCAAGTCATTAACAGTGGAACAGCTTATCAGAAACCTGGTAATTACTCTCCTTCTCCATGCAGCTGAAAGAAGTCTCAAGGGCTCAATGTGATGAACTTTTTTTTTTGTGCAGGAAGGAACAATGAAAGAAGGGCAAGACTGTTGTGCTGGGGCAACTACAAGCAAGAAAGCCGTGTTTTTCAGTGATTGACTGGGTTTTTCCATTTTTTGAGGCAGAAAATACAGAGGGGAATGAAAGTTCATAAGATGCAATAACTTATTTTTAACTGTATTTCTACCTAAAACAATACTGGAGACTTGTGAAACAGCACCGGAGTATCCAACTCATCTGAGGGTCCCGTGCTTCTACATCCCTTTTTTGTCATCCTGAGTTTTACATGGTATATGAGAATGCTGCCTCTTGTCATTTTAGCCATTTACTCTATAAAAACAGACAAACACACACACCCCTCCCCAGTTAAGCAGCAACCACACGATCTTAATTCTTGTTCCTGTGATTGCTTCCTTGGTAGCACAGGTTCAAGTCCAAGAGACATCCAGAAGCTTCACACATTTAAAGCACCATGGCTCCTCTCAGTGAAGCAGTGAACAGATTGATGGTGTCCTTAACAGTTTAGAATCACAGAATGGTTTGGGTTGGAAGGCATCCCCGAAGATCATTCCCTTCCAAACCCCCTGCCATGGGCAGGGACAGCTTGTACTATCCCAGGTTGTTCAGAGCCCCATCCAGCCTGGCCTTGGACACTTCCAGGGATGGGGCATTCACAGCTTCCCTGGGTAACCTGTGCCAGAGCCTCACCATGCTCACAGGGAGGAATTTCTTCCAAATCTCTAATCCAACCCTGCCCTCTGTCAGTTTGAAGCCATTCCCCCTTGTCCTGTCACTCCATGCCCTTTTCAGAAGTCCCTCTCCAGCTCTCTCGTAGCTCCTTTAGGTACTGGAAGGCTGCTTGATACTCCTCCTCTAGATGGCTGCATTTCAGACAAAAAACAGGTCAAACACCACTTGGTTGCTCACCAAAGCACTTGATGTAAGGAGGGAAGCACAACTTCCAGGGATTATTTCAAAGGACTCTGTGAGCTGAAGTTCCTCACACAGCTCATCAGTACAAACGGCAGGGACAGACACAAACCCTTCACCAACAGAGCCGCCCTTCCACGCCACATAAATTGAAACAAAGGAACGTGCGTGCATTAGAAGTGGCTGGTGAATCACAGAGGGTAATTGCTCCATCAGGAAAAGACAAAATGGAGACTTCATAAAATGAGGTCTACTATCAATCAATAGTTTGGAAATTATTCAAATTGTTGGTGTGGAGGAAATATAAAAAGGTTTCATGGTCTTCTGATTGAAACATTTTACTACTTCAGGTATAATACAAAAAGGTATGAAAATGAAAATGGAAGCTTCATTTTACAACTCCAGCCATTACAATAGCAAATTGAATGTTATTCCCCTCAGGTTTATTTCACCATAATTTGATTTTTAAGAGGAAGAAACTAAGTATTGCTCATGGATAGGAACATTCCCATCACAACTAAATGTTTAAATGTGCTATGCACATATAACACTTTCTTGACAGACTTTGCTCTTCAACTCGTATACATTGCAGCTAACCTTCAGCAGTAAACAAAAATAATTAAATATTATAATAAAATTATTTTCAGATAGCAAAATTAACTTCACCTCAAAGTTTTCAGAGGACCTTACATTTTGTATGTTGTGTACGAAGAAAGCCAAAAGAAATTGAACCAGCTTTGCACATTCTTTGAAGATGACTCAAATTGAATAGACCACACCACAAGTGTTATTTTATAACGTTAAGTATCACAGATATTATTGAAATTTTTTAAAACTATTTTGTTTTCAGTTGAGGTTTTTTGCCTTTAAATATACACAAGAACGTATGCACCTGCCTAGTTAAACAGGAATATTTCATACAACAAGGTCTGCTGAGTGATGGACATGGTTTTAGTGGTGGACCTGTCACTGATGGGTTCATGAGTGGACTTTCCAACCTGAGTGACTCTATGACTCATGAATTTACTTGTCTGTAAGGAATGTTTACATATTTACATTTAAATTCATAAAGAAATAGTGGTGGATAGCCACAGCTTTCTTAATTGAAGCTTAATTCCCTCTTTCTGTCATTTCTGACTTTTAAAGCAGAGAGAGAAGAAGATTCTTTATAAAATCCCTTATGGGTTATCATAAAATGCATGATACATTGTGAGATATTGGGAAGCTCAGAAATTCATGCATTTTCATGTCTGAAGAATAAACAAGTGAAAAATGTAGTAATGAAGCAAGACATGTAAGTGAATTACCTCAAAGGTCACTGTATTTATGGTGCTCATTATATATTAATGAAATATGCTTAATGAACATCCTTGCAATTATGACTGCATGATGTCCCACAGCCAAAGCAGCAATCACAAATGTGTGAATAGGATTAAGGCTCCCCATAACTTCCCAAATTAAGCTTGTGTGTGAATATTGTATCAGAGCCAGATCAGGGCATTTAATACTGCACAAGTACACTTAATTCAACACTACAAAATACTAAATGAATTGATAGTATCTACGGGCCTTAACTCAGACCTATTAACTTATCCTTTCTGAAATCATCAGCAAAATGTGGCATTAATAAATGCCTCAGTGCTTTGCAAACAATAAATGACTCATGATGCTTGCTATCAATTATAACACTGAAGAATACTCTGAATGTGTAATTTTCTTTAAACTTAACATCTGTAAAATTGATTTAGAAATCTATGCGGCCCATTAGGCAAGACAAAGAAATAAAACAGGAAAAAAGAAGATATTTTTTATCCCTTCTTCCCTCACTCCACCTGGAAGCTTGGAAAAGCCAATTCTAAGAATTTGCTATTTCAGATTGTGCAGGGCTTCCTCACAGTCTTTAAGAGGCATTTATCACGTGTGATATTTCTGTTCAAGTCATCCATGCATAGATTAAGGGAGGTTCATGCTAAAACTATGCAAGTGAAACAAGCACAAGTGTTTGCTTAATAGGAAAGGACCTAAAATCCAGAGGAAGTTTCAGCTTAACACAAATACAAAAGAACTCCACAGGAAATCTTTTCCTTACTTGAGACTGGAGTTAAATAATTTAACTAAGAAAAGACTCTTATTCCTCAGGTCACTTGACTTAATTATTAAAATCTCACAGTGAAGATAAATAAATTAATAAATTTCCCCTAATTTAAATCGAAAACAGCCATTTCTTTAAAGAAAACCCACTATACTTGCTGTAATTTTTTACAATTGGAGATGATATAGTAAAAATATCTGGTCTAATCCCATAATTTTCTTCCCCAGGACAAAGTATTACATACTGAAACTCTAGAAAAGAGTTCTCAATACACATGAAATTTGTTCAAGATCACATTTTCTTAAATTAAAAAAAGAATAGCTTCAAATAATTGAAAAAATAGTAATACTCTTTATCTATAGGTTTGTTACCTCTTTGAAAGGATATTTAATAAAACAAAACACTTGCTTATAAATAAAATTACACTGACTTGTTTGAATGCTGCACTAACAATTGCAAAAATTAAAACACTCACTGCCTGAACACCAATTAATTTTTCTTTTGTTCCCCAACGATGCTGAGCAACCAACTACAGATTAGGTTAAGAAAACTGCACATAGGCATTGTCAGGGATGTCCATTCAGGAATCCAAACTACATGAAACAGGCTGGACTCTGAAGGAGCTAAAAGGCAATTTAATTGCATATACAAATCCTCTAATCCCAAGGACACATAATTAGCTGTTTTCAAGCCTGCACCTCACTGCTGTCAAAGAAATGCTGGAATGCCTGCAAATTCAAACCATATCTAAGGGAGTCTCTCTGACAGAAAATAGAAGATAATTACGTGTATGGAAAAAGAACCCACTGTAAGCAAGACATCACAACAATTGCACAAGCCCCTGTGGATGGGGCTGATCCTCTACCACACCTCTGTCATGGGCAGGGCTGTGATGGCCAGAGGAGGCAGGAGGATGGTGAAGGGTCTGGAGGGGAAGTGTGAGGAGCAGCTGAGGGCACTGGGTCTGCTCAGCCTGGAGAAGAGGAGACTGAGGTCAGACCTCATCACAGTCCACAACTTCCTCCTGAGGGGAAGAGGAGGGACAGGCACTGATCTCTGCTCTGTGTGGCAGTGACAGGACCCGAGGGAATGGCCTGAAGTTGTGTCAGGGGAGGTTAGGTTGGATATCAGGAAAAGGCTCTTCACCCAGAGGGTGGCTGGGCACTGGAACAGCTCCCCAGGGCAGTGGTCACAGCACCAAGCCTGGCAGAGCTCAAAAAGCAATTGTAAAACACTCTCAAGCACATGGTGTTACTCTTGGGAACATCCTGTGTGGGGGCAGGAGGTGGATTCAGTGATTCCTGTGGGTCCTTTCTGCCTTGCTCTGTGATTCTGACATGCACCCATGGTCCTGCAGAGCTCTCAGCAAGCCTGTCCCATCTCCTGGCCTCTCTGTGTCATGGCACAGAGGACACAATGATGCACCTATGGTTGACTCATCCTTTTTTTTTTCTTACTGTTTAACAGTAGAATAACATATATAACCATTATTTGGTTCAATCCATCATCCCTTTACCCCATCAACAAGGAAGCAGACCAGGGCAGACAGCCACATACAATGTGCAAACACCTTGTGGTGCAGCTGCTGCTGAGGCAGTGGCTATGTCAGTGCCCCCATCATTCACTCACAACCCACATCCCTGAGTAACACAAAAAAAGAACAACTGTCCCTGCCACTCGTCTGAAGCTCTCCAGCTAAGCTAAGGCAGCCTCAGAAGCTGAAAGACAGAGCAAGTTAAAAATCTGACAGATGAGGTTCCTTCAGCCTCGAGCATCACTTACAGACAGACACTGCTCGGTCTGTGTGCCAGTGTACCAGCCTTTTAACAATGACAGATCCACGTAAAGAATCAGGTAGCATTTCCAGCTAATTACACATCTCCTCATGCTTTAATTAGAGATATGCAAATACACCAGACCTGACCAATGCTACATGAAAAGCAGAAAGTGCTGTTTGAACTACAGAGTGCTGCAGAAAATCTGCAGGTGGGATGTGCTGAAAACATGGATCTGGTATCAATACAATGATGACTAAATGAAAAGGGATGTAATGTTTTTTAAATTAGTTATTCTTTTCTCTTCTTCACATCCATACATATATTTTAAGTAGTACTCTGGTCCCAGTTCCATTATCTGGCAAAATACTCAACTGGAAAATAAGTGCGCATTTTATGACCCCCTAACCCAGCTCTACCCCAAAAGGCAACCACACAAATCCAACATGAGAACTGCCTGGGATATTACCAAGCAGCAAATATCCCACAGCACTTCCTCCTGTTCCATGTGCTGCTTTTACATGCACAGTCCTGCCCTCCTCGCACACCCAGTGCTCCCATTAATGGTAAAAGCATTTGTTATTTGGTGTTGATTGACTGACTCTAATGGAAATACTTATACATATCGTGAGAAGTACACATACCAAAGCTTTTAAAAAAAAGATAGAGCAAGGTCCTCTCAGGACACTGTGATGGGAAACAGACTAAGAGACCTAGTTTGGAAACAAATGCACTGATGGCAACCAGGAACTTTTAACAAGTTGTTTGCCCAGACTCTCTAGTTGACATTTTTCTTGTTAAAATGTACCTGGGATTAAACACTGCTAAATATATTGCCAAGTCAAATCAATTAAAAGTGTTGAAAACATAATTTGTAATTTTGTATTACAGTACATTTGTATTAGTCCTCTATTGCTACTTTGGTCTGGTAAGAAACCTTAGGAATCTCTACCCCATAATTTTAATGCTTCCTTTATATGGATTTTGCTTGGAATTCACAAGGCAGGTTGAAATCATTCATGATAACCTGGCCCAAGTTACTATTCTATACCTACTTACTTAAAAATTAACTTATCCAGAAGCAGAACTGTCGCTAATTTGAATTTCCACAACTTGCTGCTAATAAACAAAGGCAAAGAGCCCTGTCAGCATTCATTCTTAAAAACAAAATCACTCTCTGGTAGAAAGGCAGCAAACAGCATGTGCAGATAACTGTTGCTTACAAATCAGAAATTCTGTCTTGAACTACAAAACTTTGGGTCAATGTTAAATAGTAAATCTATCATTTTAGGTACTGGCAGACATTTTTCTACCTAACACTGATATTATTTTCTGTAGTGTTTCCTGCAGTGCTAAGAAGTCACGAACATCTGATGTACCCTTTACAAAAGGATTTTCTATTTATCCACAGCAAATTTTTAATAGTAAGAGACAAATTGCAAAGTTCATCCACCTGCTGCTCTTTCACCCCACAGCTCTGATACACACTGATTTTCTAATAATTGATAAAAATCAGTGCCAGAAAGACAAACCAGATCATTCAGTCACAGCACAGGCTTTCTTATTGATACAAACATGTTACCTAATGATCACTGAAAAATTCCAATTATCAAAGCTGCATGATCTCTTCAGCAAATACATTACCCATTCAAACCTAATTTTGGTTAAGCCACCCCTGGTGATGACTCTGAATTGAATACAGTAAAACAGCATAAATTTAAAAACATGTTTTTTCACAGGCAAATCCAGAAAACGAAAAATGTGGCAGTGGTGGTTTTGGACTCCCCGGTAGCAGCACAGCTCCAACTCTCTGCTGGCCCCATCCCAAGCTGTTACTGGAATGAATCCTTGCACAAGCCTGCCGAGTGTTGCAATCACTGGATCTCAGGGCAAGCCAAAGTGGCTCCTCTCCTGTTGACAGGATTTCATTTGACTCCAGTGTCTGCTGGCTATGGCACTCACCTGGAGGCAAGGCAGGAAGTTCTCACACCAGTAGAACCCCAGATTTTTGTTTGTTTTCCAAGGCTGTAGAAAAGAAGAGGCTAGTGAAACCCTATCCTGAATACTGCATCCAAATGCTCTTGGACAACTCTAGCAGGTGCAGGTTCACACCTCACCTTTTGAGGATGGGAGTCCCAAAACAGGTTCCCTGACACCGAGAATAAATATCTAAACCACCAGAGTAGTGACTGGAAATCTCCAACCTCTCATTTTTCATGAAAAGTGGTAATTGCGGCATCATTTGTTCAGATTCCCAAACTGGAATTAAGGCAATTTATTTATTAAAGAGAAAGATAAATCTTGTTTTCTCTTTCCTTCACCCCTTGCCCTTCCCCACTCAACAGAGCAGATTTTAAAAAGTATGCTTTAATTGATAACCCATGGCACAAATTATGTCAGCTTTCTTCCAAACAAGTATCATTTGTTGTACACCCTCTAGATAAGAGACACATACTAGTGCAAAACGGTGATAAAGCTGGTAAATCAGCCTCTGTAAGTTATAAGTACTGGCATAGGCCTTTAGAGTGAGATTAATGCTGAAATAAAAAGAAATATCCATATTTCCCATGGTTTTGCTAATTAATTTGATCCTTACCACCCTTTAGCTTGGCGTATTTCACAACATGACAACACCAGTGACCACTGCGAGCCTAGGATGCATGTGGGAAGTAGATTTGTAAGTTTAATAGCTCCCCTTAGTAACACTTTCAAGTCTGATGCTAGATACAGAGAATCCTTTGTGGCATGAAACACACACTAGTCCAGATGACAAAGCACCCGGGTATCAGTAAAAAGATAAAAACACAAGCAAAGCTTTTAGTTGCCTGACAACTGAAATCCCACTGATATTCCAAGGTTAGTCAAACTCAACAAGGGGCAGATCTTCAGCTGCAGCTTAAACAACAGCACTACAAAACCAGCTTTGATTTCTCCCTGGGCTAGGATGTGGGTGCAATTTGGTGTTCAATGCAATGAGAAGATCCAAAATTCTCAGTACAGATAGAAGCTCATTCAGGGCCTGGCTCAAGTTTGTCTCAAGCTGCTCTGTCCTGCTTAAAAGAGACAATTCACTCCTGACACTCACTATTAATTAACAGCAACTGCCAATTACAGCAATTTTACTTTTACCAGTATTAATCCTTCAAAGCCATAATCCTATTGCAATCAAAAATATCCAAGGACAATGTCAAGGCCTGGTTTTCTCACACATTAAGGCATGTAACAAAAAAAAAAATAAGGCATCAAATGCTACTGAGCCGAAAGACAAAAAACGATACCTCAACATTTCCACTGAAGAGTTACTTTCAGGTAACCATCTTTGTCTCATTAAATCAAGTCAGATAATGTATGCTATTATATCGAGAAGAATAGAAGATAAAATTAGTAAGTGAAACCCATTGTTAGAGATTCAATTAAAAAAAAGGCACAAAATGCATATAAGAACGCTGTGATCCAAGATAAAGGTGAGTAGTGAGAGCATGGCATAACTCAAAGGCGTGAATCTAGGGGAAGAAATGGAAAACAGCAACAGAATTCTTTGTAGAGCGGGAACAGATCAGGCTGAACACTGAGAACAGGGGAACTGCAGTAACATCACACCAGCTCCTTTGGTTAATGATGCTACATTTCCAAAGTTAACATCCAGTTACAAATTAAGGTAGTAATGTAATTGAAGTTGCAATTTAAGTTTGGTTTTAGAATTACTTTCCCCACAGCATCATCACTACACCACCAATGCAACAACGCTGAATAACAAGATTCTCAGTAAGGTTAACATACGCTAGACATCTAATTTGCAATTTTTCTTCAAGAGTAAATTAATCTGCAGCCAAATTATTTCAAATGACCTTCAAATACAACTGCAGTCAAATTAACTTCTGACAGATTCCCAACTCCAACTCCATTCCCAGCTCCTGTGATCTCCCTTGGACTCATGCCTTTTAGTTTGGAAACCCATTTTTCATAGTCAGCCTAAATACCATATATGATGCATCTTACAGTTTCAAGGTAGTTACCAGGCAAGTTCTGAAAAGCATTGGTCTCAAACCCAAGACTAGCTAAAAACACAACAAAGGTTGGGTTTCTAACTCAACAATTTTAGAAATTGTGTTACATATGCTTCTTTATTCCTTCAAGGCAATCCTTTTCAACAACAGAGCACCCAAAAATGTGCTTAAGGAAGCTTATCAGTTTGCATTTCCTTGGGTCAACTTCTGTGTCTTTAAGGAAGTTAAGAGCATTTTTAATATGTTAAATTTATTTTTTTAATACATTAAAACAAATGACCCAGTAACAGAGATAAGGAGTAAAACATCCTTACTCCAATTTAATGCTAATAAGTCCTACAGTTAATGCATGTCAATGTTGTACATGTCAATGTTAACTTAAGCCCTAACAAAGTGAGGGTGTTTAAAAGATTAAAAAGTGCTTATATATTTTTCTTCCCTTTACAAAATAGTTTGACATATGATACACATTCTTCTAAATCAGTACCTGCTCTGCTTCTACTTAATGTATTGAATTTATATAAAATCTGGGGAAAAGAATGGCGTTTTCTGGAAAAAGCTTTCAAGATTCAGACAAGTGCTCATTCCAGTAATGTGCACCTATGTAATTCCCTCCTCCACATCCCTATTAAATTTTGAGCTATTATAAATTCAGTAAACCCCAGTAAAAAAGAACAAAAGCTCCCTGGGAATCTTGACAAAAAAATCCCCCGAAAAAGGTATGAAGCGGAACAATTACTTTTCTAATTGATGGAGCAGCATGCAAAACCCTTCAAAATTATTGAAAATATTAAGCTATAATAGACCATAACAAAGAGCACAAGATGATGCCTTGGGTTTTAGCTTTTAGAAGAATGTATTGGCTTAGTTGGTCAGAGCATGCTGCTGGTGACACCCAGGTCATGGGCTTGATCCCAGTATGGATCATCCACTGAAGAGCTGGACTTGATGACCCTTGTGGGTCCCTTCCAACCTGGAATATCGTGTGATTCTAGGATCACATGTTTGCTGGAACAACAGAAACCCTGGTTTCCATGCTCCTTCTGTTCAGACTGAGAATTTTTTGGGAGATTTTTCAGTCCCAACTTGTTTACAGTGATATATATATATTTATTTTTTTAGACAACATATCAGAATCTTTAAGTACAATAATGACAGGTCCATGCCACAGCTTCCACTCTTGCCCTGCAACCTTCTCCACCAGGTACTTAGATAAGAGGCACTGTCACTCTAAAACAACTAGGGGGAAATATACTTAAAAACCAACAATGAGCATACAGCTGATTGCACAGCCAGCCAAACTGGGAAAAACAGTGAACTCTGCTTTTTGACTCCTTGAATATATTGTACATTCATAAAATTTAATATTTTTTCTGGGGTTGTTTTTTTTTCCTTTTCGTTTTCTTCCTGCCTCTCTTTTTTCTTCTTGAAGCCTTGATGCTGCTGGCATAGGAGCTGTTTCATGGTGTTATAAATTACTCACCACAATCGGGTAGGTCAATCAATAAGGCAATTTATTAATTTGCTGATAAGGGACAGGCAAGCAGCGCTGGGGACGTGGGGAGTTTGTGCTCCACCAACACATCCGTCTCACTTTTGCTCACTGCCCTTTTTATAGGCAGTTTCTTGTTGGGCTGTGACATGCCTATTGTGCTGGGATACAAGTCTGAGCAAGCCTGAACATGTTGGCTAGCACTCAAGCAGCAGTGGCTACAAGCCCCCACCAGGTCTGGACATGTTGTCAGGTTACACTCCTAGCAAGCAGGCAACAGAAGTGACAAGGCTGTTCATGTTCGCACAGTGGATACAATTTATAATTATAGTGAAAAAAAAAAAAAAAGAAAAAGGAGGAAAAAATACATAAAAACAAAAGCCATCAATTCACAGCAAAATGATTTAAACAAATATCATGAAATCATTATATTTTCCTGTGCCTCATGTCCTGGCTTCACTTTGAGTTCAGTATTCCTGTTCGTATCGATCCCATGGTGTATTTCCACGATGACGCCGTGTAACATCTCACAACGGGAAGCAGGAGAAAACAGAGAAAGGTTTTCTGCAGCCCGCACCTCCCGCACCACAGCATCGTCCCAGCTCCCAGCAGCGCCAGCAGAGCTATTTACCCAAGGAAATAGCTGCGATAAGGGGACAAGAATAGCCCGAAATGATGGAAAGCATTTTGTTGACAGATAGGCTGAAAAGAGAGGAAGCGAAGCTGTTGGGAAGGCGGAGCGGGCAGCGCTGCGGCGGGAGGCCGGGCGCTCCTTCCCCGGCCACAGCCGCACCGACGGCCGGGCCGGCTCCAAGGCGGCACGACTGCCCTCCACACAAGGCCTGCCGCAAGCCTGGCATGGCCTGGCATCGCCTGGCATGGCCTCACACAGCTGTGCCACCCACCCCGCTGCCAGATGCCGGGATGGACCGCACCCGCAGCCGCCCCCGGGATATTAAGCGCAGCCCCAGCGCAGCCCCACAGCTGCTCCAGGCACCCTGTGAACTCCAAACAAACGCGTTTGTGCAGCTGATAGCTCGGGAGCAAGGACATTAACACCGCCTTAAACTGGTTTTGTTGGCATTCCCCTGCCTCTCTGCAGGGACGAAACCAAAACAAAGCCACGCAAGTCCCCGTAGCATGCAAAGAGTGAAACAGGTGCTTGCCTCATCTGAAATTAAATTCCTTATCTTGCCTATTAAAATAGTATCAATGCCCATATCAGGCAATCAAAATATCATTTTTTTTTGTCTATTGTTTCTTTGAATATTGACTTTTTAAAGGTTCAATACGTTCCAGGAGCAACAGCAAGATCCATTTATTGCTGCAGAACGGAAATAGCAGAGTGCCTGCGTATTCCAAGGGAAAACAGCACAAAATATAGCAACTACTGACTATGAAAGAGGGCAGGTTTAGACTGGATATTAGGAAAAAATTCTTCCCTGTCAGGGTGATGATGCCCTGGCACAGGGTGCCCACAGAAGCTGTGGCCGCTCCGTCCCTGGAATTGTTCAAGGCCAGGTTGGGCAGGGCTTGGAGCAGCCTGGAAAGGTGTCCCTGCCCATGGTAGGGGATTGGACTAGATCATCTTTGGGGTGCCTTCCAATCCAAACCATTCCGTGGTAAAATACTGCTGCTCCTTAATTAACAACTTGTATTGGTTGGGAAAAGTGCTTCTATTGGAGGGAAAGCCTTAAGCAGATACCAATTCCAGCCAAAGTGGCACTTATTCATTCCAAATGACTTCAGTGTGGTTTTTTCATCCATACCTGAGCTGCAGGAGCTGGTCCAACTGCTCAAGTCAGTGTGTACTGCACTGATTTAATGAAGGTTTGCATATCTGTAGTAGCAGGGTCCATCAGTGATATGAAGTGCAGAAAGGCAGTAACTGGGAAATGGAGAGCTGGATACCTGACATTTTAATAAAGAGAAGCCACGTTTAGACAGTGCCTGTGGTAGGTAAGGGGATATGCTGCTACCATTTCTCCCTTAAAGTGAGAAGAAAATATTGGAACATAATCTGAATTATTTCCATCACAATTTTAAATATGACAGAAAGAGCATTCTGTTGTACTGTTGCTGCCTTCCTTTCATCCCTAAAAGCAACTGTACAACAGATAGTTTGAGAATAGATTTTTTTGAGCACATGTGTGTAAGCATGAACTGCAAAAACATTTGCAATTTTTATGTGCAATCATTTGAAGTAGTAAAAATTATTTTGGGAAACACTGTGTCTTTTCTGATACACAGAGACCATGCAAAAGTTTAGACATTAGATGAATATTGTCTTCAGGAATTTATGAATAGTAGCTGTATTTTAAACAGCTACTACACAGGCTATTATAATTTCTAAGTGATTTCCCTGTAATTTTTGCAAGATGTGGCAGAATTTTAATTACAACTTCTAAGGGATTGATTTGTCCATCATAACATGTAGGTAATTTGTCTCCCTCCCATTTCAGAAAAATGAGCTCTGAGGCATTCAAGTGTGTGAGCTCCACATCCTACTGAGGGTAGGTAGCTCTGCGATACAATCTCCCCTTAAAAGGCAGGAAATGAAAGGACATTTCACATGTGGTTGAATATATATAAATATATATTTTTAATATGTATATACATACACACACACACTGTTTACCACCATTAAAACACTTCATCTATTGTCTGGCATGATGCATTGTATGGAGAGACTGTCCAGATGAAAAAGAGTTGCTTTCCTAAGCAGAAGTTTATATTGTATAAACATTTCCATATAAAGAACATACATGGAATTTCCAATGTCTTATTCTAAATGAAGACTGCCCTTAGCCATTGCCTTAACAATGCCCCTAATAATTCAGCTGGGCTCAGCTAAAAACAAAGAAGTCCATGTTCTGACTCTGACTGCACATCAGACATGCTGGGAAATCCAACATAAAGAGAGGGAAATTGTGGACTATGGAGCACTGTGTTACTTGTGAGGTGTCACAGCCCTGACACCTGCCAATATCTTCCATAGGTGATTGCTCATATACATATGAATAAGAAACTCAGGCCAGGAGCACTGGATCCACAGCAAAGAATTAATAATTTTAGAAAAAGCCTTCAACATGTGCAGTCAGTCTGTCCCAGAAATAATGTGTTACCTTATCAGTTAATTGTAATATTTGAGAAATATTACAAGCACACCCTCAAATCTATGCTCTACCCCTTTAAATAAAATAAAGCAAAAATTACAAAGACCATTTCAGATGCTTTAATGCATTTCTTTAAGTGCAATAGAAACCAGGTTGCCACTTCATCAGCATCAAAGTCCAAATTAGATCAAGGAGTGTGGAGGTAATAACGGCAGCAACAGATTCCCTTCCTACTCCTTTCATGGTTAAGTGAAGTTTGTTCCTTTTTTATTTTCTAAGTATGGTTAGGCGCCTCAAGCATGCCTGTTAGGATGGAAAAAGCGTGCAAATCCCAGACCTAGGACCCTGCCAAAAGTCTCTTTAGACAGTCAAGGCAGCCAGAAGTATGCTGAGAGCTTGCCAGAGCCATATTGGGTGGCTAAAATTAAATAAACAGTTAATAAAAAGATTTTGAATCAACCTAAATAAATACAAACTTATAGCTTAACTGCCTTATCTGCTTTATAAAAGAGGATCCAAGACAGCAAGCAAGCCTTTGAAATGCTTTGACATCCACAAGTTCTGGACAGCAGATTTAAACAGAGGAGTACTTGCTATTATCTCTTTCATAAGACAAGGCTCACATTTGGAATAAAAGAAATAACCATTGACTGCTCTGACAGGGATTTCTCTTCCTTTAAAACACAAACTCGCTCTGCCCCCTGTTGTCAGCAAATTACACCTCAGCCCAAGCAGCAAGAGGCCAAGAGCACGTCTCCAGCGCCAGAAATGCCCAGAATTAGCTAAAACAAAAGGCAGCATGCAAAAGTATTTTAGGAATACATTTCTGCATAGTGAAAAATGTCCCTAAATCATTATTTGCATGCTCAAGGCAGTTTGTTTTCTCTGCTCGGTATTTCATTATTTTTGGAAAAATATTACCATGAACATCTAGTGTACACAACTGGCTGGTGTTTTTTGGATATTAAAAAATATTAGCTGCTCTAGGAAGAAAAAAAGATGTTTGAGGAAACAAAAGATGAGTTTTATGAAGGTTTAGAAGCCTTCTCTTTTACTTTACCTCTGAATTCTTATACTGAATAGAGATCAGTGCTCTTGAGTTCAGCCATTTAGCTTCAATTATTCTTCTTAGCTGCAATGTGAGTTTACAGCCCAGTTTTGATAGGCAAAACAAGTGCACTGATTTGTCACTGATGTTTTTCCATATCACAAAATCATGCAAACTCGCTGTGGCCAACCTGCAGTGAGGAGGTCAAAACCAGATCTGCACCCATCTGAGGATAACTCAGGAAGCTCCCCAGACCTCTCTTGCCTGCTGAGCTTCTGAGCTACTTAGACTTTCCCTGGTACCTGCAGAAGATGAGGACAAGTAAGGGGGAAAGAACTTTTGGGTGATCAAACATGACCCAACTGAAAACGAATAACCAAAATCTTAGATCACAGCATTCCTAATGAACACGTTGCTATCCCTTCAAAAATAAAGAGGCTGATAAAACAAACTCACCAGCGACAGAAATACACATTTCTTACCTCCAAGTACAGTTAACAATAATATTTGCACTCCTGTGTCCTTCTTGGAATAAAATTGTTTAAATAGGCAGAAGGAATGGCTTAGTGGGCTAATCTCAAGTGAAATACTCCTTAAATCCACAGGTTTAAATGCCAGTGGGGTCACTTACTTTTCTCCTTTCCAGGACAAAACAGATGAACATAGCTCAGGGATAGCTGTGGCTTCCAGGTGGTGCAAAAGGAAAGAGAGCCTTTTTATAGCCCACCAGAGCAACTAGGAATCAGTTACATCTATCCTAAAAATCAACGTTTGCCTGTTGCCCCAGAAATTTCCAGTTGTGGTCCTTTTCCCCCTGAAGTATCATTCCTTCCCTTAGGAAACAGTTGCAAGTTATTTACTTTCAGTACTCAGGCTTCATTTTCTAGAACACTTGTAAATTTTGCTGATCTATTCTTTTAAAGCCGCTTCAATTTCTCACTTGAAATCCAGAGCAGGACTAGTATCTTTGTATATTTATGTACAAGCATCCTCACTAGCTGTGCTTTGGCAGTGATTTTGATCAACCCTATTTTGTTTGTGAAGCTGTACCTAGCAAAAAAGAATAAATAACACAAACATAGAAAACGAAACAAAATGAAATCACATTGGAGAAGTTAGTGATACCTATTTTCTATTAATCTATAGTTATGTGTTTTTAAATACCTTTTTGTGCATCTCAATGTTTCCTCACAGGAGAACAGGAGAAATCTAAAGTATCATCAAGAAATACATTTTGCCTTTGCCTTTTGTATTAAAGTGTCTGTAAATATCAAAACCATAGATCCAACAGCAATTTTGGTATTTATCTCCCTCCCAAAAAAAAACCCTGGCAGGAGACTGAGGCCCTTGGCACCTTCAAGCTCCCTGAGCAGAAAGCAGAGTGGAGATGGATACATAAATTAATGTGTGAGCCCATTGTTTGAATAAGAACTAAGGATTTTTTCTCCTTTATACACTTTTAGCTAATACACTCTTTTGAAGTGCGTATTTAGAAAACATCTGCAGCATAACAGGCAAGAGCTCTTCTGTAATCCTGCTCTGTCACACAGTTAATTCGTCTGGTTTAAAATACATGTTCAGCAAACTGTGCTTAAAACATCAGTCTTTCTATATAAACCTAATTTTTGGAAGCTACTGCAGAGGATGAGGAGGGTTCATGAAGGAGGATGATTTAGTAGATATTCCTGATTACATGCAATCCTTAACTTTAATTGCAAAACATCTGAATTACCTTAAAATCTGCATTATGAATCTGGCAAAAGAAAGCACTGCACAGGTCCTTGTCTGGCTTTCCCTCATTTGGACACTTGGACTACAAATTTGAATGACACTCCCAGGCAGGGAATGAGAAAGGGACACCTCTAATTTTGCTGCTGTAAACCAATTATTTTACTACATTTGTAGAGGAAAAATTAAGGTTTAAAACTGTGTGGCTTGTTGCTGTATGGCTTCTCATATTTTGTCTTATATACACTTGTATTAAGACTACACTACCACTTCTTTAACTTAGTTTAACACTAAGTTTAACACTGCTAAAATACACTAATTAGGACTTTAAAAAGAAATCTCTTTCTGCAGCAGCTAAAGCCAAAAAAAAAAAAGTGACTTTTTAACACCTGAGCAGCAGTTTTCCAACATAACTAAGCCAATTTAACAGCGTGCAGAAGCAGGACCGGCACAGCAGCTGCTCACACAGCATTTCACAGTTCCTTTTCTGCTGTTTTAACCTCTTGTCCAGGCTCATAACTGGCTTGGACAACAAAACCATCACTACAAGGAGTGTCAAGAGCTACTGATTCCTTCCAGAGAAGTGATGAGGGTGGCTCCATCCCCTCCTGCCTCCCCCCAAAAGGGAAACCCTAGAGCTGCAATGGATGCATACACTTGGTTTTATGAGCAGTTCATCAGCCCATCACACAATCCTAGAATGGTTTGGATGGAAAGGACCTTAAAGATCATCTCATTCCAACCCCCCTGCCATGAGCAGGAGCACCTTTCACTATCCCAGGTCACTCAGAGCCTCGTCCAGCCTGGCCTTGGACATTTCCAGGGACAGCCACAGCTTCTCTGGGGAACCTCTGCCAGAGCCTCACCACCCTCACAGGCAAGAATTTCTTCCCAATATCTGACACAAACCTGCCCTCTAGGGAGAGGGCTTCACTCCAATTCACCATAGGAGAGCAAAGCACACATTCCAGCTTCCAGGACAGGGAACACACAGGAACTGTAATTCAAGATATGGGAAAAGTTTTAAAGAAAGAAATAAACTAAAATAAAAACTGACTTTAATGCTGGTTCAAAACTACCTGCAACTAGATTTTGTGACTTAAGGGTACCACAACTCCAGGACAAATTATTCAGGACAAACAGATCATTTCAGAAGTCTAAAATTCAGATATTTTCTGTCAAAAGCTTTGTTTCTGATTAGAAGCATTTTAATCCAATATATGTATTCATTTACTTGGTTAAAATCTTTCCTCAATGTTTCATCTATATTTTGATACTCTTATTTAAATTTTCTAGCATTAGCTTGGCCCTTCAACTTCATTTCTGAGTCACTTCAATACTGGGCTCAGGGTGTGTTTTTGTTCCTGTAGCTGCCAAAGGCAGAGGTAGAGTCAGACCCAGCTCACCGTGTGTTGCAGAGAGGCCTTTCAGCACACTGTAATTTCCCAACTGCAATTTTCTACAGTATTTATCAAATTAAGTCAACAGAATAGCTTTATATGGGATTCCCAACAGATATACACAGCCAGGACTTGTACATTCCCTTTCCCCTGCAATGCTATTTGCTCGTCACTAACTCCTGTCCTGGGAATAACACAGAAGGCAGAGGAGGAAATGATGCCTCTTTATTATCCCTCCCCACAGCGAGGGGCCAGAAACATTTGTGCTGCTCTTAGCAAGTGCTGTCTCAGTCCTGCAGAGACAAGGGCTCATCCCAAAGAGGCATCACCAGCTCACATCTGCATGGACCACTGCAAAGACTGAGGCAACCCTACAGACCTGGGGCCAGATGTACAAAAACAGCATACAGCAGTTTAGAGAAATTATCATGGTGTTCTGAAGAGACACTGATTTAATGAGTTGGTTAAAAGATCCTCTTCAGAGGTCAGCTAAGCCAGAACTAAATACAAACAACATCTTTCAGAGAGCAGAAAAAAAAATTAATTCAGGAAAGCCCTGAATTCTTCTCTTCTTCTATGTAAAACCAAGTTTAAAGATGTAACACCATAAATCAGCTGGCTAGCCACAGGCATCAGTTTTGTACTGCTTGCTTGGCTGTTTTCCCTCCAGGAATTTAGGAGGGGGGGAAAAGAAAAAATAACCAAAACCAAACCCAAAGTTCAATAGCACTCCTTAAATATCAAAGCAGGCTGGATTTAGCTGCTGAGATCTGTTCTTGGGTTTGACTTCAAAAGGTGATTTCTGGTTACAAGTCAAGTGAGCAGTGTGATTCAGCCACCTCTGGAAAAGAAGCACCAACGAGAGATGAGGGCACCATCCATCACAGGTTTTCCAGAAGGAAAAACCTCTTTCCCATGAAGAACAGCTGTTCTTCAAGCCCTTGGCTATTCTTCCCCTTTTAACCTCTCTTCAGTTTTCAATGGCCTCTGTTGCCTTCAGCAATGAGTTTAACTCAACTTTTCACACAAAAATCCCACAAGCCTGCTCACACAAAGGACTTACCAGACAGGTAAGACCTCAGGATGGGACAATCTCAGAATCACAGGATGGTTTGGGTTGGAAGGACTTTTAGAGGCCATCCCAACAACAGGGACATCTTCAGCTAGATCAGGTAGCTCCGTGTTTCCAGGGATGGGGAATCCACCACCATTCTGGGCAACCTGTGCCAGTGTTTTACCCCCTCAGTGTATGACCATGACCACTGTAGGATAATGACAGCCCAGAGCCATTTCTAACCAGCTTTTTGCTCCTAACACTTCACTTGCAAGTCAGGCTCTGCACAGCCACTCCTCTGAGTTGGTTTGGGTACATATAAATTTTTACAGGACTTTTAGCTCCAGCATTATACAACACCTTTCAATCCAAAGCCACATTAAAAACTCACCTCTGGCTGCTGTTCCAAGTCCACATCTACACATTCTAGTTAAAACTCAAATATCCAGGTTTAATCTGCAATTTGTAACATTTATACCAACAGTGTTCTTTTCTGCCTGCTCATTTTCAGTGAATTAGTTTAAAGTGTTTTTTAAAAGTCAGCATACTGACACACAGAGGAATAACTCGGCAAATTTGGGAGAGACTAGCAAAAGTCGATTATAGCAAAATACACATTTTTTTAATCTTAATGTGAAGTTCTGTGTATTATCAGTGTCTCAGTACTTGCAGAAGCCAGCAGAGGGCAGGTTCTGCCTTTCTAAACAGTGACAAAATCCTATCGAGGACAGTCTGCTGCCATTCAGACGGAAAATGCCCTCAACTAATAGATCCACCTCAACAGGCACCAGAAAAAGAATTATAATTTAAGATTACCTTTTACAGCTCAATACCCACCTGCAGCTACATTCCAACCGATTTACAAGACAAAGTGCTTAGTTCAGACCTGTTTCAATGGGCTTGTGAGTCAAACCAAGCAAGAGCCACAAACATTGCCTGATTCAGCTCTGATACACAGGCAAATTATACATCCAAATGTTCATTATAAATACATTCACCACATATCCTTCCCATCGAGAATTCTGGGGGCAGGATGAAGGATATACATAATTGAAGGATATACATAACTTCCTTGCCCTGTAACCTTTAACAAGAAGGAATCATTTTTGCCATGTGCCATCACAGTTAAAGCATTTTAATTAGGTAACTGATATATTTCATAAGGAAAGACAATCTCCAGCTAGAAATTCATAGGATGTGCATGGGTGAGGGCAAAGAGAATTCATACTTGAAGAGTATACACCTCTCCTCACAGTCACCTTTAAGGGTCTATCTAAGGAGGTATTTACAATATTTTAGCCATGTTTTATATGCTATAACTTATACTACAACATGAAGAAAGCAACTACACCAACAGGGCAACTCTGTCCAGCTTGTTCAAGTCACCTGTCTCACACCTTCCCTCTGACACACAGAGCTCACCAGGCTTTGCCTTTGTCAACACATTTGCACATTGAATGTCCCAGGAATGGTGCTATTGAGAAAAAGCATCCTGTAAAAAATGCAAAGATGTTTTACAAATCCACTGGATGAAAACTGCCAGTCTAGATGCTTCTTCTTTGGGTGCCTGGGTTAGTATTTCTTCTGCAATTTCAAATAGACTCATAATTCCTTTGAAAAAAAAGGGGTCTTTTTAACATGCATTAGTAAGTATTAGGACACAAATTCCACTAAGAAATAACTTCCATTTGAAATAAATTAAAAGTGTTAAGTATCTGCAAATACCTCTAGAATTACTGAAACGCAGCCATGACAGGGCTAGGGGAGAAAGTGACAGACTGTGCTTCAGCAGACAAGTCAGAACAGTCTGAGTTCTGCTTCAAGAAGCCTTGGGAAGCACGCCAGGATAGCCACAATGATTATTTCAAGCAAACAGTTTCAATACTGAGAATACAACCCTACTGAGGTGGGATAGCCTCTGGGGTATGTTGCCTTGGAAGAAGAAAGAGCTGAGTCAACCTTCCGGGGCACATTTTCTCCTGAATCAGTGTATTTTGGAAAAAGCAACAGCTCTAATCTGAGATTATGCCTTTTAGCTGGGATGTACTGCTGGCTCCTTTACTCCTCTACCCTTGAAAATAGCCAAAATGACAGAAATTCAGTGTGAGCACCTACAAGAGTGATAAGGGAGGGATAAAAAGCCTCCCCCTCCACTTTCTTAGAGATCACACAGTAAACTATGGTACTTTTAAACTAAAACCAGCCTTCATATGCATTATCAAGTGTTAACAGCTACCAAGGAAGTCTATAAATTTATAAGAACCCTACAGCATTAAATAATTCAGTTAGCACTGTCACTGTTTCCCTGTAAAAAAAGAAAAAATATATATGCAGTGAACGCTGCTGTTGGTTGCAGCTGTGTCTCATATACATGAGAGATTTCTCAAGGGTTTTGTGGCAAATGAGCAAGCTGAGGATTCTGCCAAAGGTTGTATTTATCACTTTTGGGTGGGTGGAGAGAGACCTGTCTCTAGATTACCTCATCATTCCTCATGAATCACAGAGAGCACTGCGTGTCAATAAAAGACATCAGCACTGTGCAGCATCTAAACCAGCAGGCAAGTGTTAAACGTTAGGTGTCCTTCCCCCACTGCACTTCTGTTAATTTTGAAAGGGGAGATGCCAGACAACATTTCAAACAATTTTCAGAGGTTTAAGAATAAAAAGATGAGAATGCTAAACTATCAACAGCTATAAAGTACAAATTCTCACTGCCACAAGCTCTTCTCACATATTCCATCCATCTGCTTCCTTTCCAGCATTGCTGCTGGAAAATACCCTTTTGTCCTGCCCTTAGGCAAAAAAATGAAATTTAAAATAAATAAATAAATAAATAAAAATAAAAAATCAACGTGGGGAAACCTGGTGGTCACTGATGTGTGCCTCCCTGCCATCTGCACCTCCTTCAGCTGCTCAGGGCTCCCCCAAGTTCCTCCTGCCCGCAGGAACCTCCCAGCACCCAGTTCCCCTTTAGCAGCATCATTAATAATTTACCAGCTGCAAGAGACAAAGAAAACACTCTGGTGACACCACACTGGGGCTGCTAAGATTTCACCAGGATTATGAAGCTGAGGAAAATACCCAAAACATGGAGCTTATGAATTTGGTACACAGCAAAGAGTGAAAATTCAAAATTAAGTGCAGACACAACCTTTGAATGTGCATGTATGGATCAGAAGAAGAGAAATGAGCAGCTGAAACAAATACACACTTAGGAGTGCAGTCTGTCACAGCTGTCAGGATAAAATAAATTTACAGGTTATACTTCTTTGAAGCAAATTGCTGTAATATAATTTACTACTTTGAACCGCCTTAGTGGTGGGAATTTAAAAGATTCTCAATGAGCATATTGCCTTGTGGCTGTTATTTTGACAGAAAGTCTGTTATATTGTTATTTATAAACAATTAGAGCACTAATTACTGGTTTTACTGCTTTGTTAAGTTCTGGAAAATACTGGGTAAAGGAAAGAGAACAAGCTATGGAGATGGAAGCAGTAGTTTTGATCATTTAATTAGGCTGGCTATGAGGGTCTTAGAAATTGCCAGAGATGACAGACCTGGGAAAGGGGAAACGTGACACCTCAGCTGCGACTGGACACTACAGACAACACAAATGTTTAGTTTTTAATTACACAGGTTTGGGAGACTGCTACTGGCTACGATCTGCAGATTCCATTAGATAAGCTGTACTAAGCAGAGTTGGACTCAAGTATTGTGTGCATGAGAGGCCATCAAGAAAACCTAGAGGAACTGGTTTTGCTTCAGCAGATGGCCCTGTTTCCCTCAGAGCAGTGAGCAGATGTCCACACATGGTGCTAGCATGTCTGGCATCCTCAAGCCAGAGGTCTTTAAGATAGAATTATGAAGAACTGTAAGAAAGCTCTTACATTTCTATACTCACATAGACATATCAGCAAATCCTCCAAGAAAATTAAATTATCCTCTAACCTCTACAGCATCAGATCATACAGCTCTTGCAGATAAAAGTATTTTGTCAATAAGCAATTTTTCCATGGCTTGCTGCAAAAGAGCAACATTGTGTGAAACTGGCAGACAACCAAGTCACAGATTCAGCTTGATTTTATTTGATAACGCCAAAATCAGTCCCCAGCATGTAAGAATGTAATACCCTCTAAATTGCCTGTTCATTGTTGGCATGGATGGAAAAAGATATCCCTTCAGATTCCTTCCTGACAAGGTCTTGCAAGAGGTTAGTCAGCTTTCTGAAACAGCCCATTGCTGGAGACAGTCAGCACAGGACTGCAGTGAGATCTTCCTCAGAACACTCTCAAAGCAGCCATGTAGTAAATACCTGCCCTTTAGGATTTTAATGGATTTAGTACTTAAAAGCTGTCCTGCAATAAAACATTCAGTGGAGTGCTTAAATTTGAACTGCCCTTGGTAAAAACACCAAACTCTTCTCCAGCCAAGTGACTCCTACCAGACACACATCACTGTCAGTCTTTGGCCACACAGCTTTTTAAACAAGGGCTGCAAGGGACCTTTAAAGGTCACCTTGTCCAACCCCCCTGCAATGAGCAGGAACTAAGATCAGGCTGCTCGGGGCCCTGACCAGCCTAACCTTGAATGTTTCCAGGGATGGAGCATCTACCACCTCTCTGGCTGTATTTTACCATCTTCATTGCAAAAGAATGTTTATTTATCTAGTCTGATCTACCATCTTTCAGTTGAAAACAATATTACCTCTTGTGCTGTCGCTACAGGCCCCATTCAAAAATCTGCCCCCATCTTTTTTATAAGCCCCCTTAAAGTACTGAAAGGCTGCAATAAATTCTCCTGGAGCTTTTCCTTCTGCAGGTGATCAACCCTAATCTCTCAATCTGTCCTCATATGAGAGATCATCCCTCTGATCATTTTTTGTTCCTGAAGAATGGCTCTAAGGAGCCAGGTAAAAGTCTCTCTGGGAGGTTTTAAACAGGCTATTCCTCTCCTGGCTGGCAGAGCACTGGGCCAAGAGAATGATCTTGGTATTGGATATTTGAGGTCATTGAATATTCATGTTTAAAAAGATGTGCCGTACTTCTAATTAAGTCTGTCTTCAGCAGTTTCCAGGTAACTTGAAAAATTGACACTACCAATATAAATTAGTCTGGCAGCATCAGCAGCCTGGTTTTGTTCTGTGTACACAATGGTTCTGTGTATATTGTTCTACAGATAATTACTATCAGAATGGTTATTAATAGACAGGTAACCACTACAAAATTTGTCAGTGATTGTTTCTGTGTGCATATGTTCTTCCACAAGATGTATTGGTTTTGCATTAAACTAGCTCAAGAGAAGTAAAATGGAATAGAAATTGCACAGGGAACTCCTTGGCAGGAGATAAGCACAGAGCTAATATTGATTGCATTGGTTTTCCAAAGCACATTAGCATCAAATGAATGCAGCTGACCTTGAGAGCCTGCAGGAGTCACAGGAAGGAGTCACTTTAGGCATGAGATTGGGTAAGTGCTGTGTTCAGCTCAGCAAAAGGCCTGGACAATTTTATAATTGTATTTCTTTTACTTTGCACCACACCAGAAATGGCAAAGCTTTTGGTCTGTGTTAACAGTTGGACTCCGTGACCTTAGAGTCCTAAACAGTTGGACTCTGTGATTCTATGATTCAAGACAAAAGCAATAATTCCTTCTAGTTTTACTCACAGGGGTTTCTATTTCAATGACTGAATGCTGCTTCATGCTATTAAGAGTACATTAAGAGAGAATACCTGTAAAAGGAATATGTTCCTTTTATTGCCTTTTAAAGGTTATTTCTTCGCATTTCCTGAAATGATTGCAAGAGGAGAAATAATAAAAAAAATTATTCTAATCCCAGTGCACATTTAGATCATCTCCTCTTGCCTCCATCTTTTACATCCATAAATAAGGACATAAAACACAAAGAGAAAGAGGTGATTGCTGCCGCATGGAATGAAGACAAGGAAACTGGTTTAGCTCATTTCTGGAAGTTCATTTCACAGCTGAATTCCTTTTTATTATTAACTTTTCATTTGGCCATATCTAAAATTGTTTAGATCCACATAAATCTGGGGACTTGATTGCCACTACAGCTCTCTAACTATTCAGCTGCATGAGAAACCAGTGGCTGGCTGTGATTTCAGCCTACAGACATTAATCCTATTCTCCATCAACTAAAAAGATGGTTTAAAAAAAAGAAATGTATCTTGCTGTTTTTCATAAGCAGCATGAAGCCACCCTTTTGGTGACATACTATGTCCTTCTGTGGTTAATAAGTGTGATGGCTTGTTAATTAGTGGGCTAATCACTTTCCACATCTATCATCATTGTTCAAAGAGCAAGTCATTTATTGGACTACAGACAAAATCAAGTAAGAAAACGTTCATCTGATGTCATGACAAAGTCCACTGATTTCAGCATTTTTTAAAACATCATTTTCTGCTCTTTTTCAAAAAATGAATATTTTGCAAGGACAAACTAAAGAGGCCTGAAGTCAGTGGAGACACTGTTCAATCAAGGTAATATTTAGATTTCACAAGGAGCCTCAACATTAGGACAAAGTTTATATTTTTTTAAATTATGTTGGAGCAAGAGTAGCATTTCTATATAGAGGGAAAACATTTTGAGAATTACTAATGCCATGAAATTTATATTTTTTATATAAAGATAATTTTCTTAGAAGAATGCTAGGCCGCACAGGCATTTTATATAAAGCAGTGCTTTCTCCTCTAAGCTCCCCAGATGACTTTCAGAAGTCAGCCCAAATGGGAAAGATTGTGTCATCTTAGACAGTAAACATCAGCCTTAAGTAAGATACCAGGTGGCTTGGAGCTCAAATCAATGATAGCATCCAATTATTACAAAATAAAATGACCCTCTGAAGAAAATGGCTCCCATGGGCACCACAAATCAGAAGGACATGTTTTGCTTCTGCATTTTAAGTCCCTACAAATGTTACTAATAACCTGTCATCCTGCATGAAAATAGATGATACCTGCTGAAGGCACCCACCAATTCGTGAGTAAGCATATTATGTGTATTCTCTGTGATTTCTCTTCACCATCTCCAAACAGATGACCAAATCGCAGGTTAAATAAATTACTTTCAGTATTACAACATGTCTGCTTTTTATTTCCATTTACAAACATGAGAAAAGCTGACAATTCCCCTACATTTCTCTGTACCAGCTGAAGTTCTCCGAGTTACAATATATACATTGTGTGCTTAAATTCCCAGGATACCTAAATGGTACAGGCACGTTTCAGTTCGTCTCCAGTTTCCAGGAAAGCAGATGATGCTTCAATAATGTGGTTCTCTCCTTCTGTGGCTGTGAAGTCCCCCTTTGCTGTTGCAGTTTTGTAAGTCTGTGTTCTACAGAGTTGCTCAAATAGCCTGGAAAATTTCATACTTATCTACAAATAGCCAAATTCATGCCAAGGTAGAACACAAATTAAATGGAGAAGGCCTTAAAACTTTGGCAGGGATTTTAAGATTTGACAGAGGCTGATTGTGAATCAGGTGGGTAAAAAAAGGCTACAATTTGAGTTTGTTGCCATGTCCAGAGCTAAGGATTGGGATATCACATCTGTCCTGTGAGTCAACTCAGCTTGCCACTGGTGTGGCTAACAGCTGGCTGGCACTAGGAGAATTTTCCTGATACAAACTGGAAAGAACAGGTTTAGAATGTAACATGAAGAGGAGGGAAAAAAACAACAACTAGTTCACCACTCTTCAAGTTAAAACAATTATTAGATCAGTACAGAAGGAGGTTCCTCTTGCCACATGGCACAGTAGCAAAGCCTGGTTTATAGCAAATCTCAGTACCTTAGTTTTACCAATTCTATTCTTACTGTGTCCAAAGGGGAAATTTAATTCCTTAAGGAGTCCCACTGAAATCAGTCTGAGCAAAGAGACAACCTAAATTGACTGCTGTTAAAAAGAAATTTTTAAAAACTTATTATTTAGAAATTACCCATGCTTGTTAGTACCTTATACTTTTATTCCCTGACAACAAATTAATCCATTAAATGGCTAACAGAAGTTCTGTGAACCAGTTCCTGTTTAGAAAGCAATGTAGCAATTACACTGATATACATTCTCAGTATGCAGAATCAAGCTAATCTTTTTTGACTCAAGAAAACATCAGCTCTTACTGCACTTTATGGCAATAAACACCAGCAGTTCAATGATACAAACAAGTCTTATCTCAGCACCATTGCCACTGCCACTGGGAATGAATTAATTGCAAGAACAAATTAAACTTTAACCATTTAAGTGACTTAAGCTGTGAATACTGTTCCATTGCTCATTTCAGCACTAACACATGAAGCTGCTCAAAGCCATTAAACCACATCCAGTAATAAAACAGAGGGAGATTAAAACAAGGCTGGCCTGTTTCATTTCTTCCTGCTCAGATACAGGGGCTGTTTTGGGTCTGTTTCTTTTACCAAGCCACTAATGCACAAAACTCTCATATTGAATTTTGAATTTTCTCCTGCCCATCCAGTTACAGCAATGGTTGGGTAATAGGGATGCAGAGGGAAGCACAGCTGCCCACGTTTTACTGCAGAACTCTGTATCCAGCCGTATGGGAGACATCACACACCATCCTCCTGGCTTTCAGGTTACCCAATTTGCACACATATCAGAGATGCAGGATAAGGAAGTCTGGCTTCACAACTGCTTACTGCCATAATCTCTTGATAAACCTTCACTGAAAATGTGAAATGTACCTCCTCTATGATAAGAATATTTGTACCCAGGGTTTCAGGCACCCAGATACAGTTACTGTGTCTGTAGCCTTGTATGCAGGAAATTCGTGTAACAAGAGAGCATGTAGGAAGGCAGGATGACCCTTGTGTCCATACATAAAAACCACCCTGCCCTTGTTTCAGGTCTTTCCTTTGATCAGCATCTCTTTCAAAACTGTTATCATTTCAAACTCCATTAAAAAAAAATCTGCTTCCAACTTAATTTTACACCATTGAACCATAATGACCCTACACATTCTTGTTCAGCTATTATATTTAGACTCAACCCTTTGGATAAAGTATATCATAATACAATGTCTATGTAACTTTCCTCCTACTTCATGTATGCGATATATAAGTGACTAGCAGCTTGCAGTTCTGCTGTTTTCCCTCCAGGGATCTAAAAATGTTTTATAATGGGGAATTTAACTTCAAAGTGCTTCTGTGAATGAGATGCAGCTCTTGATATTTTCCCCCATTCCATATACAATGAAGCTATAGCAGAGAAGGATTACATCAAAGGTCAGGCAGAAGTTCATTGATGTAGCTGAAAGAGTCCTTCCTACGTGTCCCTCTTGCCTCAAGTGCAGAAGTGTTATGAAGCAATTCTTATTAAGCATGGAGTATATTCAGGTAAATGAACCTTATCCCTGAAGGATTTACAGGCCTTAAACTATTTCAAGCTGCAGAGACCTTTTGGCTGGAGAGATTTCTTGCACTCAAAGCGGTGGTATTTGAATTTATGGAAAAGAGCAGAATTAATTTCTACTTCTGTTGTCACAGAACATGTGCAGAGATGGGCCCCTCTGCCTACAGCAAAAGGGAGGATGTTTCAACCATATATCCTGGCAGCTCTGTGGCACCAAAAGGGATAGAAAAGAAACTGTAGCAGTAGTAGAAAGCACCCTATTTCCACTGCAAATAATTTTCTTCAGAGGAGGTTTCAGGCTTATGTACTGCAGGAGATGAGAAGCCCCTTCGGTCAGCTAGCCTTAGGGAAAAGAGATGGGTCCAAAAGAAGAGCCTGAAATTTCTCCTCTCTGATACACAGCTACCTAGAACAAGCCAAAGCATATGTCAGAGTGTCCCACAATCATTATTTCTCATTAAGTTCTTTGATTCCCATGAATTCCCTGTCTATTTGTTGGTTTTGTGTTTTATTCCCCATCATTATCCCTCATTACAGGAATATTTCCCAAACTGCAGCTTCCTAGAAACAAAATGTTTGCTCGCTTCTCCCTCGGTTGAAACACATTTCCTGGAGTTTAATAAATAAATGAATGAATGGAAATCGATGGTAACAGATGCTATAAAGCACTGATATCCCACTGCCAGAGTTGCACCACGAGGCCATGGCCCCAGGGATTCACCAATGGATGACCTCACCTCGCTCGCTTAATGAACAAGCCACATATGAACAGGAGAGAGTCACTCATGAGGATGTTATGATACTCAGAATCACAAATTCCTCAAAATGTGTCCAGGCACGTTTCCTTGCACTGCCACAGCACTGCATTTCAAATGCCAACAGGGAGCTATATTCTCTGTGCATCACCAGACCCTGTGATCAAAGTAGTCAGCTCAATCTGAACCATGATTTATTAAAAAGGAATAAAGAGAATGCAAATAAACTAATTATAAAACAGGGTTTGTAAGAGCCAAATTCCCAAAGTAAAACTTTAAGCAATGTTCAAGTGATTATCCATCTAATTAGGAACACGTAGCCAAACACCAGCAGCCTGACAGCCAGCTTCAGTGCAGCTAACATTTAAAATACAGACCCCCCTGCACACATGGCATGGCAGCAGTGCAGGAGTCACGTGGCATGTGCTCAACCTAAAAATAAAAAACATCTGAACCAGTTTAGACAATTCCATACTATCCACAGAGAACACCAAGAGAGCCCAGTGGACACCCTGCCCTTGCACTCTCTGGTGTGCTCTTCATGGACCCCACACCATGGGGCATTAAGTCCATTTTTCAGCTCATATCCTTTTGGATGGATCAGATGAGCTACTCTGCACTCAAAAAATTCATAAAGTAATGAAAGAATCTGCTTCCAGAAGCAGCAAAGTAAGTTAAAATAATTATGTTTTATTGCTACAGAAAATGGAAACATGTCTCAGAAGTTGATGAGATGCCTGCTGTACTAAATGGTCAGAAGACCATCTAGCTGTGCTGCCTATGTGCAGAACAAAGTTTTAGCTATGAGAGCAATGTAGAGGTGATTTATATTAGAGATCTCAACAACTCTTATTTTTTCCATGTGTAAGTAGAAAGGCTCACTAAGCCAGCTCTTTAAATACTGCAAACCTGCTAAGACTTCTGAAGTCTCTTCTTCATTTTGATGGCATCAAGAGCACCAGTTCAGGAAACTGTAAACTGTTCAGTATTTATTAATAATATTTAGTAAACATTAATAATTCAGTAAATATATTTATTTTAAAATAAAAAATGTCAAATGTTTAAATGTTAAACACATTTAAAATAAAAAATGTCAAGTTTTACGGGTTAAATCCCTCCAATTTTAACAGCATTTGTCAGCAGTTAGCCAGGCATCACATGCATTTAGAACATCAGCAGATCACTCTCAATATTCACCAAAGCACAGAGTATTTTGAGGGAAACAAGTACAACCACATATGCTGCCTAATTGATTTGAACTCCAGTAACCAGGTGTTGACCAAATGAGATATTAAGGCCTGCATTTTCATTTTAAACACTGTGCTATGTCAGAAAGGCAATGGCTCATCCAGTCAGGCTTAGCAACATCTACAGGAACATACACTGAAAACCCCAGAGCTTAGACAAACTATACTATTTCCTGGTTTAAAGGCACAGAATCGTTTGCCAGATTGCAAATGTTATACTATATACAAAAGATACACGCAAAAAAAAAGATTTAGATCTTTAAACAGATTAATTTAAGGGAAAACACAAACAGTATTTACCATCTTTTAAAACTGTTCACTGAATTCTTATTTACAAAGACATGATGGGGATCTTCAGGGTTACAGCACACAACAGCTGTCTCTATAGAAAGTGCCAGCCTTGATGTTAACAAGATGATAAATTGACTGATTAATATTTAAGTAGTATTAAAATTGAACTGAATTATACTAAGATCCAGACTTAGAGAATTGATAAAAGCTTTTACTATTGAGTACAGATATTGGGCTGGAGGATGAGGAGAGAAAAGGACAAACAGTAGAGGGAGTGCAGGACACAGACCAGTAAAAGTACCCTACTGAGAGCCAAAATAAAGGAAGCCAAATGCATCATGGATGGGAAATGTACCCATGTATACTTAACAAGGATCCAACTGGCTACTGGGAAATGGAGTTGGGACCATGGGGTTCTTGTAAAATGCAGCTGGAAGACACCTGCATTGTGATCACTGCTGATGGCCAAGATCTCATGGCAGCTGAAGGTTCTGAAGTGATGGAAATCAAGACATTTTTTAAAGCAAGAAAAAGCCAAGGCTGGATATCCTGTACCCAGTTACTATTTATAACTGCATTGGTGCCACAAGCCATGTGCATGTCTATGGGTTCTGCCCTGCAGAGAAAAGCTGCTCTGAGGCAGGACCACACACTCCCTTCCACAGGCACCAACATCCCTATGGACTCCACCACAACTGCAGACATCAAAATGTGATCAGTGGAAAACAACCTGCTTTATTAAAATTGGACAAGCTGTATAACATTAACATTTATGCTTCACTTTTAAAATGCCTGCAATACCATAATTGGCATTATATTTGACATTTGTGACTGACTAGAGCCACATTTACATTAATGGCAATACTGTCTAGCCTGTAGTAGAGGTAAGCAGGGATTTTTGTACCTATTTAATGCTTCAACGACACAGAAATAATAAGGGCCCCAACATATGATAAAATGGTTCAGCTGCCTTATTTTTAATTAAAGCACAGTGCAGCTGACTTCTGCGGAACAATATCCATCTTCCACAATTGCACAGACTCGCTTATTTTACTAGCAAAAATTCCCATTAATTTAAGGCCTCTTGACTCAAAGAGATTCATCTCAGATAGTGTAATGGCAATAGATTCCTTCTGCAGCACCCTTCTGCTGGGAGAGACACCATTTGCTTTCTTTCTAAAAAGACAGAACTATACTCCATCAAGTAAATAATTAAGACAAGGAGCATAAACTGAGATGAGAAAAAATGCTGTATGTAAAATTATGTTGTGCCCTGAAATTTGCAGCTTCCTAGAGCAGAGGCAGAACTCCTGCACAAGCAGCTAAGCTGGGCTTCCAGACCTTGACTAAAATCTTTAGTCTTGCTGAGAAGTGATGGAATAAATAGTATTTGCATAAGCTTGTAACTTGAGCAAGCATAATGTAAGTGGAGCATGGGAATACAAAGCAGTTTTCACCAAGACATAGTTATTCTGAAACACAAAGCTACTTATTAATTTTAAAAAAAAGACACATGTCCTGAGATATCATTTAAGACAACAGAGTTTAGAAAAAATACATACACCTCCTACATGTTTTAAAATAATTGTCCTCACCTTCCAAAAGCAACAGTCCCACAAGGCAATCCTGGTGCAGTTGGTGTTGGGAATGGAATGCTAATCCTGGAAGCACAGAGTCTGCATATGAATGAGCCCCTCTTTGAGTCTCTAACATTTAATAATTTTTGATAAATGCCATAAACAGCAGCATTTTATCCAACACTGCTGAAATCAGAAATGCTTCGTCTCATCTTGGCAGTTTATACAAAGGAATATTACTTGTCTCCCTCATTACAGGCTGGAAATTTAAAACTGTGTTTTAAGCTAATGGTGGGCCCTAGTATTTTCCAAACTTTCCATTCTTTCAAAGAAAAGAAAACTATTTTGCAACCCCTCACATCACTAGTTTGTGCAAGAATCAGGTTGCTTCTGTCTGGCCACGAAGTAAAATCAATCAGTAGCAACACTGAAGTTCCTTCCTATATCTTTCAGTTCACCACCAAAAAAACCCTGGAATGCTGCAATATCTTTCACCTACTTTCCACTGCAACCCACTCCATCATCCAGGCCGCTCATATGTAGTAATCTGTTCTTGAGAACTGTAATTGCACAGTGGGAAACTCAATAAACCTGTATCTTATCTGAAAGAGAGGCCGGTAATTGCCTGAAAGAAATGGATCTTTTTGCGGAAGGATATAAGACAGTGTCAGATGTATTGTTAGCCACTCTGTTTAAAAAAAAAAATAAAATAAATAAATAAAAGAAAAAAATAAAAGAAAGAAGAAAAAGCACATTACTTTTTTGGGGTTTTGGGGAGTGCTGTGTGGATTGGTTGTTGGTTTTTTTTGTCTTTTTAGGTTAACATTTAGCAAAGATTGACAAAAAGCCTGTAATTTTTCCCAAAAAGTGCCAGCCAGTTCTTTTTTTGGTCAAAATAAAAACCTGTTTTTAAAGTTATTAAGTATTTTGGAAGCTCAACACTGCAGAAAGAATGCTGGCAGATCAATACATACTCTCACTATCAAACTAATCTTCACTGGCTTCTGAATAATTCAGGCTCATTAGACTTCCAAGCTGTCTGGCCTAAAGGTTATGTGAGACGTGCATCAATCTGTCAGAAAGGTGGCAAACATTATTTCATCCCTCTTCAATCCACACACTCTTGTATTTGTACAATAATAATGATCATTTCAAAGCCTTTAGTTAAATCATAATTAGCCTGCAACCCTCTGTCTGAAATATACTGAATATACTTGTTAAAATACAAAAAAACCCCAAACAAACAAACAAACAAAAACCAGCCTAGACCAAGCATACGAAGAAAAAGGGGAATACAAGCAAAAAATACTCTTAAAAGTTATTTTATACATAACTTTTAAGGGCTACAGTCAGTTCTTTTTAATTTAAAGGAAAAAAAAAACAGAAAAAGCTCATTTGGAGAAATAATGATATGTTTAAAGATATATTAAGAGAACATGAACACTGATTCAACTACATTTGATTTATCAACTGTATTACTTAAATCTTGCATTTCTCAGTGGGCTTTAGATATTATTTCCTTTTTTATTTGTTCATTGCCATTTTACCAGCAGTGGCAAAGACTCAGTTGTCACCTAACAAGCAGAGGACAATGCTGTTTTGGCTCCTCAGATTAATAGCAATGGTGACTCTCCGGTACAGACTGTCCTGCTGTGCTTAGGAAGCCCTAAATCACACCACCATAACCTTTTCTCTGTGGTATAAAGACACATCAGTAAAGAATTACTAATGGATGTGGTCCAAGTATTTTTGTTTTTCAAAACGTTGCCACGCCATAGCCAAAAAATAATCCACAGATGATGTCAGAGCTATGGCTGTGGCTCAGTGGTAGGAGCTGCAGTTTTGATTGTCCCCAAAGCCTGGTTATACATCACAATTGAGGTGCTCACTCCTGGCAAGATGTTTTCTCTAACTTCCCATTGTATACGAAAAGTCAATTTTCCAGTTATTTCCCAAAGCTTCCCCATGCTAAAGAGAAAACAAAGCAGAGAATGGTGAGAACATTGCAGCAGCTGGTGTACCACACAGTGCCACTGCTCACTCTCTCCTAACACACTCTCTGAGGGACATTCATAAAAGTTCAAAGACTGTAAAACTGAAAACTGACCTGAAATTTTAAACAACAAATCCCACCTACAGCACTCATCTCCACAATGGGTCACAGAGATCAAAGACTTGATATGCAGTGCTAAATTTTATCACCTCCCTGGCTAGATTCAGTTGATTTACCTCTTGTAAGAAAAAAAAGGAAGAAAAGAGATAAGCATTTATGGTCAAAAAGCAATTGGCTGGTTTGAACTAGCAGAAACTACACAACAAAATTCCTTGAACTGGGCCTAGCAGGACATTTATCACTGAAAATTAGGAATATCAATTATTTTGGATTATCAAAAATCCTGGAAACGTGGATATAAGGAAGCACCTAAGTAAGAGAAACACAGGTTTTCAGAGACTGGTCCTGCAGTAATCTCTGTACCTGTTCATCAGTTCATGTGGGGTTAACATGGTTACCACAGTCTCCAAATAACAAGGAAGATGAACACCTTACCCATTCTACTGTGAAGTCCTACTTGATATAAAAAAAATAAAAATTTTTAAAAGTCGATCATATCTGGAACAATTTTTAAAAGAGCAGCACTAACCTTGGAAAGCAGAGATCTTGTCTCCAGTGGACAAATCATACATCATTTCAAGATACAATTTGAGCTAAATGCAATAAACTACTTGAAAAATTGACCCTCAATTTGTTGGTTGCCAAAAGTGAACTGACAGTGGCAGTTTCCTTCAAAACCAAGCATGCACTTCCCTGAATTAGGATACCTGTGGTCTTTTAGTATCTACTAAGCTCACAATATAGACCTGCAAACTTAGCTGATCCAAGATAATTGCTGGTCTGAAGAAGAAAACAGAAAGGAAAGAGCAAAGTTAACAGCTGTTAAGGGCAATAAGGCTTGTACCACATATCTGCTGAATGGTGACATTTCCAATAGATTTTGTGGACTCAAACAGTTAAAAGTATTCGAACATTTTCCCTACTACTTGTGGCCATAAAACTGAGCAGAGGCCAGGAGACATCTATTTCCATTTGCAAGGTCTCTTCCACACTGCAGCTTCATATCTTTCTTCTGGCCAAGATGTCTCATCTGACACATGTTTGAACCATCTAGCTGAAGCTGCTAAGTTCCAGGCACAATTAAACTGCTTAAAACTGCCTAAATCCAGTCCAAAAATCCACCACTTCTTCCACACCTCAGCATTTGGGCTGTGTTTGGAAAGTATGAACTCTTAAGTTCCTTAAGGTGCTTGAGGACCTACCCCTACAACACTTTCTTCTTCTTCTTTGAAAACCCTGTCCTGTCAAACCCAGTTGGAATTACTGCAAGTACAGGGGAAGACTAAAAGGGGTCTTACCTCCAAGTTTCAAGGACAGTTTTTGCTCCACACAAACATTTTCAAAAACCACACTGTACACATGCGTATTCCAGTGGTTACTTATCTCTCTGTTAACCCATTTTAGTTATAGTCTAATTGCAGGAACAAACTTCTTTTTATTACTACAAGTCTTTAATAATGATGATATAGGTGGAAGTGTTCATTAGAACAAACCTTCTCCAACATGCTAGTGTAGGACATTTAACATTTTCACCCATAAAGCAAAATTTCACAGGGCAGATTCTTCTTTTTTCTTTTTTTTTTAAGTAGGCATTTATATCAGATTCTATTAAAGGTTCTTCATTTCCTACTTCTCAGGCTTTCCAAGCACTGACCTTCATGCAGCCCCTAAACTCTGGGCAAGGCTACAGCCCCAAGGCTGATCTGACTCAACCCTATAAACCTTCCTTTCAAAATCCTCTACAGCTGTCTCTTCATTCAAGAAGTACTTTCCAATCCCATTACTACTTAAACCCTTCATAATCCAATCAACCTCGGCAGCATCATGTCAGATCCCTCTGTCAACACTGTAACCCTGCAATATTTCATTCAGGGAAAGCACAGCCCTACTTTCCATTTCCAGAAAAAACATAATTCCTACCCTTGACCCAGCTTTGTTCTGGATTCATACTCATTTAGCACAACCCCATCAGAAAAACCAACTGGATTTTTCAGATATCTTTATTTTACATAGGGCAAAAAGAAAAATCAAACTTCTCTAGCTATTTCTAAGGAAACAAAACATAATTCAGACTAATAGACTGGCTTGCTTTATGCCCTACTTTTGTAGTAGGGTTAAGAAACCACTATAAGATACATAAAGGAAGTAAACTGAAGTTATACAATATTTTGATCAAGGGTTCATCATTTCCTCTAGTGATTTTTTTCTTAATTTGACTTAAGTTAACTGCAAACTAAAGAGGATCATAGAATCATTCAGGATGCAAGAGAGTTTTAAGATCGAGTTCAACTGTAAAATTACCTCTACTTCTTCAATTTAGTTACTAGAAATACGACCCTTTAAGAAAGAATACATTTGTTAGCTTTTATTATTTATGTGCTTTTTTTCTAGCTATTAATATTCTTCACAGCAAGCTCCTACTTCAGGGTAGTCCAAGACCAGCAGAGAGGTCTAGAGGCACTCCCTGGTCCAAGACATCAAGAATTTTGTAAACCTACGACATATTCCTGCTTCCCCTTAGGTTCAGTACTGAGCTTCCCTTCAGGTTTAGTACAGGATGATCATATCCATTTATCACTCTTACAGTCCAAAAGAAAACACAATCCTGTAACCATAGAAACATGGATGTTCTTGTGGACATTTTCTGCCTATTATATTTTAGAAAAAGAGAACGGAGACTTTTTTGCTCTCTCCACAATGCTGTCACAACCCCAGTCGAAATGAAAAATCCCACGTTCATTTTAAACCAGTGCAGCAGCTCACAGCCCCCTTCCTTCCCTCCCTTCAGAGATGAACACAGCATGGCTTGGCCTGGGAACCTTGAACCCTGGGATCTATAAAATTGTCATTTGCCACAATTAATAGCTGAGCAATCAAACAGAAACTGGACAGCCACTGCCATGCCAGCCAGGCAGCTTTGTGCTGAGCATCCCAACAGTCCATGATGGACCAGGAACACTGCTCCCATCCAGAGCAATCTGCTCTTTCCTCCCCTCTCTTAAAGAATTACCTTATTAAAATAAGCAGAGTGAAGCTGCATAATATTAGTCTTGGTAGAATTAAACCCTATAAGAAACAGTAGGAATGCTTACCATATATTACAACGCTAAAAAATTAAATCATTATTCACTGTTTGAAGATATGTGATTCTCATTTAACCATGAAAACGTAGCACAATTTAAATAAAAAAAATAGTTTTCATACTCTCCATGGCCAAGTAGTGAAAGCCAAAACATGCTGACAGAGCCTTCAGTTAGGAGTGATGTGGAAGGAGGTTTAGGGGCTCTTAAAATAAAAAACACATCAAATTAGATCTGAGGACATTAGCAGCAACAGCTGTTTTGTGTGTTGCCAGAAAATGCTTTCACTCACATCCCAGAATATTCAACAACTTAAATAGTACACAGTCCCTTTAAATCTCTAAAAATTCAAGGTATTGCCTGGGAAAGGAAAGTGCTTTGCTCCATACACAATTATGCATTTACTTAAGTCAGATGCTTGGAAAAATAAAAAAAAAAAAAACTACCCACCCCACCACCACCCTCTGGTATATAATTTAATAATTGTAAATCAGTAAAGCATTATAAACAACTCCAGGATATACAACACAGGCTTTACTGAGCATAATACTTCAAGATAATTAAAGATAACAATTGATGCAAACCTACAGTCACAGATATTAGCAAAAAATGGACACTAGTCAGCATTAACATGGAAAAATTACAGATATTAGGCACAGAGAACTAAAAATATTAGAACTATGCAGTCCTAGAGGAACTTTAATGATGCCTATTTTATGTCTCATGCAATACATCTCACAACGTAGAATATTCCCATAAATTCCTGACTGCGTGTGCAACATTGCAATGATAAACTTGCTACCCTAGGATCTCATGAGATCTGCAGTTTCTCATATTTTCATGTTAAGCTTTTTCACTACTGCACATTATAAAACATACCCAATCCTTCTTTATCACTGAGGGACCATTTAGTCCTTAGAACAAAAGCTGTTCACTGTAATTCAGCCTTTTTCAACACTGCAAGAAAATTCTGTGTATATTCATTCCCAAAGTGCCTAATCAGTCAGTATTTAAAAAAAAAAAAAAGAAATCACGAAGGCTTTTTGAAATTAAAATATGAACTATTTATCCATGCTCTGTGAAAGAAACTCTCTTATGTTTCCAGTGACCACTTCTGGACATTTCACAAGGGTGAAATTTTATTTTTATTTTATATTTTCGCTCTGCCCATTAGATGCAAACCCTTTGGTGCAAAAACAAACCAAATTCTATGTAGTTAGTCTAAATTGCTCAATAAAGTTGAATTGTTTTGTGAGCATTTTATGCTCTATATGAAATTGCCACCTACAGGCTTCAGGGTAGCTACTTGCAGGCAGCCAATGCTTAACAAGCAAATTTTACATGTTTAAAAAGGTTTTTGGCTGCCTGTGTAAATCATCTCCTAGCAGAGAAACAGGTGCCCTTGGTTAACTGAAAAGCAACAGGAACAACATCTAATTAAGATCACAGTGGAGCTGCAAATGCTGTGAAGGGACAAATATTCTTCCAAGTCAAATGGCAATAATTCATGGAACCAAGCCTTAACACACAGAGAGACCCAAAGAGAAGCAGTTCTGCTTAAGAACTGTTATGTCCATGTTTTATTTCTTTCAAAAGGCCAAATAATTGAGGTTTTAGTGTTTGGTTTGACACTGCTCATAGCTCTTTTTAGTACCACGAATAAAGTGTTTTACAGAGGTGCTGGTAGATAGTTAAGCAGTCCATTTGGCAACTTCTTGTTCAGAAATTAATGTTAATATAATGCATTTAATATTAGAACTTGTTGAGCAGTCCCAACAAAAATCAATCAAACTAACAGCAATAAACCCCAACCCCATCATTTCAGCTTCTCATCTACCTTACCAAAATCAGGTTCTGCATTACAGCTTGTGTCTCAAACATGCTTCTTGAACAGCTATGTTACCTCAAAAGTCTTTATTGCCATAAAAGATATCAAGAAGTTACAACCAAACAAATGTACTTGAAGGCAAAAAACCCTCTCCACAACACAAGTCACACAAGTCAGGATGTAAATATATTATCAAGAGCTTCACTAACTGCAAGCAGTTGCACCCCATGAGACATCAGTAATTTTTCCCATTGGATTTTGGCCTACAGGTTTGTAGCATGATTATTTTCACAGGCTTAAATACAGGGTCTGGGGGTTTGGTTTGTCATTTGTTTGCCTGTTTTAAAACAGCACAAAGTAATTCTGTTTCATAAGCACACAGTGAAGGCAATTTTCACAACATTCATTTGAGCAACAGCCTCCCCTGAGTAGCTGCTCCCCTTTCTGAATGGAGCCAATCTCAGCACAGAGATTCCTTCCATTGTTTGGAAACAGGATGCCAGAGGATGTAGAAAACACTTATTCCTTACAGAAAGTGTGCACACAGTACTGAGAAAAACCCTAAAGCTCAAAACCACGCCGTGACACTCAGGAGAGGGAACTGCACAGCAGGAGAAGGGATCCCTGTCCCTTCAGTTTTCCCTCTCAAACTCTGGCCATTAAGTTTCAAGCTGAGACCAATAACTTGTAATGGATTAAATCTAATGCTCTCACCACCATCCAAGTAGTGAATTAAAAGCACCAAGGGAGGTACTCCAACTTCTGATAAGACTTTTGCAATGTTAACACCCTCCCTTCTGAAAGCATTCTTGATTTCACACTTAGATTACCTGACTTCAGCTTCCAGGGGTTGATTTCTGTTACAGCTTTCCTGCCATTCAGTATTTTCTCATACTGAAGTTAGTAACATACTATAATCAAGCCACCTTTATTTATTCCTTTTGACAGGCAGAACATAAAATCTGTATGTCAAAACAATCCACAACCATTACTTCATCCCCAGCACTGACTGAAAACTGAAGAGGTTAGATAAAGAAGAATAGATTTTTATCTCTTTATGTCACACAACAGAGATAAGCCCCATGTTAGATGCACACCTCAAAGCTGAAGGTATAAATCTTTTGGCCTAAAATGCACATTTTTTTCTTTTTTTTTTTTTTTTTTTTGTGGTCACAATGAAGCTTCTACCACTTCCTCTGTAAACCTTGACATTTACACAAAATATTTAACAATACTCATAATTGAGGGTAAACTGATTATGACCATATAAATGTATATTCACAGCTTGGAACGCAAAGGAATATAAGCTGTGTGGGACAAGAACTAGAAACAGCAATATTTTATTTCACTTGTAAGCCTCTCAGCTCCAATTAGGATAAATATAAATCTAGAACTTGGCTTTTTTATTGCCCATTTATACAGGGTGACATAAAAAATGTCTCAGACTCCAAGGAATCAGATGGAGCTATGAGGACCACCTTCATGGAAACATTTCTGTGTCCCAGGTGGGGCACACTGGAAATGCTGATGGTGGGATCACAGGAAATACTTCCATTCACACAGCAGTGGGGGAGACTAAAGTTTCACCAAGTCTCCTAACATCAGGAAAAGGAGCAAAGGTGATGAGATCAGCACAAAATAGATATGGACTTACTAGACTGAGTCCAGAGCAGGCCACAAAAATGATCACAGGACTGGAGCACCTCTGCTATGGAGACAGGCTGAGAGAGACTGGGATGTTCAGAGGAGAAGACTCCAGGGAGAGGGCACACAAGAGAGCCAGGGAAGGACTCTGGATAGCAGCATGAAGTGATAGGACATGGGATAATGACTTTAAACTGATAGAAGGGAGGTATAGATTAGAAATTAGGAAGAAATCATTCCCTGTGAAGGTGGTGATGCTCTGGCACAGCTTGCCCAGGGAAACTGTGGCTGCCCCATCCCCGGAAGTGTTCAAAGCCAGGTTGGATGGAACTTGGACCAACCTGGGCTAGTGGAAGGTGTCCCTTCCCATGGCAGGGAGCATGGAACCAGATGATCTTTAAAGTCCCTTCCACCACAAATCACCTATGGCTCTCTGAAAGTGTCCTTTCACCTTCTACAAACCTTTCATCTACACCCCCTCCCCGAGTGACCACCACCAGGGTGGCACACACCTAGAGAAGTAAAGAAGGGACAATTCCTCTTGTCAGAACCACACAGCAGGGAAGAAGTTAAAATCTGCAAGCAAGGCTGTAGCTGGATATAGCCCCAGAACGAAGGCAGAGCCAACAAACCAGGTACTTCTGTGTGTCTGGGCTACCTGGGGGTTGCAGCAGTAGGACAAGGCAGGACAACTTTCCACCATCCATCTTGTGATGTTTGGAGATTTCTACACCTACATCCCAGTTCTGGAGATATTCAAAGAACTTTGCAAGTGTGTATATGTCCATTTATGGGCCAAAAATGGCAGGTCTGTATTTTATTTTAAAATCTTTCTTTCTATCAACTTCATGTGAAGTGGGGGTTTTTTGCATGCCTCAGGATTCGGCCCAAGGAGAAACATTTCTAGACTGGGACTGGGCAGTCAAGTGTAAGCAGAAAACTACATAATGAAACATGAAGGGTTTTGCATCCTCCTTGCAGCAAACACAATCTCATTTACATTCATGCAGTACAAGATATTTCTAAAAAAAATTGGCTTTTTCCCCCATTAGAATCCTATAGGGCTTGATTAATTACTGCTAATGAGAATGAATTTCTTTTCTTAATTTACATGCTACCTGTTCGTTTACTTTCAGATTTATTTTTGATATCAAACCATTCCCCTTTGGGAAAATGACCATCATTATCAGAGTCCTCCTGGGAGCACAAAATAACAGCTGTCACTTTGGGTCACCATAGCAACACTACTGTAACTACATCGGATTTGGTTCAACAGGAGAGAAAAAAAAAAAAATATATATATACATACACATGTAAATGCAGAGGTGATGATAATAAGAGACTCATAACACAGTTCAGGAAATTCTCATTTCAATGACCATGTGCTTCTCCCTCCTTTGGCCAAAACAACTCATTAAAGGTCAGTTCATCCCTTGTCACCAGGGATGCAGTTGTCCTGTGGTGCATTCATTTGAAAAAAAACCCTGCCAAATACTGTCAGAAATGCCATCATATCACAGGAGAGCAAATAGGTGATCTAGTCACACACTGGAACCTGGGGTTCCCAAGGGATTTGCCCATTTAAGTCCCATTAACATTAATGGGGAATTATGTGCAGAGAATGAAGACATTTGAGTGGAAAAAAAAGTTCATAAGAGCAAATCCAATGTTATAAGCAAAAATTAAAAATTTGACATTATTTTCAGTGGGAGAAAGGTTGGATCACAAGTCAGATAAGCCAGCTAACCAATTTGTATAGAAACAAAAGCCCAAAAGGTGAATTCTGAAACTCAAACATCTGGCTTTTTTAGTCTTTACTTCTCAACACAAAACACTGCCTTTATTTTTTCTCACTTTTTTCTGCTAGGGTATATTTTTAATCTAGGAGAGGGCAAAGAGTTTTACAAATACTGCATTATGGTTCATTAATGAACTAACAGAATAAGCTCTGAATCTTTTCTTACATTTCTTCCTGACAGTTTCTGGCCCAATGCCTTGTCTTTAGTCAAGAAGAGAATAGAGCAGCTTGGGGAGGGGAAGTCTCTGCAAAGATGAAGCTGGCTATGAAAAACTGTCTTTCCTCAATCCCAGCTGAATGAAGATGAACTCTCCAAAGGCTGCAGGGTGTGCTGGCAGCACCAGGAACCAAACAGCTCTCAAAAGACACATTTCTCTTACTCTCTTCTTAAGAGAGAAACACAAACATCCACAGTCATGGGGACCAGGTTTGGGTTTTGATATCCTGTAGCTTTGCCCTGGGATCAGAGGTTCTGTGTCCTGTTCAGCCACATTTATAGGGAAAGATGTACATGAATTGCTTTAAAATAATCCAAAAAACACAACTATTTTCAGTTCACACTCAGCAGACAGCAACAGATCAGAGTGAAGCATCACCAGGATTTGGTGTTGGGGCTGCAAGGTCTTCACTATCAGTTCTCTGTACCACTACATGTAAGACACAGCTGGATCAGCTTCAGAGTCAATTAAGAAAGCCCTCATTAGAATTTATCAGCTAAATCACAGCCAGGAACTAAGCTTATATGTACTTATTTAAGGCACAGTTAAAACAAAAGTTGCAGGGATAAACCTTCAGCCAGGGTGAGAAATTTCAGTCGTTGTCTCTGTGCTTTCATTGACGTGCAATAATTATGGTTAATAGTTGCTAAAAGGCTTCTAACAAACCTCTCACAGTAATTTATCATAATTAACATAACCTTAGACATGTTTCAAGCTTTTGGGCCTCAGCTCATTATTTATGGGCCTTTCAAAATTGTTCCAGTACATTAATTTTTCTATTTTTAAGCAAATCTATAAGCAGAGCCTATCAAGTCCTGAAAGAATTACAGTCCCCAGTTTATAAATGTGGGTAATATACATGTACAGTCATAGCTCGGACTTTTTTTTGAAGCAGTATTGAGTCATTAATTCATGATCTAAAGAAATTATTAGAGTCAGGTAGGGCCTGGTTTGCAAGAAAGGTGTAACAATGCATACCTGGAAAGGAGCAGAATTGGTAGACAGTGGAAAAACTGGAAAAATGTAGCAAACATTTAAAATATTTGCATATAGGTTCACATTAATAATACTTTCACATTATTACAGAGAAGAATAATTATGAATGTTGCTCTGTAATATCTCTGAATACTTCTCCAACACCTTCATCCCACTTTAAGCTCAAAAAATCAGCTACAACACAGAAAAATACATGTAAAGTGGGGTCAATTTCATTTGGAAAAATAGAAATCAACATAAGGACGCTCAAGTAAAAATTAGCAAGATACAGAAATGTCAGATTCAGAGGACTGTAAGTATGAATTTCTGGGGGATTTTCCACCCCTTTCTTCAACTTAACCAGGTTTATCATTCTAGTATTCAGTATTACATGAAGACACCCAACTAGGAATGACCAAAAATTAGACCAGTCCAAGAATATCCAGAAACTACCAAATCAGCAAATGGTTCTGGGATTAATCTGAACAAATATGATGTACTGAAAATACATTTTAACTGTCTAATTACCTAAAGTGCCTGGGTAAAGCTTCAGTTGTGTTAAAAAGTTATGAATTAAGTTTGTTCACTCAGGACAGCGAAGCCTCTGTAAGGAGGCAGCCAAGTTAGAGGAAAGCTGCTCTCCCCTGCAGCAGTGCCCAAATTCTCACTGGAGTCAGTCCAGACTAGACCAGACCCATCACAAAGCCTGCAGCCAAGGTGAGCTCTTAGCTCCTTTGCAAGTTCAAAATATCTAGAAATACTTTGATTAGTAGAGAATGAAGAGAAATTAGCGCCCAAAAAGACGAGCAGTCAGTCATAACCTTTGTTAATACGACTGTAATTGGGGGTTGAGACCTCTTGCAGCTCCTGTTCCAGCAGCCACATGGCCCCTGGAGGCGTCTGAACACCAGGGTGGCTAAACCAGGCAGTCCAGTTTATCACCACGAAACAAAACAGAATTCAACTCTCTGTCTTTCCCCGATTACAAAGCACGGTGCAGTCCTGGGAAGGAAAAGCCTTAACTGCTTTGTAAGGCAGACATTTCACCAGGAGATGGCTATTAGCCAGCATATATCTCTGTCACTTTTTAAAGATAATCTGGTTAAACAGCTACATCTTTCCTTCTTATGTTTTTGTTTCCACTATACACATGAAAATTAGCTTAGAGACTAAGCGGGCTAATTTACATTTTTAGGGATATGTTTTATCATTGTGTGCAGATAGGATTTGCAGTCTCATTGCTGAATGCATTGTGTTACCAACCCACTCGCTTTTCTCTGCCCAAAGAAAGAAAAAAAAAAAAAAGGACATGTGCATCATGTGAGCAGATGAGCAGAGAATATAGCCCTGCTTTTCGCTGAAAGAAGAAAAGCCTCAAGTTATCAATCCTACCTAGTAAAGCCGGGGAAAACTGAGGAATAATAGATGCTGAAAGCAAAATTTACACAACACTAATAAAATGGCAGGAGAAAGTACAAACTTTCATTTTTTGGACACTGCCTTTGAGCCTGCACTCTTATGAAAGTGACACGAGTCCCACAGGAAAGAAACACAGCATAATTTGTTTCCCAATGACAGGTAGTTGTAGGTGTAAATAAAAATAAATGATATGCTGCAGGCTTGTTGCCAATCTTGTCACTAGCAGTAGCAAGTGTGTGAGAATTGTACTTGGTGCTTACCTTCAGGCCAAGCTTTGAAAAGTGGATCTGAGATCTGAAACAGTAAAGCACCAATGTATATTTTTCACAACTCGAGAAAAAGAAACTTAAGGGATAAACCACAAAAATCCCATCTCAGTTTTATTCCACTCTCTTTAAAAGGGGAAGAATAAGGAAATTACCCCCAGTTTACTTAATTTAATAGCTGTAACCAAGGAATGTGAAAATGTTCAAATAGAAAGTAAAAATGGAAGCAGGTGTTGTCACCAGTTTTCCAGCACTGTTTATCAAGGGGGGTTCACCTTCTTTGACCTTCCTTTTCTGATTAACAAACCTGTAGAAGCCCTAAGCCCTTTAGTTTGACCAGCAGGTCCCTACTCAGCCATGCAAATACACACGTGTGTAAAATGATCAAGCAAAATGCCTGTGCATTCCTCCACATCATAAACAGCACAGTCAGTAGCCTGATTTATGCTGAATTTACACAACAAAACACAAGCACTGGAGAGCTGCATCTTTTGCAGGGGAGAGAAACTGAAAGAATAAGCAGTTTTAGCCATGACTATACATGCATGTTAGACTGGCATAAGATTGCAATTCTATTTCATAGACATTTTATAGCACAACTGTTTGATCTTGTTCAACTTGCAAAAGTGGAAAACTCCTGCAGAAGTCAATCAAGCAACCAAGACATCAGTGTTGGGAAGAAGAAAAGCCAGCTAGTCCAGGTGCTGAGAGGAGCAGAAACTTTTCCAGCCCTCAGCTGGATGTCACCAGATGACAGAATCACAGACTGGATTGGGTTGGAAGGGACCTTAAAGACCACCTAGTTTCAACCCCCTGGTTCCACTAGACCAGGTTTATCCAAGCCCCATTTAATCTGGCTTTAAACACTTCCAGGGATGGAGCTGCTCCAGGCAACCTGTGCCAGGGCCTCACCACCTTTGCAGTAAAGAATTTATCCCTGCCCTCTTTAATTTCATAGATCTTTACTGCAAACAAACAGCATCAATGAGAACATTGCAATGCCGAGAAATCAATAATCTGTGTCACAGAGTTATGGGTGCATATTTTTCAATCCTCCTTTCCACATATCTGCTACAAACCCCAGCAGTCTGCCTTTTTCTGCAAACTTTGCATTCAGTGGAGGATCTTGGGCTGACATCCACCCACAACTCCAGACACAAGCCATTAGGGCTATTTATTAAGTTTTGCATCTCAATTAGTCATACTTCATGAGTTCTTACTGTAAGATTAATAAAATAATATTGGAAGGCAAGAGTTCCATCGTCATAATGATTTAGTACACACACCAGAGATGGAAGTATAAATAATTAAACCTACCAATCTGAAAGACAAATCTGACAAATCACTTCAACTGTCACCAAAAAGACAATTTCAAGTTCATTTAACATCTAATACCAAAAACACTGACAACAGTGTAACGCTGTATTGAAATACAAAAAAAATTATTTATTCATGGAGTCTGATCTTGCATGTCAGATGCTGCATTTTAAACATCATTGAGCTATCTCACACTGGTTCCCCTGCATTGCTTTTTTAACCATTTTCATAGTGAAATGAAACAACTTATCCACAAAACTTGTAAGTAAGAAGAAATTCCCACATATAGCATTTAATTGACCAATTTTGTTTACTAGTCCTTCTACACAATTCCCTTTCTAACTCCATTTGCTTTCCTGCTGTGACAATTCAAATAGACTAATAGGCTTCTCTGTCTCTGCTAATAAGAGAATTTTGTGTTTAAGGTCTTATTTAAATACAATTACTGTATCGGATTCACTGCTTTTCACTAGGTTATTCAATGTGTTCTTTGTAAAAAGTTATGTAGGCGTTTCAAGCTTAAATAAAGGTTAGAGGCTAAGGCTGAAACAAGAAAATATTTTTTAAACAGAATCACAATGAAATATTGACTGACAGAGGGGGGGAAAGGCCTTGTTTAGATTCAAAAACTATCATTTAGTTTGATATAGTTCATATTAAAGTCAACAAAAAACATCAACAAACAACTTTTCTACCTGGGAATGTTTTGCCAATTAAACTGGCAACACAGCATCAAACACAAATATATGAGGATACACAAAAAAAATCGCTGACCTAATTCTAGAAGGTGCAATAGCTAAAACACCTGTCAATAAAATTTCAATTACTCAAGAATATCAGCCACAATTCCTGTGACTGCAGGTGCATGACTATTTAATGCTATTTCCAGCTATTTGTGTCTTGCTTCTCACAGTGCCAAAATGAATTTAAACCATATATTTCAGGCAATACCCAAAATGCAGTTGCCTAATTAGAGGGAAGTACTTCCAGTCCAGGGAAATAAACCCACTATCCATAGGAGTACTAGCAAGGGGAGGCAGGAGCTGCAGAGGGAGGGTGGAGGAGGACCTCAGAAGGGTGATGAATACTGGAACACAGCTACAATTTGTGATAACATTTAACCCTCTGCCCTCAATTTAGGCTCTCTAAGACATTAAATGAATACCAATATGTCAATAAAGCAGGACAAACACAAGCCCAGAGAGAACAACAAAACCCCTGCCCCTAACAGCATCCATCCCTCTTTGTCTCCCAGATTACAGGAGAAGCCATAGAATCAGAAGTCTTTAATCCACCAGCGAGAGCTGCTGGGGAAGAGTTGAAGCAGCAGAGCCACCTGCACCTGCAGCAGCTCATCTGCTCTCCCCATGCAGCAGCCCTGCAGGTCACTGCACACCCAAATAAAAAAAAAAAAAAAAAATAAAAAATCTGTCTGCTAGCCAGTATCTGTCACCACCGCAGCTGTATTACACAGCAGTTGGCACGGATAAAATAATTCCTTGTTAAGGAAGGATTTATAAAATATGCAGGACATTAACTGAACATACACAGCTACTACTTGAGATTATAAATTCATTAACCTAGACACAACCACTGGGTAGAAGGCAGGCCAGAGAACTGGACCAGTTTCCCTTCACTTTGTGCAGGATTTGCAAGATTTGAGACAAGCACAAAGACCATGATATCAGAATAGAATTCTCAGGTTAATGGGAATTAGGGGTGCAGTATCAATTAATACAACTGAGTCCAACACAGTAAAAAACTCCAATTAAGCATTGAACTGCCTTAACATCCCCAACAGAACAATTGCTAACACCTCCAACATCCATTACAGTAACCATTTGGCCTGCAAACATCCCTAAGGAACGGACAGTGCCAAATCTCTTCTTCCAAACGTGACTATTTGAAGCTGCTTAAACACATATCATGCCTCTGCCCAAATGCTGCTATGAGATGTCCAGGTCTTCTCAAGAGCTCCTTTCATGCTGCCACAATCAAGTTTTGATTTGATTTGTGATGCCGTGGCAGGCAATGCCTTAGCATCTTCTGCATGGGTGGTTAAGAAATGAGGGAGCACCAGCAGTTGGCCACTGGGCTTCAGGGACAGGGAGGAAAGCCACCTTTGTTTGATCCAGGGATCAGCTGACAAGAGCCCAGCTGGAAAAAAATCCCTCTCTTCCAACCTGCCTTGGACACCAGGACTAAGACATGGCAGCCCTTCTCAGCCAGGCTGAATGTGGCTCCTGCTTGCAGCCACCAGTCCTGCAGACACCTCTTATCACTCCTTAATTAACAGCAGCAATTTGCTCCTTATCACTCCCAACCTGTGTTGGTTTTTTTGTTGTTCATCAGTTTGGGGGTTTTTTTTCTCCTTATTTTTTCTTAAGAGCTGACTTGCCCTGACATTGAAGGGCTACATTTTGTTCTCAGCTCCAATTAAAGGCTGCCGAAATCCGTCATGGTCTCGCCTCCCTGCATGAGGAGTCAGCTCTTATCTCTCAGTGGGGGGAAGTGAAAATGGGCTCGGTTGCCTAGAAACCTGAATGAGCATCTTCTAAGTGAAAAGCAACTTCTGGACTGTTAATTCAGGAATGGAGAGTCCAGGCAAGAGGATGGTGCCAGTCACTTAGCTTTCAACACCCACAGGGTGACCCTTTCCCAAGGAGAATGAAGGGTAAATAAGCACTGGTCTAAGACTGACAAGAGTCCAGGATTTTTTAAACCAAGTAGTTGCAGATACTGCAAGCAGAGCATCAGTGTCTCCAGCTCAAGGGCGCTCCCTCCTGCTGGGCTACAGGGGTTTGCACAGCCCACACCCACAAAGATTGGCTCATTCATTTAATCTGGGTGTGGCACCACAGATAACTCTCTGCTGGGTGAGAATCCAAAAATGAGCCAAAGGACACATCACTTACCTGGAAGTGGATACACAATAATAATTCAATACGTACAGTATTATCTATTTAGAAACATGTGTTTGTCTGCCTTCAGTGAGAATTAATTACATTGTACTTTATGCAGAGATCCAACTTATTTTTAATACAAGAAAAAAATACTCTCCTCTTATCTGTATTACAGTATTTACCATGCAGGTACTGAATATGTTTTCTCTTAATTTACAAAGCAACCCACAATTAAGAGTGCTTCAGGAAAACTTTCTATGAAATTTAATATTAGATCTCAAATGTGTCCCCATCTGAAATGTTTCCACTAGTGAAAGCAAAACCTTCAAGATATTCCTATAAAGTTGATCCAGACTTATATACTGGTCATGCTGACAGCTATGCAATAGAAATAAATAATGTCAAAAATACTGTTCTGGATTTTAGTTGAATTTTGAGGGTACAAATATTAAAGGCTAAAAAGAAGTAGTGCAAGAGAGAGAAGTAACAGGGCAGTGAGGGACCACATTAAGAGCACTCAAGGTAAGATCCTAACTAATAATAATAATAAAAATATAATAGCTCAAGTAATAATAATATTCTTGATAATTACTTAATAACATAACATAATAGTTCAAGTAGCTATTGCCAAAATTTGTGGCATGAGGCATCATCAGAGTAAGTACCAGGTCTGACTTCAGTCTCCCATCAAGTCTGAGTCAGTGCATTGCCACAGAAATCCCAGTTCACCTGGAAAGCAGAAGGAGAGATACAAGAAGGGAAGCTAAAGGCCTGTTTCCAGCCTTTGCATCCAGCAGTTGCAGGTGAAGTGAGTTCTTAAATAAATACATTTAAGTCTAGAATTACTACAGATCTATAATAATTGAATTTATTTTGGAGAAAAGCAAATAATCGGCCTCAATTCACATAGCTCTTGTGTCCATCTGTTGTTTAGGGGTTTTTTTTAGATATCTTTTCTTATCTTGCAGAAACACTGAAGATAAATACACAAGGGGTTCTGCAGTATTCAGATATTAGAGTAAGAGACCAAAACACAGCTATGGTGAAAATCTCCCATCAACACAAGAAGTTCCATCCTGCCTGCTCATCTACTTGTTGGGGATTTTTTTATTTTAAAATTTCTCTTTCTCCCTCCTCTCTTCTTCAAGTTACTTCATTCTAACATTTTTCTTCATACAGCAGACTCAGTAACATGCATATAACCAAAGAAACCCGCCTGGTTTTACTCCCTTCCCTGGCCTCTAGCCCTGGAAACAAGATCAACCATCACATGCCACTAAATCACTGACCTCTGCCTTTTGGAGATGATGACAGCTTAGATCATGACAAACTCTGTCTGTGGTAACAACTGCTCCTAGGCCAAATATTTTATCTACCATTTATCCTCAAAACCAGCAAGCACTAGGCAAAAAACCTGATATTAACCACTGCCATCAGCACTCTGACAAAGCAGACAAAATACAATAAAGCTTATAAGCACAGACCCCGTTCTGATACTTGTTTTGCATTCTGCTATCCCTGTCATAAATTGGACTCAGAGTGGTTTGGGCTGGAAGGGACCTCAGAGATCATCTCATTGCAGCCCTCTGCCATGGGCAGGGACACCTTCCACCAGACCAGGCTGCTCCGAGCCCCTGGAGTGGCCTTGAACAGTTCCAGGGATGGAGCATGCACAATTTCAATTGATATCTGATTTCAAACAATCCTCCTGACATGCCAGGTCATACAGGGAAGACAGCAAGCTCTTCCCCATGCCCTCACTCCACATCCAAGGGCAGAGACAAAACCAAACCCACTGCTCACTGCCTGCACTACATATCCTCTACACGCATCTGCAGAGTGAAAAAATTCATATTTTCTCTTCCCTTCTTCCCCCAAACTTCTGAGGGCCATGAGAAGGAGCTGCTTGAGAAGAGCAGCACATCCCAGGCTGGCTCACAGGCTCCAGCCCCAGCTGCAGGCAGCAATTCCCAGCCCAGTCCCTGGGGATGGCATTATCAGCACCTCGCCAGCCAAGGTGGGAGCACAAGGCAAGGGGACTGGGCAGGCAAGGAAGGAGAAATCAAATGAAAAATATCACAGCAGCTGGTCAGTGAGACTCGATTTTCAAGTCTAATCTCAGTTTGTGCAGTCAATGGGGGAGAAATGGCACAATTTGCATGACAACAGCCAAGGGAACTGAACAGTGGCAAATCAATTCTGCGAAAGAAGATAAAGCAGAATATACCTAATATATTAGCAGCAAGGTAGAATTCAATTCCCATCATGTCTGATGATATTGATTAAAACTGACACATTTTTATTATTATTACTATTATTCCTCTTCCACTTAAAACGTGGAAGCAACTGAGCCATGTAACAATGCAGTTGTTTTACACAAATGGAAACACACTTGGCCACAGAAGAAAATAATGTAAAGTCCACATCCATTAGGAGTAACAGCCCTAAAAAATATTAGAGCTGGCTATTTTAGCATGTTACAAAGACTGGAGCTCACTTACGTTCAAGGAAAGATTTGGTGACTTTAATTTATACCCAACAGGAGAGATGTAAATAGCATAGCTGAAAGGAAGTATTAGGTTTTATTTATGGATGAGTTTAAAATAATCAGCAAGCACAATATCTCTGACTTCCTTCCAACTTATTTAGAGATTTGACTATCAGTGTTGACTTGCTTTTGAATTTAAAATAACCTTCACAATCACTACTGGGTTGAATACAAAAATTTCCTGACAATGTACATTTGTCTATAGCTAAAGCCAATTCTTTTTAACTCAAACAAAATCCTCCTTCCCCCTTTCTTGGTCACCAGTGTTATTATCTCAGTTAATAATCTCATTTTTAAAGATGCTATTACAGCTGAATGAGAATTGCTGGTCTGACAAGAGAAGCACATTCAGGATGTGAAAAAAAAAAAAAAGGAAGTAGCTCCTACTGATGCTGCTGCTTGCATCTAAGCAAAAGGAAAAAAACCCACAAGTTTGGATGCTGAAAAGTCCACTTTACTTTTGACTGAGGAATCTGCTACAAAATTTATCTTTCGATTTAGAAAAATTAAGTATTTTGTGTGTTTGTGTTTTTGACTGCAGTGCATGTCATCATAGAGAGCAGACACAAAGACTGACAAAAATCTCAGCCAGTATTGCTGATGTCACTGATCTGTTCTGCATAGCACTTGAAAAGGACAGTAAACACAGCTGAATCTTGTCAATACCAAACTTTTGACTTTATTACCATTTAAAAGAGATACCCCCTCAGTCCCACCTTCCCCACTGCAGATTTAAAAGTGTTTCCCTGAAATACAGAAAAGAGCCAGAAGCTTCACTTAGTGCCTCCTTGAATACTAAACACTTCACTGGTCTACACGCAGATCTTGTCCTTGGCCTCCAAGAGAGTTACCTGCCACAGTGATGTGCCAGCAAAGGCAGACTGCTGCAGCTCCTGGCGTTCAGGGGTCCTAAGGGGGGGCTGCAGGGAAGCTGGAGAAGATGGGGGGCTCTTGGCTGTGTTTTTAGAGGAGCAGGGTCCCACTCTTGCCCTACAGTCAGCAGGGGAACAGACAGGCACCACCCTGCCCTTGCACATCCCCCAAAATGTGTCCTGGAGAACGCTGGGTTTGCTCTCTGCTGAGTGTGCATTAAGGATTCCAGACACATACATGTCCAAACCTGCCCTATAATAACATTTCTTTCAACGGGCAGCAGCCTTACATTAATATATATTAGTTTCTGTAACTAACTCGAGTAGAGATGTAAGTGACATTTGCTCCCTGAAGTGAAATTATGCATTTATATACATCCTATGTTTCCCCATCTCATTTTTTCACAACAGTTCAGCTGTCACATTCTCTCTTTCACTCCAGAATGAAAGGAAACAGATCTTCTGGGCTTAACAATGAGAAGGCAAAAAAGAAAAAACAAAAAACCCCAAGAACAAGCCAATGTCAGTAGCAGGGCACTGAGCCCAGTTTATGGATCAAAAAGTCCAGGCACAAGACTGTTATGCACAAAATGGATTGTGCTTTTCCAGTTTGCTTTTGATAGCTCCTCAATCCTCTACTAAGTTATCCTGCAGGAAAATGGGTGGCAATATACAAAGATTATCGTTTTTGTTTGTTTGTTTTACAATTGAAAAACAGAAGGCCTTACTTTGGGTGATGTTCTAATGTAATTCTGGCCACCTCCTATCTACACGGGTTCAAAATCAGCTTGCAATACAGATTTCATAAAATCTGGTATTTCTGCTCTTTTGGTCTTGGTTGTTGACTTTTTATTTTTCAAATATACACCCAGCACTGTGCTGTACAGAACAGGAGCATCCCACTACATCTCCACCAAACAGCTACAAATCCATAAGAGGAAACACAAATAACTCCTAATTTTCTTTGCACTTACATCAGTTGGAATAAATGAAAAACATGAAAAAACAACACTTCTAATGCCATTAAAATATGGTGATGAGTAAACCAACCTTAACAGAGGGAATTAATTATTTGGATGACTTTCTGTGTTCACACAATCTGAATGAATAATTTATAGGGAAAATTCCTAAGTTACCAAGAATGGATTTTAGTTTATCCACAGTTTGAAGATAACACCAACACAGTTCCTATCTGAACTATTAGGAATTCCTAAATTAAACGTATTGATTGTTAGGAGCGACAAAAATTTAACCAAATTTCTTAATTCAGTTGGAACACTGAATTAAGAAGCGTTTAAGACAACATAATACTGTGCTAACCCCACTTTTGCCTTTACTTTTGCCCTTCCTCAAAGTTAGCTACACCATTACCACTCCCTCTGTAGGGATCATATGCACCCCAGTCCCTGAGTCAGATCACCTTTCTCACCCAACTAATGAAAGAACTGGAAATTAACTGGAGAAAACTGTCTATATAATCGATCTGACTTACTTTAAAGTCACTAAAGATCAAAGAGGGAAAGGTAAAACTCTTTGATCAGGTTTGCAAAAGGGGCAGGACTGTTCTGGCAGGCAGCAAGACACAGCTTTAGTAACTCATGCTGCTGAGTGAACTGCACCGCTAGGTCTTAGCACAGCTTTGCTTTCCTCTGATCCTCCTGCAGATTTTTTTACTCTGCATCTAGCATGGTATGAACACAGTGTAACATAACCTCAAGCAATATGTATAATTTCATATGGTACAGATCCAAACAGGAGTGATGAAATTTCCTCAAACCCTACTCCTGAAAAATATTCATGCCGTTACCATCCTTCATTCTTACCAAAGGCATAAGCATGTGACTGATGAAAATACAATGATTTCTGGATGAGTAATTAAGAAGGCACATAACAAAGGTGCAAACAAAGGAAAATTTCTAATAGAGATCCAATTTTTTAAAATATATATTATTTTAATGTTTGTTCAAATATATGCTTCCATTCGTGACATTTAAACTGATGACTCAAAACTGGCTACCAGTAATCTGGTACATTCCAGATTTCTTCTGCAGCACCCTACTTCCTGTGAATTAGCAGGACTTTAAATTATTTTAGGTTTAAATAAATGGAGGCACTGCAACAGAATGGTTTGCAGAATGCTTTGTTGTCATGACTTATTTTATTACTGGTCTGTTAGCAGCAAACTGTTCTTCGAAGAAATCAACTTTATGATTTCAAAAACTGGTAATATACTTAGGAACTCAATTAAATGTGAATAATTCCTGTCTACTGTGATCAACCAACCAAGATACTAATAGCAAGAACCATAAGAGACTGGAAAATTTCTTCACATATAGAATTTCAAAATATATGCATGCAACATATTAAGAGGCATACTTCAACCTCTCATGAAGTATATCAAAAGGAATGGTTCAGATTAACATGAAGCTACAGTTTCAAGTAAGATATTGCAGCTCATTTGAAAAAGTGTTTGCGAAAATTTAACAATAATTAACTAATTCAATTAGTTCTGCTCTTGGGTCTTAAATATAACAGTGGTATTAATATATTGTCCCAAAGAATTAAATTCTCACCAGACTAAAAACAGTGCAGTTAAATCTCTTTCTGACTGAAGAAGAGGGAAGAAAGAGTCAATTTCCTTGTAGCTAATGGAGTTAAATTGGGATAAATGAAAGTTAAATGAAGCCAAGTTTTCTTGTGTTTGTGCAGGTATAACAAAGTCTTCATCACCCCAACACTAGCAGAAAATGTTCAAGTGCATTGCTCTTGGGAAAATTAGATGTTTTCAGGAAAGTCAGGGAAATCTCCTGTAAATCAGTCTCCAAAAACAGTGATTACAGCAATTTAATGGATGGGGAAACAAGGAAAGAAAACCAATGACAAATAATTCTAGACCACCATGACTGCTTTCATACCTTTGATTTGTAAAATTAAAACATTTTTAGCAGGCAGGTGTGAAGGAGGGACCAAAACCTGACTGACAGCTGTTCCCCTCACACCATGGTCCGCTGGGAGGCCCAGGGCATTTAAAGAGGGCCCAGCACATCCCACTCCCATCCACTGCTCAGCACATTAAAGAGAACATCACCCTTGTTCAACAACTCCAGAGTGCTTCAAGTAGCACAATCAACAACAGCACAGCAAAGGCTGGACCTTGGAGAATATGGAGTTATGCAGCTGCTTCTTCCACTGCCTAGGTGACTTAATCAGATTTTCATAAAAACCTGCTCCAGATTCCTGCCATTCTAGCCAGGAGAAACTCAATATATTCTGGGGAAATAATTCCAACCTGGCTAAAAAAATCCATTTACATCATCTAGTGACACTGGAACAAAGGGAGCTCTCTGAGGTGGATAAGTGGATGTTTTCCTGCAGCTGCAGTGAGCAGCAGGCTGGGGCTGTCTGCAGGGAAGAAAATATTGAGAAACAACATAAAAATCAGAGTAATAGACAGGAAGGAAAAAAAATAACAGCTATCCTTTATAGCTATCCTTCAGCATCAGTCAGGGACTTACCTAGAAATACTCCTGCCAGATTAGTTACTGCAACACCCTGAGCCACCAGCTTCCAAAATGGTTAGTTCACTGAATACATTTGCAATGAATAATAATCAACTTCTCAGCTTCTTATGACTTGGTTTTTTTATGCCTTAATCATGTATCATGAATTCAAACACATTTTTACTGTTAAAGTGGCTTAAAAGTGAGGATCACATGCAGACACAAAACAACGCAGATATAAGAAGTGATCCTGATGGCAGGTTTGAGCAGGTGAAATATTAGTAAGTTATACTACTAACAAGTGCAAAAGTATTTTGTTATACTGCTGGGCTCCTTCTTTCCCACTGGAAACTCTAATGAAAACTGATTGTTTTGTTTTAAGCCTCTCCATACAAGAAACCACACTTCCAAGTCTTCCCTCGATTCAGATGCATTATACTAGTTACCCTTTAAAATTCTAAGTGTCTTTATGGTTCTGGCTGAGCTTATTTTACTGAAGGATTTTTGAGCAACAAACCAGGCAGACAAGTAAAAGCAGAAAGTTAAAAGAATCAAAGCTTTAAAGGAGTCAAAGAGCAGTCCCAGTGAATCTGCAATTTTCTGGTGCATCATTCTGCATCAGATGAGTAATCCATCGTTTGGGATGCCTTCCAAGAATGGACCATCTGCTCTCAGCATGACCACGCTCCTGGAAGCTGCACAGAATCTTTCACCTTCTCCTCGACAGCTCTGGAGAGATATAATAATAAGGTTTCTAGAAAGAACAAAGCCAATAAATTGTAAGCTGCTTTGCCTGAAATACTATCTCTTCACAGGTTCAGTACATCTAACTTGCATTAGTGGCCTTCTGCCACACATAAGTGGCATTTGACACAGAGAAAACAAATTATACTGACTGGAGAGAATGGGATTTTTAGCCATGAGATCACAAGGCTAAAACAATAAAATCACACATAAGTGATTGAGGGAATTTGCATATGTACAGTTTCTGAATTCTTCCTAATTTCACGCACATGCCCTGTCACAAACGCCTCAAAGCACAGCAAGGCAACCACAGAATGAAAAATCCCCACTTCTATCCCCTGCCCTGGGTGCAAGGAAGGCTACAGGACAAAAGCCCCTAACCTTAATGCTCCTGCAAGGCAGCTCCAAAGAGGAAAACAAACAAGCCAGCCACTTCTTATAAAATGTCCTGCACTGTCAAATTCAGGCAGCTGGCTAAAGACACAGGAAACCAAATTCCCATATCAACAAACAGAGGAGGTGATGCTGTTCCCATAAACTGGCCACAGCTCCACACCCTCCTGTCTGCCAGCACAGGCATCCACCTGACATCAAAGTAGCCAAGCTTAAGAAACTGAACAAGGATTCAGGTTCTCACTTGAGGAAAAAGCCCTCATGGAGGAGTCTCTAGCCAGGGGGAAAAAGATCAATTCCAACATTTTTGCCAGCAGCTGCCAGCAGGTCAGTTCAGCTGTATTTTTAAAATACACTTAAGAGTTGACTCTTACATAGCTGAAAGTTGCACACAAGATTTTAACAACCTGTGGGTTCTAGCTGTGGGGCAAGGAAAACTATAGGATCAAGTAGTTGAAGAAGAGAAGGTTCAACTGCTCTCTTTGGTATTAAGAGAGGTCTTATAGCCAGTATCTTTATGGCTTCACCTAAAGACCAGCTGGGTTTGAGACCCCCTAAGTAGGTGGATCTCACATCACCAGAGCAGCAAACTCCATACAAAACTCACAAAGCCAAGTGGAAGTGAGCTACAAGAAAGTATCTAACTAAGCTAGTAATAGAGGGTTTTTTAGAAGAGGCCAAACTATTTTCTAAACCAGCAGAAATGGCTTTGGGTGTCAGTGTTCCAAAACAAGAGAGATGGAACAATCCATATTTGCCAAGTATGCCCTGAAGCACGCAGTTAGAAAGCCAAAGCCAAGGCCCATGCCTTGCTCACGTCTTCTAAGTTCAAAGTTGAACACAAGATCAGTGGAACAAAACATAGAAGAAAACAAGCAAGATCAGCTGCCTTTTCATCAGCTCAGACAAAGCACATACAAGGCATCCTCAAGTATTTCAGCTACAACTGTAAAGACTGAAGCTGAAAGAAGCAATTGCAGCATCATGCTTCTCTTGCTAAAGGTAGCAGCTCTCACATTTCAGGGCTGGATGACCCTAGACAGCTGATGCTGCCAGCCAGGGCTCCACCCAGCCCCTGGTCTGCTTCTGCTCTGCTGCTGGCCATTGACACAAACCTTCTGCTGTGCAGCTCCAGGCAAAAGGACTGGAAATGGTTTCTTCCACAGCTGCAGTGGAAGTTTGCATCCTCTGGACTACAATACAGGGAAGACAAAAAACCTAACTTCCAGAACATTTCCAGCCTGCTCATAACTTTCCTGAAGTTACAGGGGTAGGAGATGCCAGTTCTGCCAAAGGGAGAAGGGAAGCAGGAGAGCACACAGGAAGCAGAAGGTGGAGTAAGGACATGTATGGGAAAAGGAGCTCTAACTGCAGGAATCTGAGGTGTAAGGATGAGAAGACAAGGGCAGTGATGGAGCAAGATGTGCTCTAGGACAGACATCCAGCTACTGCAGAAATGGAGTGGAAGAGAAGGGAGAAAGCACTGAATTATCCATGTATGAAATCAGGTGCTGAAGCAGCAGGAATATGTGCACAGGTAGGATTTAGAGCTGGGGTTAGAGAGAAGGTGGAGAAAAAATACAGCCATTATTTTTAGGGTGTTTAACAGAATCTTACAGAACATTTCTTCTTTGGCTCTTGTGTCACAAAGAAAAAAAAAAGGAGCTGGTCCCCTTTGTGTCTTCACAGTGTTTCATTCAGGGCAGCACTTCTGACCAGCCACAGTAGTGTCACTAAGTGTCCAGCTCCAAGGATCCTAAAGTCTCAGCCCTGGCTACCAGTCCTTGTTCCAAATCATCAGTTATTGTACATCTCAAGTATGGCTCAGTACTCTTGCAAAATCCAGTATTTTTGGTGTTAAAGGAAAAAAAAGGAATTATTTGGCATGAGAGAGAAAAAACTCAACACGGACTTTTGAAAACATACCCAGCCTGCTCATCACTCTCCTTTACTCTCTTTCACAGTCATTTCCAATAAGCAGATTTGGAGCTGCCAGATAAATTTCTCTGCTGGCAGGAGAACAGGCCACCAGAGTCCCCGAGGTCCCAGCTGCTCCTCCCCTATTGCTATCAGGGCTCCCATTAGAGGCAACACATCCTGCCCTGATTAAAACATTGCCTACACAAGTCTTATACCAGCCTCAGTCTGCCAAATTCAAAAGACCTGCTCTTGATTTATAGCAAAGTAAATGAGAGAAGGAGGGAGTTCAGAGCTGAAGAAAGCAAGCAAAATAATGAGGGGATGGAGAAATAACAGAAATATTCAGTTCTTGAGCTGTAGGACTATCTTTCATACCTATCAGCATTGACACTAAAAGAAAATTTATTATCTTAGGAATCTGAAATACACATTTTCCATTTTAAAAATACTTTGGTGTCTTAAAAACAAACGTGCTTCATTTTTGGATTAATCTCAAGCTAGGAGGATTAGTTTATCATAGAATCAGGCATGATCCACGTACACAGCTGCATCATTTCCAAAGCACAGCAGAAGGCAAAAAGGACATAATGAATATGCAGAAATCCTGTTTACTGTTAAGAGCAATCATCTTATTTGCCCTTTCTTTTGTTATACATAACATTAACACTCATTCTTTGTGCTCTTCTAGACTGCTGATTGATTAATCAATCTTGTAAAAACTTGTCTTCAGTGACTCGTGATCTGTTTCTACCTTTTGAACTCTACTGAAAGCATCCTGATCACGAAACAAAACAATTCAATACAGAATATATTACTGCCTCCAAAATGGGAGGAAAAAAACCCACAAACAAACCCATTTTGGATCACTGCAGCTCCAAGGTCTACATCATTCATATGTGGCAGTGAGCAACTACCCCCTCACAGGCAAGGGCTCAAAATTGTTACTATAAGTATCAGCAGTGATTGTTTAATGGGATGCTTTGGATTATTGCACAGCAGCAATTCAGGGCATTAGTTTTCACTGCTACAGAGCTGGTGGTTTATTTTTTGAAGGACCACAGCTGACTATTTCCTTTACTCTTTTCCTCTTAATAGATAAACCATCAGAAAGTAATAATAAATTGTATTTGACCAGCATATAAGTTGCTGGGTAATAAATTCCCTACAAATATTAAGGAAAACTGCCAGCCTTAAAGCCACGCTCATACTGAAAGCAACAATGAGAATACCACACATGGCTGGGTTTTGGGGGTTATTTTTCCAGACCCCAAATATTTTACATCCATCAGTCTTCACGTGCTACAGATTCTACTGCATCCAAGGATATCCCCACCAAACATAACACCTCCCAACCAATACTTTCTCTCACTCCTTCTCCTAGCAGCTGAACCACAGCATATGGTGCACGTGGATATTGATATTCTGCTCCCAACACCACCTCTGCTCCAGCCCTTGTAGCTGCCCTCAACTGGTAAATTGGCTTTTGCCAGCCACGGTGCCGCTGCTGTCCTGGCAGCATTTCCCATGGCAGGGAAACAAACGTGCTCCTGCTCCATGTGTTTCCAAGCCAGGATGCCAATCTTTGGACACCAGCCTTCGGCACCAGGCCAGATGGATGCTTTTTGCTGATCCTCTGCTTTATGGGCTTGAATAGCAAGAGACTATGAACTGCAAAACCACAATACTGAAGTAAAAAACACTGCTCCACCTCACAGCACTGAAACAGCCCCAGTTTTAGAAGAGACCTTAGACAGAGGAACATGATGGGGAGGAAAAAGGGAATCAAAATATAAAACTAGAGAAATAAATGGAGCCTACCACCCAAATCACACACTTAAAGTAAACGGAGACACGCGCTGCTGCACGGTCTTAAAGAACACAAGCATGACTTATATCTCACATTTGCAGAACAGAGTAAGGGCCTTGAAGGTTTAGCATCTCTTTTCAGAGCTGAGAAATAACTGCCCAAAACCTCCAAGAAGAGCTGTGACATCTGTCTTCTCAGCAGTTCCTAAGGAGTTCCACAAGCAGGTGTTATTTTCTGAACAGAAAAGTCTCCCACTCCTTCCCACTATCCAGTATTTATGCCCACAGTCCAAGCTTAAACTCAGATCTACTTCAACCATCTCCAGCTATGGTTTGTTAGCTGAATTTAAAGGATATTAATTTATAGCAATGGACCTAATTCAGGCTGGATTTGTTACCCTTCCCAGTGCACCCAGGCACAGACACAAAGGGAAGAGTAACCTTTCTTGGACAAGCAGCACATGAAGCAGTCACGGAGCCTGCTACACCCCGATACGATCCTGTGCACAAATAACAACAGTCTGTGCCTGTCTGGCACATTTACCCACAGAAATCTGGCATATGTTTTGCTGTGAATAATTAGGAGAAACACACAGAACTCTCTTATTTCAAGGTAGCTTTTGTTACAGCTCCATTCCTGCAGACTTTTAAAATGAGGCTAAGATGACAAGATACAAGACTATCAAAAATGTAATTGAGCAAGAGGCTGAAACAGATGAGCGGGAAAGAATTGGAGTAAATAATGGGTCCACACAAGCTAAAGAAAATCAAACAAAGCAGATACCAAACTGCACTTTCGAAATCCGCTCATCTGTACAAGTATGGCTATTGCACAGTTTCTCCCTGCTTACTCCCTAAAGTGGTTTAGATTCTGAAGTTATATAACATAACCTGAATCTGGATTAGATACTACATACATAAGTCTTGATATAAATAAAGACAGTTTTTGAAAGACACATTGGTTTTCCTTTTTAGCAAAGGATTTTTAGGTGTAGAAGAAACTTTTCCAAGGACTGGAAGTGAATCCACTCAAAACCTTAAAGAATATGCCTGATTTCCTATTTGGTTACTTCAGTGTAGAGTCTCCTCATTTTAGATGCAACTCCTGCCATATTTAGAACCTTGACAAATTATTTTCTTTTTTATAAACCCTGAGAAGACACCAGATTTCACCCCAGGGCAGAGCTAGGAGCCGGCTGTCATCAAGCTCATACCCTGAACATGCTCACAGGACTCCTGTGATTCACAATTTTGAAATGCAAACAGAAGGATCTCCAGATGCTTCATTGGTGTGTGGGCTGAGGTCTTTCTGTTTGGTTGTTGTTGGCTTTGTCGCCTTTTTTAAAAAATAACATTACGCTATCATGTGGTAGCCTTGAAAATAGTGAAATACTGAGATATACACATGCTATGAAACATTGTTTTCAAAACCCTGGCATCATCAATGCTTTTTCTGGCACAAAGCATAGACACCAAGGGTGATGGAGAAACCCTCAGCTGCTTATTCCTGCTCTTCCCATCCTTTGAACATCAGCGCTCACACAGGCAGGCTGAGAACAAAGACCTGTATGTCCCTGTGTCCCCAAAGGGTGGCTTGTGCCCACACCAGGGGTGGCAGCCAGCCCAGCAGCCCTGCACCAGTGCCAGTCACAGCAGCAGCATGTGCTCTGGAGCCTTCCCCTTGGAAAGCCAGGGATTGGTTCTCTAATGTCTTCACTTACACTGAAAAAGACTTCCATGCATAGGCTGGGGAAAAAAAAAATTAAAATCTTGTTTGCCCAAGTGGGCTTGTGGGTGTCATTCTTGCAGAGGGATTAAAAACTAGGAGAGAAACAGAAACATCAACACCTGACCAGGACCAAACACCACAACCACAGCCCAGTAGGAAGAAAGCAATTTGATTAAGCTGGTTTAACTGAGAGAAGTTGTGATAGGAGATACACAACTTGGACAAGAAATTCGTGAGGCTTATGCATATCATGCTTTTCCATACCATATGTTTTGTTCCAGGCAGTTTTTAACTGGGAAAGTCACTGGTGCTGCAAGATCAGAGTTTGGAAAGGGTTTAATCATCCCATTCCGAACATCTGTGATGGTACTGATGAGCTACATGAATCGGGGTTGGTGTCTAATCAGCATAATTAATCTCATTCAGTGATTAACCCAAAGAGGAAAGAGCTCCTTTAGGCACAGGTAAAACAGCATATGAGTCATTACTTGGCAGTGACAGTAGAGAGTTTAAAAATGCAAGTTGTGCTTTGTTGGAAGGTTCAGACTCAGTCTAAAGAGGAAACACACCCTATTAAGTGCTAGGACAGAAACTTTAAGCAATCTTTCCCCAGCCACCATAAACTAAGACACCATTGTCACTAAAAGTTCTACTAATTTGTGAAACACTAGAAAGTGTTCTGGGGACACAACAACCAAACACTGCTCTGACACAGGCCAATTCTGTTCCAAGTACTATGGGCAAGGACTCTGCAGGCAGTTTTATACATCATACTACAGTTCAAGCCTTTATCATTGATCTCCCACGTGGAATTACTACAAAAATGCTCTCATTAATATCCACACAAAAAATTGTGCCTTTCACAGTGCCAGGACTCATTTCAGAAGTGCCTGAATTATCCTAAGCAGTGTTCCTGGTTTCTTCATACAGAAATTTCAGAAATCCCTCATGCAACTTCAAAGCTGCACCTCCTAGAATAAAGTCCAGTTCCAGTACACCACCAACAAGCTGCTGAAGTCTATTCCTATAAACTTTATATAGACTATATATTCCATGCATTCCTATAAATTTAAGGCAGGAAAAGCTGGCACAGCCACCAAAGGAAACAGCCTTCCTTTGCAAACACAGTGGTGTATTTGTTGCTAATCTCACATCTTTCTGTTTTCTGCATCATGTGGCAGAAACAGCAAATTGTATGAATTGACCCAGGGGAAAAAAAAAAAACATTTTGAAGGTAAGGAAGGTTACTTTAAAGTTTATGTGCATTTAGAGTATATATGAAATTCCACAGTTCGTTCCAGAAAAATGAGAAGCTGTTGGAAGAAAAAAAAAAGATAAGACATGTCACATCTGACACCTGAGAGGTGTCCAGCCTCGATTTCAAGTGGCTGTTTGCCAAGTGAGGCAATAGCTGTGGCATTTGGAAACACATGTTAGCAGGGAAAGGTTCCCAGTGCTTCCTCACAACATCATGCCATGCACAGATTGAGCAGCCACAGAAATTATTGACTCACAAGTAGTGATTTATTCCCTTTGACCTGATAAGAAGTCAATGGAGCTCAGCAGCAGCAACCAGCAAACTTTGGATAAAAGTATTTACAGCTATCACTGGCCCATGGCTTTCCTGGTGGCAATAAGACATCTTCTGTTTCATCTTCAGAGTGCTAATATCCGTCACATCTCATTTTTATTCCTCAACTTCCTTTAGGGCAGACACAAACATTGAAACTCTCACATAAGCTACTATTACATAGCATGCAGCTGAAGAGAGAACACTCCCCATTCTATTCAGATCAAAACCAAGTACTGCTCCTGTTACAATTAAATCACATCTTGAACAACTCTTCATTCAGGAATGTGCTCACCACATTCTTGAGACTTCTCTGCCGAGGTGCATAAACACTACTGGAAAAAGCAGAAGAGAGGGAAGTGAGGAACAAAATCTGTTGAAGGTAGGTGTTGGTCAGGGGTCATGGCAGCTGCAGAGACCCCCATTAGCTAACACTCTATGTGTTGCTGGACATTGCACATGAAAATGTGAAGAGCTGTTTCAGGTTTCCTACATAACTCCAAATTATTTCCTACATAACTTCAAACGAGAGATGTTCAAGTTTTTTAACATGCACCTGAAGTCTTAGCCCTCAATTTCTTTTTTTTTCCCCACAGCTGTGAAATTACTATTCAAAAGTTAAAGGGTTTTGTGAAATAGCACAAAAACATTAAATTGGACAGTTCAGGGAGAGTAAAGAGTGTGTAATGCTAAAAGTTCTGAGTGTGAATCATTCAGAGGTGCCCATACTGAGAGCACCTCTGCTCTATGGGGTGTTTTGAAAGCATTTTCCTGTTAACTGAGAGCATGCAGCTCTGCCTGCCCCTTCCAGGGAAACAGCCAGAGCTGGACCAGAACTGATCTGGAGCACTTAATGAATAAACATTAGAGTATCAGGGATCAGAACTGGCCTTGTACTCACACAAAAGAAGCAGGAGAGTGTGAACAGGAGCCCATGGCAGGAATGAGGATAAAGCCAGAGCATCAGCACTGCTACTGATAAACAGCAACCCAGAGGGCTCCCAGCAAGCAAGGCTGCAGTCAGGGGGCAGAGACCACAGCATTTTCCCCAAAAGCTGTGTAGGAACTAACTCTAAACATGATCCTCTGTCCCTGGAGATAAGCCTGATGGGCAGCTTCACTACAGCTGGTGCAGTATCACTGGAAAATCTCTAGATAAAGACATGAACAAACCCATTCTGGACACCCCCACCCCCTGCAGCTCTTGTGTTTCTCATCTAGGTATTTGATGTTTTTTCAGCTCTCCTGATGGGGATTTTTTTTTTTATTATTTATGTTTTGCATTTTCTTGTTTTATTGATGTGAGATGAGGGGAAAGATGATAACAGTAATGAAAGTTTAAAAATCCCCAGGCCAGTTCCAGAGAATCCAGGAAAATTGGAGCCTCTGTGTTTTCATCATCGTTATCCTCTCAGTAGGTGAGAGAATTCACTCTTCAAGGAGGACTGCGAAAAGATACAGCTCCCAACTGGTTGTACAGAGTCTTGAAACCCTAAAGAGGATTTTTAAAACAACAGCCAAGGGACATGGAGAAGCAAAGCAGCAGGACCTGCTGCAGGGGACAAATATGAAGAAAGATGATTATTCCAGCTTGAAAAAAATGAAGAGATTAACTGTCAAAGGGGAAAAAATAAAAATAGTTACTCCTAACTTATGCAAAGCCATGTCAGAGTGTAATTCATTTAACACATTTTTAACTTAAAGTGACTATGTAAGAGGCAGTGGTGGATTCCAGGCTCCATGATTTAGAGCCAGGATGTTCAGAGGATGAACAGATGCTGATGGTGAAAGGCAGATCCAACACCAAGATTTCTTTTTATTGCCTCTGATTAAAGCACAAGAAACAACCAACCTATGCCCAACCACTCCTTTTTATTTGTGGGGTTTTTTTGTTTGGTTTGGTGTTTTTTTATGTATTTGCATAAAAAGCACAATGCCATAGGTATGAATCAGGAATGTCAGTGGTGCCTCGGATATGCTATCTTGAAGCCTCAAAAAGTTATTTTAAACTGACTGAGATTTGAATGCTAGCAATTAGATAAGAAACAGATGCCTCACTACAAGCAAGAGCAATAACTGTAAGAACAATTACCATTTTGTGAGACAGAGTGCAATGCACACCAGAAAAACGCAGTTTTAATTTGTCAGAGCTAATATTTATCCAAGGTGACAAATAATTTACTTGGTTGATTGCAAACTTCTGGAGCCTTGGGTTGAATCTGTACACAGCACAAAGCTCCCTTCAGCATCAAGAGAATCTTCAGTGTCAACTAACAAATGGAAGGAAATTCAAAATCATAAAGAAAAGATTTGAACAGAAAGCACGCAACCATAGTAGAGGGGTTTGTTCTTCCTCCATATGAACCCTCTCAATCATTCTACAGTTACCATAAAAAAAAATAATAATCAGACAACATGGCTTTCTTCTGAACAATTTCTCAAATTCTCTGATAACATTCAGCCACATGCAATCAAGAGACTCAACACTGATCTGATCTTGCCTGCACAAGGTTGTAATTTGTGCTGTTTGTCTTCTGGGTGTTACCTATTGTCAGCACAGAACAGCTCTAGGTTTAAAATTACCAGCCTCATTTAGTCTTTGGGCTGTAAATGTAGACAGGCTAGTTATACCACAGTACAACTGCAGCAGTAATAGTTGAAATGAGTAAATATGCATTTAACTTTAGATTAAAGCAAGACATGACAAATATAGGTGAAAAAATTCCTGCCCTACTGAGAGCATTTGCACACCAACATTGCTTGTGATTGTTACTGCACATGCACAGTTTTGCCTCAAATACAACTAGAGATGAAGGTGTTGGGTTTCTGTCACTGACTGTTTTCAAGTCAACTAATTTGCCTTTTCTAGTGGAGCACATTAATTAATCTATCATGTATTATGTACACACCTTCCTTTTAGAACCAAACTGCCACAATGCTTAAATAATTTTTCTTTGTCATATGGCTCCCTATCCCTGTATAAACCCCCCCAACTTCTGAGTCCCACTAATTACTGTTACCTTATGGATTTGTGTAGAACATGAATGAATCCTGTCATCAAAACAATAACCAAACAGCTGGGGCAATGACAACAATAGCTTAAATGCCTTACTGTCAATTTTCCACTTCATTGGATTTGATACCACAAGCCAGTGGCAGCCCTCTGAAACCAAGCAGGGTCATGCAGGTGCAAGTCCACACTGAATACAACATATGCAGAGGTCATACAACTTAGCTTGTCCCATTCCTTCTCAATTTGACACAAGCTGCTGTAATGTTTTCCTACCCTCATTTAAAAAAAATAAATTTCACCTTCAATTTCTGCAGCACCTTGAACAATTGCAACTCATCAGACACAGTGTATCTAAATAAATGTTTCCAAGTGTGCATTTAGAGGTATTAAAACAGAAGAATATTAGTTTGGAGATATCACATTCATTACAGGTTATTCATAGACCTGTAAGGACAGCATGAACTATTTTTCACACAAAAAGGTTAATTGTGGAATATATTTTCAACATCCAATTCCTGGGTTTAGCCTATTTGCTACCTCCACTAAATCAAGTAAAACAAAGTAACATATATGAAAATTACTGTTTACTCCCTTTAAAGATGCATTTAGTTCATTACCCTTAAGGTGAAACAGGTGTATCTAGTTCAGGATGCTTTTTTTGCTGAATATCCTTAAAGTTCAACCAACCTTTGCAAGTCTACAACATAAAATTCTTCAGATACCCACGTTTTCTTAAAAAGCCATTTTATAAAGAAAAAAAAGCCCTACTCACACTTACTGCACAATGTCACAGGTTCAGCAGTTCAACTAATTCCTTCCGTGTCTACTTGTCTTTAAGACTTTAACACACACATGCACATCATGTAATTGTAGGTACAACACTTCCCCTTATTATTTAATCCCCTGAAGCTATAACTGAAAAATGCTAATATTACCTTGCATGCTTGAAGCAGCTTGTTAAAGAAAGGCAATTTTCTCGTTTGTCAAAAGATTCCAGTCCCATGAGATCCTCTGGTTAATTCATAAAGTAATTTAATCATAATTAAAGCAAAATTGCATCTTACCCAACCATCATGTTTTGCAAGACAGATTTAGCAAAAAAATAAGAAGTTTACACTGCCAGCAGGAATAGGGAAAAGGCACATTACAGGAGATGAGGGGAATTAAAGGTGAGAGGCTGTCAACCCTTTTAGAGGAAATAGAGAACGTCAGAGGGTCCAGGCTCTCCCCAGCTCTCAGAGAGCTCGTGGCTGGATGGGCCACTTTCATCTCTACAAGACAGATGACTTATTTGGCATGAAATGAAAATGAAAAATTATTTACTTCAGGAACTCACTCACCCCCAATTAATTACAAAGCACAGCTTTTGCTGTTCACCCCCACAGAGCAGCCAGAAACAAGGTGCACATTTTGTTTTCTGATGGGCTATATTTAGCCATAGAAGTAACCACATCCCCAAGGATGACATTAAAATCTAGATAACCAGAATTGGATTCAGTACCTAATGCCAGTTTCCTGGATGGGGTGAATTAAAAATAAATACAGCATGCAAGAAAGCAAGCCTCTGCCTCTGTATTAAACCACATCTCATGAAGGAAAACAGAATAAGCTTTCTGTGTTTGGATGCTGTGTTCTTTTGTTGCTGTTTTGGGGGCGGGGGGTTAAATTACTGAAAGCTGACATGTATTTCAGATACAATAACTAGCTATAATCTTGTTTACAGAAAGTGTCAGGAGTCAGAAAAACTACATATAAACCACCATGTTACTGAAAATTATGGCATTTCCCTCACTGGGAGCTACAGAAGACTTTGAAACCTCAAGACATTAGAATCCAATGAAAGCAGGTTCAAATGGAGCATCCAGAAAAATACAGACTAGATAGGGAAATTCTGTCTAATTCTAATGCCCACACTGCAGGTGAGGGAAAAATAAACAAAAAACAAATCACAAACAGCCTCAAATAAATACAGAAACAAAAACAAGAGCAACCACTAGAAAACTGCTGTCTTACCTCACATAAACAAAAGAACAGCAGCTGTGTCAGATGGAACCAAATTTTACATCCACTAATAGCAGGTCCTCTCCTGAGAAGCAGCAGCACAAATGAAACTATATTATATTCCAAGACTCAACATTTGTTAAAGCTCGATTTTACCAATTCTTTTTTGCAAGAACCCAAGTCTCAAACCACAAAGCTCGTCCTGGGAAAAGCCAAAGCCACACTTTCCCCATGGCTGCACCTGAGTCAGATGAACAAAGCTTCCAGAGAGCGCTGATCAGACAAAAAAGATCTGAACAAGAAACCCACCAGCCTCTTGGGACCATCTCCTCAGGGAGGGTCATGACAGAGGTCTCCCACACCTCAGTACTTTTAAAGCCCTCACACAGACCAGTTCATACACCCAAACCTCCCATTTAGAGATATTAATTTTCCTAAACCCACAGAGAGCCCCCACCTTGCTAAAAAAACCTACAGCACCACAACAAAGACTTTAATTCACTAATAAGACTTTTGTCCAGCTTTGAATATCCATTTTTTCAGCTCATCTCCCCCTTGCTCCTCGCTAATACAAGATGCAGGAGTGGTGGAGGTTGAGGAGGGGTTGTGTTCTTTCCAAACTGGGGCTTTTAGATTCCCAAGCCACTCTCTACAGAAGGAACACCAATTCAAGCTACCAGGGCTTCAAACTACACAAGGGCCTTCCAGATATCAAGAAAAGCTTGTGATTTGGATACCTTGCTGTTTCATCAAGAATAAAATGCATTTCTGACTTTTCTTCTGACAACTCAATGCTGCATTCCATGAACACCAAGAAGTTGAAAGGTGTAATCCACAAAGAGCTAACAACCATGGAAAAATAATACAAGATATTCTCACACTGCACAGACTGTGACACTTATGAAATGGACCAAAATGAAAACACCTTTCACATCTTCCATTATTTTTTAAATAGAAAATACCCATGTAAATTTTTTTTGAGAATCATTGTTATGATTCAGAAACATTATTTACTCAGAGGTGCTGTTCTTCTTGAAGATTTCAATATACATCATTATTTTCAACTGTATCAACTCTATTCAGTTATTTCAACTATAATTTTTAAAGTCTTGAATAGAAAGCTAATGAGCATTTAAATAACTGGGTTTGATGTTAAGTTACTCAAGTCATGCTTCATTTTCACTGCAAGGTTCAGAGAGCCTGTTTCAGAGACAGTTGGTTTCTTGAAGAGAAATCTAAAGTACTATGGATATTAAACCTGTGCCATCTGCAGGGCTACTTCCAGGCTGGTGACATTTACGAAAAAATATTTAAAATATTTATTTTTATTATTACCCTGTTTAGAGTGGAGATGATACTTAGAGTTCAGGAATGGTGGCAAGCAGACAAAAGGGACATGAGGTCTCCAGCACATTTGCTGACACTGTCACTGATCCACCTGTAAATGTTCTAAAGGGGGATCACTCCACCATCCCCTGGGAGATTATTAGCAGTCCAGTACACTGAAGGCCTAATAAATCACTGTCAGGATATGCCTACAGTTATTAATCTTATTTTTGTTGACGCTTGTTCCATATTACCTAATAATCTGAATCCATCTCAAGTAACTGCTCTAATCAGTCTTTATGCTCAGCTGCTGCTAGCAAGTTAAATACTGCATTCATCCCAAGTCCTTTGAAGGCATTTCAGCCTGACATGTACATTTTCTGTATCGCTGAACGAGGGCAGGAACAAGCTCTGCCTACTTTAAAAAATGAGAAGCACAGCCTCCATCTGGCTGAGACACAAGTGATTTGTTTTATTTCAACCTAAATGTTCCCTTTCAGATCAAGGTCACTAATTAAAAGTTAAAGATCCTGATTTTCCTGACTGGTAGATCTATTAAATCAATTGATAATTTATTAACATTGATTTTGGACCAGGGCACTGAGCCTCTCTTACTTCTCACAATGCATCTGAAGGATGCCAGGAACAAAGCTGACACACACAACAGCCCTACCATGCCAAGTGCTTGCACAGGGGAAATCTGACACAGAAACTAGAGAATACTGAAGATTTATCTCAGCAACTTAAAGCCCCAAAAGGCAAGGAGCCAGTCCTGTCTCTGACATGGTGTTTAGTCAATGCACACAGGATTCTTATTTTCAAATCTTAACAGGACAGCATAATTAATCTACACTGGGAGGGAGTTACAGGTTTTCACATCCAGACTACAGCACAGTTGCCCCTTTCCCTTCAGGAGAGAACATTTTAAACCCAAGCATGACTTTGTAGCACTGTGTTACAGGACAGTCCTCTCCAATAAAGGACTAATCCCACAATGTTCAGTGGCAAAACCACTGGGATGTTTTTGCTGTAAAAACAGGCTGCAGTAATAAACTGGTGTCACCTTAGCCTCCACCAGGCACAGCAAATGAAATTATGGCTCAGCAGTAGCCTTGTCACCAACTTGGGCACTGGGAAGGCTGAGCTACTAAAGAACAAATCCACATTCAGTAACTTTATCCTTCCATCTGCAGGTGCACTGTTTCGAAAGCTGAGAAGTTGTTCTGCCTTTACATTAGATGAACTTCAATTTCAAGACTCTGTTTCCCTAGCAGGGACGCTCTTCTACACCTGGCTGTACCCATCTGAAGTTATTTCTCTTGGGTGGCATGAGGAAACACCAAAACCTTCAGACCACTACGCTCCTCAGAAGCTGCAAAGGAGCAAAATCAAAAGGAACAAAAAAAAAAACAAAAAAAAAAATTGATGTGGGTGTCAGCAGTACATGACAGATGACCTAGATGAGCTTTCAAATTAAGGGCTGTTCAATATGCTCATCTGGGAATGCACCACCAAATTATTTCCACATCTTTATTACCAAGGAGACACTATGAAAAAGTGATATTTAATAGACTGGTTTACACAGTGAGCCAGAATTCTGTCCAAACACAAAGAAAGTGTGTATCAGCAACATCAAGAAAACAAAAAAAAAAAAAATGTAAAAAAAAAAAAAAAAAAAAAAAAAAAAAAAAAAAAAAAAAAAAAAAGAAAAGAAAACGAAAAAAAAAGAAATAGCAACAAACTTCCCTAAGAATACAGCATGTAAGCACCAGGAATAGCCAAAATAGCCAATGTCCATCTAGAGAGTCCTAACAGCAAGTGAAGATTCCAGGCTTGTGTTGTTCATGTTTGTTTCCTCCTGCTGGCTGTACTGAAGGCCAAGGGAGTCTCAGATTGGGACCAGAAGGGATCAGGCTCTGATAATCAAACAGTGACAAATTCACCCTGGCCAAGCATCTGACAACATATACAAGCATGGGCAGGCTGGTGTTAGAGGATGTCATTTGCTAATTGGGAACTGATGTGCAGAAGGATAAAGTACTTTACTCATCACACAAGGAATCTGTGACAGGAACAAGAAATGAACCCAGTCTACTGGCCCAACCCTAACCCTGAGAAAGCGTGTTGGGACAGAGGCAGGGCTCTCCAGGTTCTTATACTGAACTGAAAACAACAGGTAATGAAAGCTTTAAAAAGGAAAAGTTAGATACTTTCATTTAAAGCAAACACCCATACAGTTTAGGTAACTAAAGTAGACTCAGCAATTGAGGGATTAATCAAAGGATTTATTGACCAAAAATTAACAAACTGAATGGTCCAAATGTTTAACATAAACTAGTTTAGAGAGCATGACTAATGTCCATTTTTCATCCGTATGGACTATCATTAATACAGCTGTCATCCAGAATTTGAAGCTACATGATATTCCCAAACAAAATCTGTTTTTAGGTGTAACACCTGCTCTGGGTTTTGGTCCTGAACTAAGACACCAGACATGGGGATCACGAGTGTTTACAGAAACCAGTTCAGCCAAACTGAAAACAAAAGCTCAGAAAACAGTAAAAACCTGCCTCACTTCATATTCTGTAATTTACCCCGATATGAAAGTACCATTATATCCTAAAATAGTATTTTTGCATAGGAAAAATCAATTTGACAAAGTATAGGAACCTAAAAACAACTCCACAAGTGCCTGAGAGTTTGCAATGGCCCCTTATTAACGAGGGTCAGCCAGTGGGGACTCAAAAGACAACCTTTATAATTTACAAACCCACCCTTTCTCATTAAAAAAAAAAAAATACAGAGAAAGGATGGTGTCCAAAAACACCATTCAAGCCCTGGTGGCAGCAACCTGGCCATCATCTCTCAACTCAAACACAGCACCACAGGCTGCTTCAGCTGAACTGGGACAACCTACACCTCTATAACACTCAGTGTAAATGCATCTGGTACCACTCTTAAGATGTGTGTAATGACATACTTTGTTTAGCAGCATAAACGCTGGGCTGAACTGGATGATGGGCAACAGCTGCCAAATCTCCCCCAAAATAGTGGCACAAAATAAATACTTAGTGATTAGCCCTGTTCCTCACAAGGGGAAAAAAAAAATTTACACATTTGTGTGAGCATGAAGCTTTCCAGGGCTGACTTCTATCTTAAAAATACCATTTCTATAAAACAACATTTTGAGACTTTAAAGGTCTTGCCTTTATTGCTAGCAGTGTAGTAGAAAACAGTTTGTAGGGCAGTAAAATTAGCTCCAAGAAATGCTGCTGTACCAGTTGGGACTTTCCCAAGTGATTCTGCAATTATCCCTGTACTGAACCTTGCTGAAATCTTATTTTCTGTAGGTTGGTTTGCACTGGGGCTGGTGCTGACAACAGAATAGAAATTAAGGTTTCAGAAGTAAAACAATATCTAATTTAGGCCCAAAGACTTTGCTACTGACTGTGATGTGCAAAAATGAGAAAACACAGCTTGACCTTAAGAACATATTTCAGCTTTGCTCAGTTGGCAGTATCTGAAACATTTTTCTTTTTTCCTAATTTGCAACCACAAATGTGTTCTTTAATAGAATCCCAGTGGTAATTTTAACTAAAATAATTTCCAACTACTACTAAAAAAATCATCCTCTCCAATGAATGTTCTTAAAAAATAGTCTGATGATCAGGCTTTCCCTGGTCTTCATGCAAGATTACTGAAGACAGAGGTTACTGAAATCAGTTCTGAATTTTCCAAGGTCTCCACATGATAAAAACCACTAAACCATGCTAGAGTAAGCAGATGGTGGAAAACACAAGAATTTTTTTTTTTTTTGCTTCTCTTTTGATCAAAAGATAAAGCGGCTTTTGGGGTTCTTTTTCAAATAAAAATAAGCTGGACTTCTACAACATTTCCATACAATTAGTCTTGTACACATAGCCTAAATAGCTCATCAAAGGACATCCACATTCCTGTTGGGATATGAGACAGAGCACAGCTACCCTCATTTGCTCTCAGTGCCTTGAAGCAATTTGGGAAGTCCTGAACCCTCTCAGTTACTGATTTCCTCACACAGCAATGCCCTGAGCATCTCCTGCCACTGGGTTGACTGCATCCAGAAGCAATCCCAGTGGCAGGTGAAGAACTCCCAGCTCCCAAGAAAAGATTCTTAAGCAAATGCAGGAGCTGGCTCTTTTTTCAGCTGGCATTTTCCAGCCTTGCCCAGTGTAGATGCCCACCAGGGTGGGCAGCCACAGCCTGAGCTCCCTCCAGCAGAGCCACTGCAGGTGTGCACCTGCCAGTGCTCAGGTAATGCTTCCACCTTGGAAATGCTGTGTGAGGATGCTGGATTTTAGAAGCCTTTCCCTGCTGTCTGGATGAAAGCTGTTTGCAGGGAATAGGTGCTGAAATGATCCTTTTTAGTATGCTGTTGAGTATTTTGTTATGGATCACACCATCTGTCCAAGCTAGTGAATGCAAATGACTCCATCAATTTTTCAAGTATAAGCTTAAAAAAAAAAAAAGCATGTGATAGTAAAAATCCCATACAAGCACTTTCCATTGCACAGCTATTATTTGAAATCTACCACTGAAAACACAAGATTATTTCAAAAGCACATTCCAAATTCCTAAAAAGATCCCCATTATTTCTAACCTCACTGGTCTTTGTGTGAAAACAATACTCTTGGCTTTTTCATCTAAATATTAACAGATACAGTACAAAGTATTTTGTTGATAATAATATGCTTACAGCTTATTACACTGAGTTAATTAAAATCTGAATAAAGTAAAATCTGGAAATTCCGCATGTCTAATTTGTCCACTAAAGCAGCTTGGGTAATAACACCCAGCTCTGTAAGAGCATTAGGCTATCACAATGCAGCATATGATTCTGTTCCAGCTCTATTCATTTCCCAAAGAAATGGGAAAAGCTGCATGGCTTTATGGACAAACCATTAGCTTGTCATCTCTAGGGAAATGGTTCATCAAAGCATTTAGGCTCCAGACAGATTAGATCTCAGTCTACTTCTCCTTCAGCAGCATCCAGCAGCACACAGACCACAGAAGGGATGTCCCATTTGGGACAGCTGAAGTCACCCCATAGCCAGAGCCTGAATTTTTTGGGAGTCAAAAGCCAGCAGCAGTTTATTACAACCACAAGTAGAAAGGTGCTGTCAGAGGGCTGGCATATCCAGCCTTCAGTTCCTGTAGCATTCAGCCCAAAATGGGGGCTTCAAGGAGCACTGCAGCATCAGGCTCTCCTTCAAAAGGGAAAGACAGGGAAAGGAAGTGTACCAGCCAGGCTGGAACTTCAAATAGGCATGTAGATCACCAAATACCTCAACTTGGAAGGGATTCCAATGGGAGGTAGCATATTTTCTGCTCTGCCTTAATGCCCTGCTCACAGAAATCCTTGGAATACCCTTCTGCAGTGACACAGTCATGTCAAGTCTCAAATACATTAAATACATTTTAATACATTAAATAATTGTGTTCACACATAAACATGAGGCAAGCACTGAGACATGCTGTCCACCCACGGTTTTCCAGCCACAAGGCTGGGACATCAGCTGGGTACAGCCTGACATCACTCACTTGCATTAATGAAGCTGTGATAATTCACACCAGCTGAGGATGGATCCCCAGAGAACCTCGACTGCCATAAGTTATGTTAGCAGCCTGCACCCTCTCCTACACTGCTCTTATCCAGCATGATCCCTCACTATTGCCATGCCAGCCCCACCTTGCTCCTAAGACAGGAATTTTGCCCCAAAAAACTATAGATGCTCCCAAAAAAAATGTTCAAATTAGCATCTTGGATAATATTCAGTTGCACCTGTATTGTAAACACCTAAAAATGACTTTATGAAGTTTAGTCCACATAGATCCCCCCAAAATCTCACATTTGTTTAAGGAAGTATTTGTCTTTTCTCCCAAAACCCCTGTCTCAAGGGTCTTGTGACTGTAAGAGAAATTTAATATTTCCTTTAGAGTGGAACACAGCAAAATAAGGAAGATTCTCCTGATGACTGTGTCATACTCAGAATAAAAAAAATATTTGACCAAAGCTCAAATAACTCAAATTCAATAAACCCAAGTCTAAAAGCTTTGGACCATTTAAAGAGTTATATTCCCTCAAATTTTCAGAAATTAAAAGGAGAAAAAGGCAAGAGCCACCATGATTAAACGACATTTAAACTGAAGCACACTTAGTGCTTTTAATAAATTTTATTTCTCCCTAAATTCCACTCCCAAGTGCTCCTTCAGCACACACTATGGAGATAAAGTGAAAATCCTGATGGATTGCTTCGAAAAATCTTGGTTAGGACATTTCAGGCATATGCAGGCTCAAATAGCATGCACACCAAGAGCAGATCTCTGCAGTCAAAAAGGAGCTTAAAACCCAGATCTTGACCTCCAAAAACAGCTCACAACAATTTCTGCCAACATCAGTTCCTACTCTCTAGAACACAAAAAACCTACACTGTTTGTAAGCAATGGTTAATTCCAAAAGATGAAAAAGGAATAACTGCAGTAAGGATCTACAAGACACGAGCAGAAATATTCCCACATGCCCATACTTAGTTTCCTACCTCTCATATTTCTTGCATCAGCTTACCCAGGACACCAAGTTCATGTGGCAGCTCCTAGAGAGTTAAGGTCCATGTTTTTTTCAAATTCATATCCCACTAACCAGGAAAACAATCAGGAAAAGCTAACACAACTTTGTAGGAAGTGTGTATATCACGGCAAGACAAGAACTCCAGGCATTGCTCCTCTGCACAGGGTAGTACAAAGAACTCTGACAAGCTGATGATTATAAATATTCTCTGCAGCTACATCTCTCTTTTACCCCAGAGACACAGGAAGAACGCCCAAAGAGAAATAGAGACAGATACTGCAAGTTGCCAAAATCCTTCTGAAAGTTGCCAGTTGCCATCAGCTTCTCAGCCTCAGGCCCTGCTCTTGTTATTGGCAATTAAGAGTCCATTTAAACTCAGACCAAAAAGAGGCAAATTTGGATTTTTGAATTGCTTTGATATAAATGCTGCAGTGAAATCCATCAGAGCCTCCTGCTGGTCAGCTGAGATCATTCTGCTGCTCTGTCTGGTACCAGGTTTTCTCTTCTTTATAGGCTTTAGATTAAATTTACTGACAGGTAATTTATTTATTCCTTAATTTCTTCTCTGAGAGAATCAGAACTTCCCAGAGTCTTTCCAATGTAACCTCATGGGAAGGGCTCCAGCACACAGAGGTTCAAGCAGGAGAGCTGTAATCCTTTGGAAGCTGTTGTTCAACCAGCACATTTTCCCTACAGGATGGGACCGAGACTGGATAAAGGCACGGGAAGATGGGACCAGAGAAACAAGTGAAACTGAAGCAAGGACAAAAAGCAGTGAATAGAGACAAATCCTGGCCATACCAAGTTTTACAAAGCAAAGTGTCACCTGGCTGGTAAATAATCATCCAACTCCCACCTCATGGAAAAAGACTCAAGATAGTACATTTCATATCCAAATTCTGAGCTCTTCAGCTGCAACTACAGTTCACTTGCATTTTGGAGCCAATTGCATCGCAATTCTACAGCAGATAAGGTAGGTATAAAATTCAAACCCAGCATCTGCATATCTGATCAACCATGAGAGAGTTAGGTATTGATTACATGTAAATTATTATTTTACCACTTATCATTATAACGCTCTATTACATTATCATCATGATCATCCTTTCTCTCCCTCCTCCCAGTCAATAAAATATTGTAACCTAATAACTCATGCCATAGAATAAAAACTGTGCAGGGAAAGGAACAAAGGAACAAAGCACTCTTCTCCCTCTGAGCAGTCTGTCATGTCTATCCTGAGCACTGATAAAGGTACTGATCCCATATTACTTGAAGACAACATCTATTCCTAGTCACTTTTCTTTTCAAGTCAGCATAATAATGGTTCATGAGGTGAGCCAAGAGTCCCCTTGGCACCCTGGGGACCCATCAGCTGCCCCAAAAAAGTCCCTTTCTCCAGCACAACAGTAACACCAGCCAAGCTTTTCTAGACTCTTCCAAAGCCAGACTTGAAGAGGAATGAGCTGGAGCTCAAACTGCTTGGCTCAAATACTGTTTAAACAAAGGCCGAAAAATGTCAGTCTCAATTTTTTGAGTTAATGCGCATTTTTTCGCTCAAGCCATTTAAACCAGCCAGTGGTGAGGAAGCTTTCCAGGGGCAGGGCTTTGATGTGCAGTGACAGTGAGCTCACTGATAATATTAGAAGCTTTGAGCAGGACTTGGAGGGACAAGCAGAGCAGTCTGGGTGGTACATTGCACCAAAAGGGTCCCCTGTCACAGCCTGCTCCACCAGTGATGTGAGGACAGCTTGTGTACACAAGACCAGCTGCAAGCTCTCTGTCACAGCAGACATGAGGGATGCTTGCTCCTGCTGCAGATAGTTTCCACATATCTTAGTGTCTCTGTCTCACTTTGCTTCAGAGCAACCAAGACAAATCTGATTTGCCTATTTTTTTATCTGGAGTGGGGAGGTGGGGGCATTTAAATCATGTCCAAGAGGCATTACAAGTTTATTTCACAACCAAGCAATTCATGGCATCTCTCTATTTACATAATGAATATCTGAAATATATTTTTTAAAATCCAATTGTGTAAATATTACACAATTAAAGATCCCGCAGTTCATTATTGCCTACTAACTCTTTATATGCATGTTTTTTTTCTCCCCTGCTTGTACTATAGCCATTCTTAAGTTTTAAGTTTTGTGGTCAAGCTACCTTTTGACATTGAAATCATCAAATCCACGTGATGGAAAAAGATTAAAACATCAACATATTATAAATGCATAGGTGCAAACAACAAAACCAAGGCAGAACCTTCTCACACCACGCTTTTTAGAATTAGCTTTGTTTGCCATTAACATAGTTGATTTATATTCAATGTCTTCTCTGTGCTGTTCTGATTTAAACATCATTTTAATTTAACTACCCTTTTTTTCCATGGGGACTTCTTGTTAAAATTCCATTCACAATACAGCAATTTCTCTAAATTACACTGATGTAGGGATGAACCGATCTTATCAGCATCATTGAACTAGCATAGCACTTAATACAGGGGGTTTCATTATTTTTGCTGTGACATGACTTGCATCAAGCCTATTTACAAACACTAAACTGGTCTGAAGGAGACCATCAGCCAGACAGGTTGGCAGAAAGACTTGACAGCAGAGGCTCAAGCTTGTGTCTCTGCATTAGAAAACACAAGGAAAGCAGCAGAAGCAAAACACACAGCATTACCAAGAAAAGCTCAAGCAGTTAACCAAAAATTACAGAATTGGGGATGTACCCAGATAAACCAAACAGTTTACAAATAAACATATTTAGTAAGACAAACATAAGCCTTTTGCATAGACTGTCCCTAAAAGAACAGAGGATTTTCTCAGCAGAAATAAGAGCTAAGCCTCCACCAAGTGTTTCTTAGTATTCCCTTACAAGTTTAGATAGGCAAACTTGAGCAACAGCCAGGAAGGAAGGGACCTCCTTTGATAACATAAAATGGAAAGATGGGGGTTTATATCCTGCAACTGTACAAGCACTGATCTTGGACACCAGCAGAACAGACTGCAGTGCTTACTACTGTGCTCCAAACATGATGCTTTCTCTGCTTGTCAGTCAAGAATGAGATAATACAGAAAAAGGACATTTGTTAGGGGCTTTGCTCAATCCACTGTTGTTTCACATATGCCAGTTTTTCTTCTACTTTTTTTTTTCTTTCTAAGCTAGGAGAGTTAACCTTTTTTTTCCTTTCAAAGTAAAAGGAAGCCAAATCTTAGGCAGATAAGCAGAATACTCACTCAACCTCTGTCCTGCAATATTTCACGGTTCACAGTTTACAGTCATAACAGGATTTTGAATCTCAACAGCAGCCAGCATCGTGCTGGTACTATTTAAAACCTCCCTAATGGCACTGCCAGCAGGAGGGAGATAACAAGAACTCAGGTGTTTACAGTCCAGAGCAGCAAGGGAAGCATTGGAGCAGAGAGATACTCAGCTGCCAGACTCACCACCTTTTCTGCCTTATTAAGGAGAGAGAGGAAAGATTAAACAAAAATTGACTGGTGGCCTTAAAGTTTCCTAGAAACAGCTCTTCAGAAGCAATTGCAATAATGTTTCAAAAAACGTGCCTTTGAAAAATGGATAGAACAGTGATGTTTTAAAAACACACCCTTGGAAGATGGACAGGACAGTCTCTCAGCCTCCCTTTCCTCCCACAAGTGCAATTCTATATAAATAATACCACACAATTGCTTAAGAGGAAAGAAAAGGAAAGCTTAAAAGGTCTATCAGGTTTCAGTACAAATCTGCCACTAGAAAAAAAAGTCTTTCATCTGGTATGCAGGTGACATTTGAGAGACAGGTACCCACTAGGTATGCAGGTTAAAGCTCGCCTCATTAAATTTCAATTTTTGGCAGCTACTGACTGACAGTATCCAACTGTTTCTATGCTTAAACTCAAGACACCCAAATCAGCAGCAATTTCACACCATATGCTCCAAGTAAAGGTCTTCAAGTACTCCCACATTCAAGCCAAGTCTGGCAGGAGTTGAGAATTTTCCTTTTTGTTTTTTCATCCCCAGTTTCACCTTGAAAACAGCTGAATATCAATGAAATGAAAATACCATAATCCCTTCCATTTTCTGTACACATCATGAAGATTGAGGGGCCATTAAATGAAAAATTGCCAATATGACTAAAATAGCTCTTTTAAGTAATGCAGAAAACCGACCAGATAGAAACATCTTGCTATTTTGATCAATAGCAATTTCCCCTTGTATGTTTATGCATTGATATTTTTAATGAAAAAGACCCTTAAGATGTTCAGTCTCCAGTAGAGAAAATAGTGCAATTTAATTTTAGTAAAGTGTAAACAAATCTCATTTACTAGACATAGGAGGCTAAAGTGAAATTTGAAGGTTGGTTGTAGTAAGAGCTAAGATGACCAGTCACATTAACTCTGTAAAACAATTAGGCTGAGACTCCTTCTCATCTTCCAAATTCCACAGGAAATTATCATTCCTCTTGAAATGCTTGATAGGTACAACAGGTTATTAATTCTGAGTTGCTGTGGGATTTAGGAAGTGTACCCTGACATTCATCAACCTGCACCCCACTCAGCACTTCTCTTCCTACACCATTTGCAGTCCCTGAACCAGCTATGGGCATTAACCACACACCTTAATTATGCCCCCAGATTAAACTGAACTGGGCTGACCAGATATTTACTATTTACTTACAGGGAAAGTGTGTTAAAGGATTTCTCTTACCTGAGAAATATTCTGTAGTTTCAAGCACAAGGATTGCAGAAAAATGACATTTTTTAAGGCTACCTTGCCATCCTACAGTAAAACAAGTATGTCAGCAAATCAAACTCAACACTGAACTTCAAAGTAACTGTGTACTTCAACAGAATAGAAATAGCATTTATTTACATTGATACATAAAACAAGCATCTCAGGCTTCTTGGAGGCATTTTAACATCATTTAATAGAGGCACTCTGCAAACTTAGCATTTTGTAATGTGTTAACAGTGCTTAGTAGATTCTTAAAAAGACAAATATAAACTATTAATATTTTATGTGCCAAGATCTTCAGAAGGGGCTATTGATTACTTAAACCCATTAAGTGCTATTTTGATCTTAAATAGCTGGAGATATCTGCAAAGAGATTCAAGCTAAGTGGCAATGGCTATTTTGAGAACAAGTGGTTTTTTGGCAGCTATCATCACTGATAATGAAGTTTTCACTTTAGAAGCCACTAATCAGTAAACAATAGCTGCTAGGTCAGTTTTGTCCAAAAGACTGTTTCATCTTTTTTATTTCTCCTGATTCAAACATGCTTGAGTCCAGCTCTTACCAGGAGCACAGACCAAAAGAGAGCCATAAAATTTATGGCATGAGTTTTCTAACTGTGTCATTTCTGCTTACTCTTCTAGAAGTGGCTGAAGATAAAACTAAGTTTGCTTTCAACAGCAAAAACAGATCACAGCACAACTGGGATGAAGAAAGAGGCAGCAGCTTACTTAAATATATTTTGTCTACAATTCTTCAATATCTACTTTAAAGAAAGAAACTATGAATGCATTTCCACCTAGTGAACAAAAAATCATCATATAAAAAATAATATATCATTAATTCAAAGAATACACTGAATATCTGTAATTTATATCTTCACTTTCATATTCATGCCAATGGTAAAGCCAGAAAGAAATATGGTACACACATGGAACTGAATGCAAAATATTTCTATTTAAGAAAATGAAGGCAGCAACTGCTGCCCATGCTTTGACCTAGTTAATATTTAGTTCTGCAGTTAATATATGAAAAAACTCTTTTCACCTTCCCAAAATGAAGTGCCAAAAGAGTTAAGAGAGATTCGCAGAGATTTGGTTTTTTATGCTCAAGGGGTTTTTTTTGTTTGGGGGTTGTGTGTAGTTTGTTTGGTTTTTTATGTTTTAAACCAGGAGTGCAAACCAAATTGCACTGAAAGAACAGAAAGTTTGCCACGTGCCTTATTGAGAGGCATATGCAGTCACCAGTGTTTATCTCCCTCAAGCCTCCAGTGATGTCAAGGTAAGCACTTATATCTCAGGAGCTGAATTTTTCTATACACATCCTTTTCTGTTATCCACAGAAGACTGTATACTGTACATGGAACTAAATCAAGAATGTGTACTTCACAAAAATCATCTTTTGAAGGGAAAACAACCAATCTGAGTGAAAATATATTGAAGTAAAAAAAAACCACACAACAAACCCACACCTTTCTTCCCCAGACAATAATTATTCTGAAGGTAAAGGATCACTACAAAAAAACTAGGAAAAAGAAACAAAAAATCACACTATTTTGAGAAGTACAGCCTTATTGCTCTGTATCTGATCCACAGCTGATTCCCGGTTGCTATACAAGAGAATCTGCAATCTCACATATACTTTTACCAGCACAGGAAATGGGAATACTTCTCCTACCCAAAAAAAAAACCAAAACAAAACAAAAAACAACCCCCCAACCAATCAACAAAAATCCTAAAAAAGACATTAATAGTGAGATCATCTCAGGATTAGAAAAAATCCAGACCACAAAAAGGGAGTTATCAAAGCTTTAATGAGAAGGATCTCCTCTGAAGCTCGCTCAATTTGTCCCACTGAAAGGCAGAGGAGAACACTCTGCAATGTGGTGCAATAAGAGGAGCTAACCCCACACCACCTTAAAAAAAAAAAAACAATCTAAAAAAAAAGAACCAAAACCAGACAGAAAATTGCTTGCTCCTGATTACTTATCCTGCTACAACTGGACTCCTTTTATTTTATGCAACACAGTGAACAGATGTAGTAAGCAGTACATATCTCAGTAAGATCAGTATTCAGAAAGTACAAAAAACAGGTCACTTCAAATTCATAGTCACCATCTATCAGAGTAAAGCAAGAAAAAGCAGTGTATTACTACAGCAAAATAATGTCACCTATTTCCATACCAGGTTACAAAAAGACCTTGATTTTCTGTAGGCAATGTATTTTAGTAGCAATGTTACCCTGTCCCTCCAGAGTTGAGGATTGGTTTAATCACAGCACAACGTGGAGTCCAAACACCTTCAGAAAGTGATTGATGATATGAAATTCAAAACCTTAACCCTCAAAAAACAGACAATATGCTTACTGGTGAAAAAAACCCACAGTAGTCCAGCAGTTGCCTCCATGACAAGGAGCAACTGCATTTTTCTTTTTCCTCACCCAGTTCTGAGCTGCCTCAGATTCTACTGGGAATATTAACAAAGCACTATTTACAACTGCTCCACCTGTACACATGGAAGGGTCTCAATTTTTGTTTTACAATTAACTTTCAGAACAACTGTTTGCCTGTGTCCTGCTCACAGCTGATTGATCTCATTGATCAAACTGCACTGTGACACTGACAATGACTCAGTCCCCTTTTGCTCTGGACGTATCATTAAAAAAATTGAATTAATTAATGCAAAATAAACTACTCAGGAGGCCTATAGTTTATAAGGTTATAAACAAGGACTTGAAAAGGTGTTTGTCTGGCTGGGCTTAAGGTGGAATAAAGATGTAGAGTTGACACCAACTATTGTTTATTGAAATTTTAAGCACAGAATTTGTTGAAAATGTTACCCCACTACACCTTAGCTGCAGGTGCTCAACACAGAAGATTTGCATTTAATATTCTCCTATGATGTACAGTCCTTTCTGCAAGTCCCTGAAAGGCATTTGACTTCAGCTCCTAGTGCCCATCTCTTCCAGAGTCCTGCCTGATAAGAAAATCTTCACCTGAGAAGAAGGCAGCCCTGATGTCCCAGCCCTCCTTTCCCTTTCCCAGGATTCCCCCCCTCAACACCCTAACAGGATCAACTGGCTCAGAAAACATCACAACACAAGCCAATCTGCTCCAAGTTAGGAGTGTTTGACAGGAAAACAGAAACGAACACATTGAGCTATTAGTCCTTATGGAAATGTTGCAAAAAAAGCCATCTTGAGGAATCACTTTGAAACAGTGATTTTAAACGGCATTTAATGGATGCTGAAGAACAAACTCAAAGCTCTGTTTCATGCAAGGTGCTTTTCCTTCAAGGACTGTGGTATTTCTCCTGGGAGGTGGCATCCCCTTGTCATGACCCAGCACAGAAATCCCACCCTAAGAGCACACCTGCACCTGTGGAAGGAAGGACCTCAGAGCAGGACTGAGCTTCACCTTAAGCAGTGCCAGGGCTTAAAAACAACAGGTTTGCTGTTGCTTTGCTGCTCGAACCAAGAGGCTCCTGTGTCCTCCTGGAGCACCCTGAGTTATCCAAGCTGGCAGCAGAACACAAAGGGACAGTGGGGACAGCTATTCCAGCAGAACACAAAGGGACAGTGGGGACAGCTGTTCCAGCAGAGCTGCTCAGGTCAGGCTTTTCCTTCAGTGCAGCATGGAGAGGGGGATCGCACGCAACACAGAAGGAAAGGTCAAAGACAGAGAGCTTGCAGGTAAATTGGCTTTAGGCTCCTTGAAAAAAGAGAAGTCACCTACAAGCACCCCTGGGAAGAAAGAAGAGGCTGGTTTTTAAAAGCATATTTATCCATGTTAATTATAATTGAGTTATTATGTACATACATGAAGTTAAACAAATCAGGGTTCACGAACCAAAGAAACTGGTCTAACCTCCATCCCCACATAACCTCAGACATAATTAGTACCATGGGACTTTCCTAGCTCTCTATCAATTTCTTACCTCAGAAGTGCAGGGTGCTGTTCTTTTAAAAATGTGTATAGCCAGAACATTTGAAATACCAGGTACAAGACCAAAACCAACACCTTTAAGTGCTCTGAAAGTGCTAAGCATTATTTTCTAAAATAAATAAATTCCTAAAGGAGGAAAAAGATCTCCAAGTTTCATCAAAAAGCTTAGGATGACCCACACACTTTCCACCAAATCAGTAAGCACTGAGACAGCAAAAAGAAAAAGGAAATTGAGAGTAATTTCTCATACAGGATGGCTGTTTTGCTTGACACACAGAAAGGAGGGAAATACTATTTGTGACTCCAACAGGAAAGAAGAGAATCATTTTTGATGCCAGGTACTATTGCTATTTCCATTTCTGTTAATATAATGGACATAAATTTGAGACATTTAATGATTCACTAAATCCCACAAAAGGAGGCAACCTACTGCTCCCAGCAGCAGTGCTTCCCTAGAGCTTGTGCCAAGCTGTTAAGAGAGCAACAAATTCAAGTGCTTTATAAATATTTCTGCAGGACTGTAAATACCCAGTTCAGTGGGGAGTACCTGTGTACACACAGGAAATACCAAAGCTAAGGCAATATAAATAGGAGGGAAAAAAAAACCCCTGTGTTACTCAGAACTGCTCTGTCTCAAATGATCTCTCAGGTGTCTACTCTGCACAATTCCATGTTAGATACAGATAAGCATTAACTTAATTTGGAGTATCCCCAAGGCTGAGTCCAGCTTCTGACCACATATCCTCATCAACCTGGCTCAACACCTGAGGTTTGTCCTAGGATTCCTCCTTGGTCAGCTGCCAGTCAGGAACTGGGGGCCGGGACTATGGTAAAGGGCAAGGGGAAATACCAGCATTTGGAGAACTTGCAGCCATTCATTCACCTGCCTCATCACAGCCCAGACAGAAATGAAAAGTATGAAAAGGCTTTAAGAAATGTGTTTTGCAAAATAATGCTAATTTACACTGACTGCTTTAAGATATTTGGGAATGATGGGGAGGGTGTCGAAAAAAGACTGGGAAAAGCTGTTCTGTGGTGGGAAAGGGGTCTCTTCATTCAGGTTTTTACAATATCAACACAATGGCCCCTTGACCATCATCTCACAGCAGGGATGCAGCAGGACTATGTATTTCCAGTATTACAGCCCTTGTTTCCAGTTTCTTCTTAACTTAATCTCTACCTCCAAAACCACTAATTATTTACAGTCCTTTCCTGACACCTATAGTGTTAACATTTTTATTCAAAAGCTATTGCTAACATCTAACTTATCTTCCCCTTAAATCAGCTATTCTGCATTTTCGATGTAACTCACTACATAGAAATAACTGTTCTGAATGATAAAATTTTATCTATTTGTGTTTACACAAAGGACTATTCATTTCACATTCAGGATCTAACATACAGATAAGCCTTACTGCAGAGGCATAGCTGGGAAAGCTCACTAAATAAAGGACCTTGGGATGCCTGTGCTGGTTTTCTCTGGGGTAGAGTTAATTTTCTTCATAGCAGCTGATAGGGAGGTGTAGTTTGGATCTGTGCTGGGAACAGTGCTGATAGTACAGGGATGTTTGAGTTGCTGCTGAGCAGAGCTTACACAGAGTCAAGCTCCTTCTGCTCCTCCTGCCACTCCACCAGCAAAGCAGGCTGGGGGTACACAAAAAGTTGGGGAGGGAAACAGGTGGGACAGCTGATTCCAGCTGACCCAAGGGACCATATGGTGTCATACTCAGCATATTAAGATAGGGGGGCACATTTGGAGTAATGCCAGACAGAAGCACAGTTTTTCTTAAGTAAGAATGAAAAGACAAAAGCAGAGCATTTACCCTCCTTTAAATCATTGTTGTACAAAGAGAAATGTTAAAGGTTTCCTAAATTCATCATTAAGCCCATACTGGAAAGAATATTAAGCACACAACAGATGCACAAGCCTCGCTCAGACTTGGACATTCACTCACAGAAGGAACACTGTAGATAAAACTTGGACTTTTCCATTACCTACAAGGTTAATCCGTGTTCCACAAACCCATCTATAGGGTTAGCTATCTGAAAAGTAGCAGTCTCATCTAAAAGAGACATCCAGGAAAGAATTGGCTTCTTATTTTCCCCTGAAAACAGGAAATTTTTCACAGAAGGGGCAAGACAAAGTTTTAGTCCTTGCTGGGGGCTGAAGTAAGTGCAGAGCTACTACAGGTACTGTAAGTAAAGAACACTGCAAGCACATGCACCCAAAACTGCAGTGGTAATCAAATAAACTACTCATGCACACCAACAAAGTGAAAAAAATCAGAACAGCCTCTGGACCTCCCCTTAAATACCAGACAGACCTTCACATAAGCAGTGAGTCAATACTACAGACAACAAGCTTCACAAGAAAACATGTGCCAGAACAAGTCACCCACACAGTGATTGTTGCCATTTTCTTTCAGGTTTCCCCATCTTTTCAAATGGGAATCTACATAATTTTTTCTATTTACAAGAAGAGCAAACACACACCCCATTAGCAAAACTATCAATGACATCATTAGTTTGTTTCTACAGCCCAGAATTATGTGTACAGCAGACCACAGGCTAGCACCAAAAGCAGGAGGCCATGGATTCCAGCTTTTATGCTTTTGATACCACAAGCAAGGAAAATACTAGGGAAAAGACCTATCCAGCAAAGTCTGAACAACCTCAACACAAAAGAAACCAACCAGTATCAGCAGGGAGAGACCTGTAACTGCCTGAAAATAGGAAAAAAGCTACTGAAATAATATTCTTTACTTTGAACTGCCTATAGCAAGAAAGACCCACTCTAAAGACATTTCTCCACCATAGTCACTGTAAGGGCATTTATATAAATAAACTCAACAATTTGATTGGTCATCTATGACCACTATACTAAGACTTATTTTAACCTTTTAAACTTTGGGTTTACTCTTCATCACCAAGAACATGTCAGAGCTTAAGCTGAAGTGAATATTAACCCTAAGCCTCCAATTACACTGTCACACTCTCAGTAAACACTAATACTGCTGGTGTTATAAAATAAGGGGTTAATTTTGTACAGAAGGAAGTTTCAAAAAGGCACAAACTTTTGGGAAGTCACAACCCAAGCACGCCATTGTAGTACCTAAATTATGAGTACAACTCAACAAGGGGACATTGCACACCACCCACTGTGATTCTTCATAAAGGTGGGCTCTATTCCACAGAACCAATCCTTATATCTTACACAAAATTAACAGAAAAATAAAGCCTCATGAAACCATCTGCACAGAAGAAATATGAAAACTATCATTAAGGATACTAGAGTTTCTTAAATTTTGGACAGAAGTGGGAGCAAATTGAGCATTTTTCTATTTTTAAGACATAGCACTTGTCACTTCACTGTACTTGTGTCCTGTATGACTGTAGATGACTGTCTTCCCTCAAAAAAGAGATTTTCAAGCACAAATTTGAATGGCAAAAGTGCTATTTTCATTGCAACCATAACCTTTAAAATAAGCGGGTACTTAATGACACAGCAACTGTCCAAATCTTCTAGTGACACTGGAATGAGGAAGCAACAAGCTACAATTTGTTGGGGTTTTTTTTTAAGCTCATTATTTCTTCCAGTATTTGGAACAGCTGGTAAAAGTAATCATTTGGCAAGGTCTGTTAGGGGATAAAAAAAAAAAAAGTGTATTTGCTATGGTAGATTACATACTTTAAACCTAAATGAAAGGCTGAAACATACAAATATTTATGAAAGAACAGGGGGTTTCAGACTTCCAAATTGTGCAATAAATATGCAGGCACACACGTTAGTTCAGATGAACACATCCCTTTCATTTCATGCTCCACTATTTAACTCTTTTCACAGATCCATCTTCACAACCTTAAGAGATCCACTGAAATGCTGTAGACATGCAACACAGTTCTGTATATCATAATAATAACAATAACAATGATAATAAAAAACCCACACATCACCCACTGCCCTGAAGATCTCAGGAACAAACATGCTGGTGCTCTATGTGAGCACCACTTTGTGAGAAAGCCCTGACATCCAGACCACACGTACCACCCAAAGAGACTCTTATGTTCCCATGTTCACATGGATAAGGACAGCTTTCAAGAGTTGCTGGCATTGTTTGAAAAGCTTTATAAAGTCATGTTGTGAAAACTCAGCGTTTTCTTTTCTTCTGGAAACCCACTACTTAAATTTCATCTGGGATATCAATTTGCACAGACCAAACAATTTCTGGTGCAGAGATTATGCACCTCTTTGTGATGTGAAGGAAAGGGTGACACAAGATTCACCAGAAGCTATTACCCACTTCAGAAGAGAGACACACACACAGAGGAAGAATTACTGCTACCCCTGGATGAGCTTGGAATCCAACTGCAATAGGAGACAGACAACATGGGATAAGTGGAGATGTGTATCACTAGCCTCATTGACAGAGACACAGTCTGAAAACACCACCAAGCCTGGTAAGCAGCTGCTTGGCAAGACAGTGTTTAAACAGCCAGTTTACTTTTGAGTTCCAGCCCAAAAGACGCAGCCCCATTTCTACTGATGTTTGTTGCTGAGCTTTTCTTTTTCCTGCACTTAGTGCAAATTTATCCAAACTTTCAAGAAACAAAATTTTAAGCTTCTACTTATACCTAAGGAAATATCACTAGAGAGTTTGCACCAACTTTTTCTCCAGCAGGCTACAAATAAGATGTTTTCCTGCTCTTAGAAGTCCATTGAAACAAAATACTTCTTCAGCAACATCCTTGTCACACCAGTCGAGGAAAACACATCATTCCTAATGACACAATGACACTCCCAGTCTTATCCCATCAGCTCAGATGAGCATTAAAAAGTTTGACTAACTTGGAAGCACCACTGAGCAAAATCTAATCTTAAATGAAAATATATGGAAAGAGGAGTTAAGTTCTGATTAAGTGCTGATTAAGTTCTCACTCTGGTTCATTCCTTACCATTACACAGCCATGGAATTACAGGTTTCAGCTGATCTGTAGAATTCAAAAAACCTTATTTCAGACTGCTTAAACATTCAAACCTTGCAGTAATGGCTACACTGGGAACCTGAGTGGCAACAGCCACAATATGGGCCTGTATCTTTCTATACATCACCCTTGCATTTTCAATACTACTTTGCAAAATATTCATAATAATCTTGCAAGGGTCTAGAATGAGGATCCAATTAAACCAAAACACAATTAAGAAAGAAACTAAAGGGTAAAAGTTTTAGTCTAACCTCAAAATAGCCCGTATTTACTTGAAGCAGTGTAACAGATGGGCCAGAAACTACTTTTTCTGGCTTTCTCCTAGCAGCCCACAACTCCTGGATCTGTGCCTACACCAGACCTCCCCACTAAACAACAGAGGTGCAAGGACTGTATGTTAAAGCAGAAGAGAAGAGCCACAATAATCTGCTGACAGTACATGATCAAAACATGCACTAATTGATTAAACTTTAAGGCTAACTTTCAAAATGTATGTTCGAGGACAAGCCATACAAGTTGTTCTTGCCTAAGACAAGTATTTCAGCTACCAACCACACAGGTTAAGCAAGAAGGAAATACTTCTTTATCTACTGGCTTTTTTATTACTCGCTCACTAGTGTGTATTTTAAATCAACTTATATTACTAAAATGGATTCCTTTATGTGGTGAAATAATACGAACAATAGCACACAAGTTTCTCTGCTAGAATAGCTGCCTCTAGTGCAACCATTAGAGTGCTCAAATTGGCAATAGACACAGTGCTCATTTTCCAGTGGCATCACACCCACGCCTTGAATTCACTAAAAAAACAAAATGTATTTCTTTAGGGAAAAAAAAAACCCTGTCAGAAGCAATATCACAAGTTAGCAATTTCCTGTCCAACAGGGAATCTTTTCAACTGAATATGAGGATTTCAGACTAAGCCATTAACTTGCAAAGGCTCAGAACAGAGAGCATCCCAGTCCCACATTCAAAGCAACGTGACCATCGTGCAATTTGTAAATGCAGTGCAATAGGGCAGTTCTGCTTTCCAAACCACTGCCAGACTTGTTCCCATGCACAGCACTACTCATCTCCAAGCATTTTAATGAAAAATCAACTATTTCTGATGGAAAAGATATACAGTTTTGTGGTTGATATTCATAGGACTTCTCATGTTATTCTGTGCTTCACTCCTTGCCTCTGAGCTATTAATTGCAAATGACTCTGCTGCTGGGGAAAGTGTGCCTTTGGAAATGCAGGACTGGAAAATCCTGGAGTTTCATGGAAAGTATTTTTCTGTTTGCATAGTAGCAGGGCTCCAGCAAGCATGACCACTGAACATCACCTTTCTCAGGACTCTCTAGATGTATTTTAGGATCTTACCCTGGTCTAAAATGGCCAGGATACTTCAAGGACAAGTTTAAAAAGAACAAAGAGCAAAATAAAGCCCCTTATGCAAGGGCTCAAATGAGAAAATCCATTTTTTGTTAGAGTATATTAGCATAATCACAAGACCTTACTTCTGTTAGACAGAAAATTCTTCTGTTGATCACAAAGGGAAACTCATGGCAGATTCAGAAGAGTCTAACTCAGACTTATGAATTCCAAGTACCCTGGGAAGTAACACAGGCCTTAACATCACTGCCTGTCTCCAGCAAAATGCAAATTAGGTTGGGAAAAAGAATACAAACCACTTCCCTCCTCTGAAAACCAACAAAACTGACAGTTTCTCAGCTTTTTTCTGTCTCTTTCACTAGTTTACTGTGCTCTGTTGCTGAGGCTTGGATGAACCACTGGGGTCATGGAGTATAAACACAATTAATCTATGTCAGCCAAAAATTGGAAAGGTTATACCTAAAACCCACAGTAGAATATATGTTGAGACACAGTGAGCCATCACAAAGCTGTTCTGTGCCAAGCTTCTTGGTTCTCTGTTTCCCTTCCTTCAGTGGAAAAGGAAGGAACTGAGGCAATTACTGTTCTAAAAAAGGTTAGTGCATCTTTACAGACAGAAAGATCCAGGCAAAAGCACCACCTTTTATTCCTGGTTTCAGTTTGGTGTGCACCTTTCCACAAAGAAACAATGGAGTCCTTATCCCAGAGGTCTCACCACGTATTTAGACAAATGTCAAGATGGAGTTTGCAAAGATGCAAACTTTCCAAAATTTAGCATGGTTTTTTCGTTCTCCTTGTGTGTATACTTTTGAAATGCAGGTCAGAGCCAAAGAGGTAAAAGGAAATAACAATTTCAGCATTTTTAGTGAGAGCACTGTATTCTTTCTCTGCTGTTCTTGTATATCTGCAAAAGTAACTTGTTCCAACTGTGTTTTTCCCCCATGGAGCACAAGATTTGCTACTCAACAACCTTCCCTTTCCATGGCTGCAGAGAGAAAGGAGTCAATTTGTATCATTCTTCCTTTGTAGGAGGATTTCCACAGTGGTGTGAATTTTCTTTAAATTCATTTTCAAAAGTAATTTTCCTTGTTCCTCTAGCTCTGTGTGAGCTCATATTCCAGCACACAGCAGCTTTAGAAAAAACTTCTAGAATATATAACCTTTAGTACAATATTCATAGAAAGCTCAAAATACTTTAGAGGAAGGAACAAATAGAAGACTTTTACACAGTCACAATCCTGTTCCATTGAACTTGTATCCCTCCCACCCCTTGTAGTTCAGTTTTACTAAAATATTCCTGCATCTTCTCTGTTGGCCTCTGCTTTTATCCAGAAATTTTCTGGATAAAAATCTCCTCTGTTTCTGAGGGACCAGATATCCCCCTCCTGCCTAACCACTTATATCACCAAGGAAATCATCCCCTTGATTGCCCTAACAGTACATTAGCAGTGAAAAATATATATATTCTACCACTTAGGCTTGTGTGCCTGAAAGAGCAGATGATGCCCACTCAAGCAGCTTTTCTACACTCAGATCCCCCATCAATTTCAATGCAAATTCCCCACGGAGAATGACTACAAAGACTGGGCTCCTGCAAATATTTATAGCATAATTCAACACGGTTAATGAAGTAACCATGACACAAACCAGAAAGAATACCGGTTTAATATGTCAGTCCTTAGCCACACGAACAGAAATTTATATATACACACAGATATCATCTAAATCATGAAACAGCTACAGGCTCTGCATTGCTAAATAGTGCAGCTGTAGCAACACAAAAAACCCTTGAATCCTGAAAGGTAAAGACGTTTAACAATTAGTAGAAAAGCTAAATTTCACTTTAGGAAAAAAAAAAATGTGGAAAAATCAGCATAGGTGACCTAATCCATGGTTCAGTTTTTCTTGAGTAGATACAGTGATACGCAAACTACTTCAATACTTGCAAAAATGGGGAAAAAATGCTTGAGGTTAAATGCCATTGACTTAAAAAAACAATGAAATACAGCAATTGAAGGACGTGTACTCATATGAGAAGTATCCAAGTATGATAATAGTAACCATCTCTTAATTTCCAACCATCAGTTTTACACTTTTTACACATTGCCTGAGATATAAGTTCCTAGTATTGAGTGCTTATCAGTGCACACACTGGCAATTTCAAGCACTTTTGCTCAGGAAAAACAAGATTTCTAAGCTGCAGTCATCTCATTTTTACAAGCATCTCCTATCTTTATTGCTTTAGGATTTAACATTCGAAAGGGTAAATCACAGCATCTAGCGATTTAAAAGATTTTCTTCCTCACAGTAAAATAATTTAAAAATATGCTTCTGTGCTCATATGCTCACATTTCAGTTGTATTACAGAAACTGACAGAAATTAACCTAAAACCTAATATTCTACTCTCATGACTACATAAAAATCATACTTCAATCTATTACTACTACCCTTACCTTTCAAAAAAAAAACAAACCCAAAACTTGAATTATATACAATGGGTGAAATCAATGATATTAATTCCCTAATTAGATATTCTTTTCCCATTACCCAAAAAATTGGTATTTGATGCAATGGAAGTGTGCACAACACATTATTAATCACTGTCAACAATGTGAAAGGTTGCAAAGATAACTACTCATCGTTACAGAATCTGGGCACGTGGCCAAAAAGAAAAAAAAAAACAAAACACACACACATGGATATTAAGTTATCATCAATGGTTATGAATAGTTCTTGGTTTGCAAAGTTCAACACTCAGAACATCTGACATGCTGCCTGGATCAGCCTCACAAAGGCCCTGATTTCAGAAGGGTTTAACTGCATGGTGTTCTCTGTGAACGTGCAGTGCTCTGCCACATATGCTGACTCACAACGTGCTTGGACTGTAGACACACAAGAAGTTAAGATGTTGGAGCCTAGGACTCAATTTTGAACCATTTGCTGAAGTGCACAGTCACATTTTCCTCTCAGACATTAAGGATTAAATGAAGCTATTAAACAGTCACTACAATGTTTTATGATATCTTCAACATTATCTGCAAAGGAGACAACACTACATTACAAATAAAAACAAACAGTCTTTATCCAGCCATTAAACACAAATCAAGACTGAATATTTTCATTATTTAGAGGCTGTAAAAAATTTCTAAATTGAAATCCACTTTCTAGTTTAATAGGAATGGATATAGGAATGGAAAATAACTCATAAAAAGCATTCTAGATTACTAATCTTAATTGGCAACAAAAGATTATCATTGAAGTTCATCAGAGCAATTGACTTGCAATAGAATAATTTCAGCATACTATTCTCTTTCAGAAGACAATTAGTCATTCCAAACTCCCAGATGAATTTGGCTGTGATAACTGGTCAGCCCTTAAGTTAGCTAAAAACACGTGCAAGCTTTAAGGAAACATAATTAGATCCTGTTGTATCCTCAGAGGACCACACTAACAGACCTGGCATTACCTCTCTTCAAAAGGCCCAAAGCCAGCTGGGGCAGCAGCCACAGCACACTGTGGGGCACTTCTGGCAGCATGAGGTTGGTGAGAGTCCTTGTGGAGGTTCATCAGGGATGGGGGTCTCCTCCTGACCCCAGGAACAGATGGAACTCAGGAACTGCTGGGTGAGTGAAGCACATCCACCAGCACTTGGCAGGGCTGAGACAGGATGGACTCTGTCCTCCTCTCTCCATTCCCTAGCTTACACTCCCCCCACCCCAGAAAAGATTCACTAAAAAATAAGAAAAAACACTTTGCTCTATCCTGAATATTTGAAATACACCTGCTGAAAAGGCTTTCTGTAGAAATTGCTATCAGAACCACTACTATAACCCAAAGAAGCAGGACACGAGAGACCTTCATACTATGGTCTCATCCAAAATCATGAGATCTATTAAATCAATTAGTGGTTTACTTGGAAGATACCTAGCAAGATAACCAATTAGCATGTATGATTTATTTATACACACACACCTCTTGAGACATTCAAAACATCTTGAAACAATCTTAATCCTAAATCCTTCTGTACTTGATAGTGACCAGCTTTTACTGCAGAGGAAGTGTTATCAGTCATGATCCATCACCCTATGGCAGAGGAAATGACAGGGAGGAGAGGACAGCAGTTACTGCATCATCATCTTCAAAAACACCTACAACTGATGGAGATTAGAGACAAAGTTCTTCAGCTGTCCTTGGTCCCCAGGAGCACAGGGCAGCACCAGAGAGAGATCATCCCCATCTCCACACACACCTCTGTCTTTGTGGGACATTTCTTTCAGCCCAGTCGCTCTTGTCAGAACACACCAAAACTCTGTACAGACAGGAATTGTCTGCACCTCAATGCACACATGAAAAGCCACTTTACAGAACAGTAAAAAAAAAGGCTACTATGGAGCAGTACAGTCATTTACAGGCTGCAGAGTATTGTGGTTTTGTTGTGGTTTGTAAGAGGTGTTCTTTGTTTGTTTAGGGGGTTTTTGTTATTACACTTCAATTTTTAAGCTGATTTCCTCATACGAGGTAAATGCTTTCATCATACTTGCTTTCCATGTGTCTTGTGTTCTTTCCTACAAGACTCAAACAAGAATTTCTCACCATTTATCAGGATTATCCATTTCTAACTTCCATTTTACTAACAGCAACAAAAAACCCCAAATAAAAACAAAACCCGCACTGCAAGAACAAGCCAGTTCTCCTCATCCTCCTCTCTCTTCTATTCTCCCAAGGAGAGCTTAGAGCTACATTGCCTAAAGTCACACAGGGCCATGCTGACAGCTGGATTAATCTGAAAATGATGCCCACCTCTAAAAGGAAAAAAAATACAACAACAACAACAAAAAAAATTAGTACTCAATACCGGGAGGTGCATGTTTCAGATATTCTCATCTGAGTAGGGCAGCACTGAAGGGATCACCCAAACAAGTTAGCCCTTGAAATGTGAAGCTGCAGCTGCAGCAGAAGGACAGCAGCAGACAGATCAGTCCAACCCATGTGACACACTGAGATCACGAAGGGTTCTTTTGGTTGAACTTTTTAGTAAAGCTCCAGAGATTCTTCTTGCTATTGGAACAAACCCAGGCTGGGCCAATTATCACCACCCAGCTGCAGCACTTCCCAACTCAGATCCTGCTAAAATAACCTAGAGAGCAAGAAAAGGACGATTTTCTTTCACACCTCAGCACTTCACACACTCCCCTACTGAAGCACAGAGCTCCATCTTTCCTGCTATTATTTACAATTGACAATTGGAAAGAAATACTCTCCTCCATGAAGAGATACACTTATACTCATGGAAAAATCCAACAGCTACATCTACAAGCCAAAAATATATTACCTACAGATAAAGACAGGTGAATACAGAAGACAAAAAACACTGTGTTTATGTCATTATTGATCACAATGTATGTTACAAAATCTGGATTTTCTGCTAATGCCACTCAGTACATATCTTCATTCTCATTGTGATTCTGTCAAAGCATTAAACACATTGACTTCACACTCAGCCACTGTAAATACAGTGCAGGACATTAGAGCACCCACCATCAATTCCAAGTTCCAGGCTCCTAGGAAAGCAATCATCTGCCTATCTATCTAGAAAGGCCCTTGCCTGCACATGCTTCCATCTATTTTGGCATTTCAACCTGCACTACTGCACTTCAGGTTACTACATAGTTTACACAAGGTGAAAAATCTCCCCCACACTCACCTTTCATCCTCTGCCAGCTGGTCTATTATGCCATGTCATCTGAGTTTTAAAAGGATGCACCCATGTACTTATTTTCCCCACCTGATAAATATTTATGAATATTTTATTCCAGTCCTAACACATACACACTATAGCTAATCTTCCTTTTACTTAGTCAAGCATCTTAAAGGAAAAGGAGTTTGAAGACGGGCTCTTCCTATTGCCAAGCCTGAGCTCCAGCAGCCAGCACATTAATCAAAATGATGCCAGTTTGGAAGGTAAATTAAAAAGACAACCAGCACACAAGATTAATATGAGTTTCACATCAATGGAGTGGAGTATTTAAGACCTGCGAAAATTAAATGTTTGAAATAAAGATATCTTCTGGTGTTTTGTGGTGGTCTTCTCATTCACAGAATGTGAGCTATCAGCCTAAATAATATTAAAGCTCAAACATTATGCAATTAAGAGAGGGCTGATGCAACTTCCATTAATTTCTAGTATCTTATGCTGATTTTGATCAAGCCTGATATGGAAAGGGTGCACTTTCAATAACTGAATCAGCACCATCTAGTTTTTGTTTGATTAGCTTAGCATTCATGTTATGAACAAATGGAACAATAATAGAACAACTGAGGTCCAGTTCCTGGTCATATCACAAAAAAATTTAACTACAATCCAAGTTTCCTTACCCTAAGCCTTGCAATTCTGTGATCTCCCCAGTTTCTAACCATTATCATTCATGTGTTCACAGGATTTACTTAAAATTTTGAGTATCCACAGTACTAAATTGATGACATTCAAAAAATTTATTACCTTGTTTGACATGATACAGCAAACATCAATGAAGAAAACAAGGCATTTGAATTAGGAGACTTCAGAGAGCAACAATGAAATAACACAGGCAATTCCATCTGCCTTGTTACATTTTTGGAGTAATCATATCAGATGTATGTTGTTTATCCAAAACAAATCCTCCAAGTTACTGAGGATCTGATAGTCACTGCTGTCATCACAATGAAGAACTGAAAGTCTTTCAAAAATAAACTGCAAGCTAAACGCTTGTAGCACGCTAAATTCTCATTTTCCACCTATAAGTAAGGTTTTTCATAACAAGCCTACCTTGTCTCTATTGATTTCTCAATTGTTATCAGATCTCAGAAGCTATTCTCTTGCCCCTCAGCTCCCTTGAATACAACTCCTTTTTCTAGTGCAGAATACTTGAAAAATAGCTACACAAGTCTGAGTACATATTTATTACCATCAATGTGCGATAGCCTCAAGAGACATTCACGCATCATAATCTGTTAGCAAGAAAGGGAATCAGAGTCTTCAATAACATGCTATTTTTTCCCCTAATGCTGCAAGGACAAGCTAATTTGTAAGCCAGATCATTTCTTTCTAAAGGATGAATGACAGTCTTCTGCAAAGAAGGGATTTTTATAATTCTACCACAAAAGGGGCAAGATTTTTTTTCACTCTACCACAAAATGATGTCCATCCTCTCACTGACTTGTACTTCCACGGGAATGTTGCAGGAGTCTCTCAGTCTCACAGAAATGGGTCTGGCTCCCATCAGAAGCTGCAGTGGACTCCTGAGCAGCTGGAGAAAGGCTGAGGTATCTACACTGGCTCCATCTCCCCATAATGAGACCATGGGTCACTGTCACATCCTTCTGCTGCACTACACTGCATCGCCAGATACAGAGCAGGAACAGAGAGTGGACTGACTGGCAAAAGCGTTTGTGCAAGAAAAGGCAAGAAACTCAGATGTATTATGCCTTTCAGTCTTCCTCTGCAAAGGGAAATTACAACTTGATCTAGAAAACAATAATAAGGTACTGCATTACAAAGGGAATTCAGCTGGGAGAGTAAGTTCACTTAGTCCAGCAGTCTCCTACCAGTTATTTTAGAGTTAGACCAACGTGACCTTGAACAATTTTAGAAGAAAATATGTTTCAATCTGTAACACACCTATTTTACTGCAGGTTCTGTTACATTTTAAGTATTCCTCTTTAACTACCCTTTGAAAGTAACACATGAATATGAATGCAAATACAGACATATGTTTTTCAAGCAGGAATACCTAAGAAATACACATTTGTCACACCAAGAATTTCTTCGTCTACACCTCACCAGTAAATATGTTTCAAGTTGCCTGTTGTACTGGATCTACACTTTAATGGAGAAACCTAATCTTTTTCTTAAAGAATATACTAGAACTTTGCTGCTACTGGAAGATGTCACTAATATTTGTTTGTTAAAGTTATGAATTGCTGCACTGTGCAAGCATAAATAAATCTATACCACATCTGTCAAACTAGACTATAATCAACCAGAAAAACCCCTAACACTGAGTGCCTAAAAATAAATACTGACAAATGCATGTCTGTCTCTCCCTAATGCCTCCCATTCTGGAAGACCCTTGGGTCTGGAAGACTCCAAGCTTTGCAATATGCCCTAAAATTAATAAAGAATTCTGAATTATCACAGAGACTATTTCCTGTCCACTCCTTCCTTTTCCCCATTCCCTTTCCTACCACTTCCTTCACCAGGAATATCACAACAGACAGCAGACCTCAGGAGTATCAAATTTGCTTCCAGGCACAGACATAACGAGAGGCAATGTCTGACTGCCCAATTTGAATTTCCCAGCTATTTAGGTTTTGAAGTATTTTCTACCATGGCCCACACATTATTCCGAGTGACAATTACTTCAAAGCCAGAGGGTAGCCATTTGAATAATAATGACCATTTTTCTAAGGAGGTGTGTGAGGAAACTACACACTAATGAGTTAGAATGTATATTATCTGAAAGTCACACTTGCTTTATGAAAATAATTAAAAACACAACCTCTAGTGTTTACCGTCTTGTACCTTTTATGTAACAGAGACACCACTCCTATTAAATGCACAGGACATAGAACTACTTTTTGCAACAGTGAGTCTTCTGACACTCAGTAATTTCCATTGGACTTTTCCCATGTGTAAAGGTTGGGAAGTGGGCTGGCTCCTTGTCCTGGGGTGACTTTGTGATGCTTGTGTCCCCAGCTGTCTGTTCTGTTTGTGTTGGATATTAAGTTCTGCACTTTAAGGCTGGTTCCAAGAGTGAAGGGGGAGGGAGGAGGCACAGAGTTTGTTATCACAGACTGCACTTGCTCCCTGCATCCTTCACACAGACTGTGCTGTCTGCAGTGGACAGCAGCACAGAGCTCTCCTTTGCTCTTGGTTAGTTTTTGACTGGCTGAGGCAGAGAAGTTCCCTGGACTGGGGTTTTTCCTTTTTCTTGGAACTGTTCAAACCTGCTCTGGACTGCAAACCCAGAGGAGCCCCAGGAGCTCACAGCTGTGTCCCACCAGGGCTGGCCTGGGCTGTGACATTTCCCAGGGATGGAGGGACTGAGAACAGCCTGAGTGAGCCGGGCTGCAACCCACGGAAGGGACTCTGCTGAATTTGTCATCTCCTCAGAGCAGTGAGAGGTTCTGCTGTTTAGTATTGTTCATTTTTGTGCTGGGGAGTGCTTTGCCTGTTAAATAAACAGCTTTTTTCCACTTCTCTCTGAGGAAATCTTTTCCCAAAACACCTGAGGGAGGGACTGCTTGAATCTGTTTCCTAGAGGGACCCAATTCAGGTTTCCTCCCAGATTTCCCCTAAACCAGGCCAGGACACTCCTGAAGCAGCGCATCAGGTGGAATGCATCCTATGGCACAGAAAACGTTGGTTTGCTACATCTTAATCACAGAAACAATGAGGGAAATACAAAAACTCCTGTTAAACCACTGTAAAAGAAGGGAATGAGAGATGAAGTGCATTTCACAGCTGCAGAAGTATTTCCAGGAACACTCTGGTATTAGGGGGATATTTTTTTACAATCTAACCAGTAACAGAAGAAGTTTTTTACTAAGCAGAGAGTTCTCTTTAGCATCCTATAACCCTTTCTAATATCAGAAGTTAACTTTATTTTGAAACAAATGTTTTTATACTCCAAAGAATACACCCTATACTACATAGTATTTACCTGTATTTACTGCTTGAGCCTTTTAGTTTCATTACCTTTGAAATTAGATTGATGACACCATTAGGATCTTAGCTATAAAATCCTCATTAATACCACAGGATGTGGAAAACTGGAGTAAGAGGCTCACTAATGCACAGAGCCACAGCTACAGCATAATGTCCAGCTTTCACTCTTTAGCCCACACTCACAAGGGCCCCAGTCAAGGCAACCCAAGGCCAGCTAGAGGAGACAGAATATATAACCCACGCCAGACTGGAGATTTCCCACAGTATCAAGATGCCTGGCTAAATTTTGAAATATCCCAGCTAATTTATGACCATTAATACTCATAGTCATCCAAGATAAGAACAATAATCATATGCAATGCCTTAGGGTTTTAAAGCCTGTTGTCAGCAGCAGCAGCTGGAAGAAGGGCTGGATTTCTTCCCTACACACAAGGCAAGCAGCTGATGCATCATGCTGCTGGGTTTCTGTCCAGCTCTGAAAGATCAGCTATTGATCAGTGCCACTGGCACTGCAGCACACCAGACACTGTTGTAGGATCTGAACCATCAGATCACACCAGTGTAGTCTCAATCTGCCAACAGAGAAGAAGCAGGGACAAGCCAGTTTAAAACTACATGCTGTGTAGATACACACAAATGCAAGCAGGGAAGTTGTTCCAGGTATGAGCAAAGCCAGGGGTGCCATATAAAGTCCTCATCAGCACTGATCCTCACTTCTTTAAGACTAGAAATAATCGACTCTTTCATATTATTGAAGACAATCTCAGCAAACAGGAATAATTTCTGCCTGACTTTGTAGAATTCCACTTACAATGAAATCTGCACTTATCTGCTGTGTAAACTGTCTACCATACAAGCATTTTCAGAGGCATGCTTGCCAGAATTTTGGAATAAACCCTCAAGAATAACTGTTCTGCTTTATGTTCATTTGGGGGAAGGTGGATGTCAGGCTCTCCCAAGCATATTGTAATTCATTCCCACACTTTATTTTTGTTTAAGATAGAGATCCAAAACTGGGCATCCTGCTTAAAGAGTGCCATTAGCAAATTTGCAAAAGGTATTACAGATGTGTTCCACTGAGATTTCCAGAGTCCTATCCTTGTAGCATAATGCTTCATTCACATTTCTCCCATCACTTCAGAGCCACATCATAAGCAGCAGCTGTTCATGCATCTCATCAGCTCCTTGGTTTCATCTCCTGATCAACTTCATTCCCTCCCTCTCAAAGAGGCTTTAAGCCACAGTTCATGTGGAAAGCCACAATTGTCCTTCATGGCTTTAGCCATCTGCCTGCACATGGGTATTTCCTCCACATCCTTGGAATTCCAGCTGAAACTCCTTAGTCAACTTATTTTCAAGATAATGAACTTCACTTGGTATGAGGAAGAGAAAAGCATATGTACCTGTGCCACATACAGTTCACTCACTTTACAAAACAGAGGTAGAGCTCAAAAATGTGGGCAAGCCTAAGACCTCAAGGAATCACACACGAGCTTTTTTCATTGTACAGTAACACAAACATGGAGAAAGGTCAGGGCAAAGAGATGAAAGACTGAGATTTACACAGGTCAGTTCTAGTGCAGACTATGCCACAGTCCTCAGGCACATGAAGTTCACCACTTGCAGTCTAATCTTTGGTTGACATCACCACAGATCCTTTGTATCACATCCTAACAAACTTATACAAGTTGGAGAAAAATCACCCTTGAATCTTAGAAGTTCACAAATTCCTTTAATTAGACAAAGATTACAAGAGATATCAGCTGAATAAGCAAGATCCTTTGTTTACATTACATAAACATTTTTGACAATATGTAAAATCTCTTCACAACCCGGGTCTGACTGGTCTGATCTTTGACAATACCAAATCACATTCCTATGACTCTCTCATTAAAACCATTGTAGAAAGAACTTTCAGATAAAACTGAACAAATTACCTTGTAGCAACCATTAGGTGAAAATCTGCATCACTGAAACAAACACAACTACCTGTTTCTTTAGTCAATTTCTCAGTGAAGAGTGGCTTAAAATCATCACAGACAACATACCCACAAAAAGGGTTGTAGAAGCATCTCAAAGAGCAGGAAACTTACGACCCTAAAGCAGAAGTCAAGACCTGGACACATGTAACTAAAATCTCCCAAATCTGATTCTGTGATTATAAGGTTTAAAGCAAATTTATTAACAATCTTAATTACTGTAATAAAAACAAAATCCAGTCAGGAACTAAAATTCTACAGATTGTTATGTTTACAGAAGGCTTTAAATATCTTAAAAATGAAGGAGAAGCTGACATTTTCTCAGTTCTCCTGCTCAGTGGATTTTTATTGCATGTGTATTTCCATAAAAACCCAGTTAGCTAAATTATCAAAACACCACAACACAGCTTGCTGTAATTTCATAAGCCAAGTCTTGCTGCAATTTATAAGTGGTTATACTTGAGTGCTTCCACACTGGCTCAGCAGCACAGCACCCAACTGCATTAATGTCTCAGCACAAAATTCTGCTAATAAACACAGTACTCAGCCACCATTACCCTGCTTTAAACAACACAAGTCCTCAGTATAAGCAGGTCAATACATGTGAGACTACTTATGCTCTTTAAACTGACTTTGATATAAAGGTAGCAGCAGAGCATCCTCAAGCAAATGGGAAGTGTATCAATAATCAGCCAGGAAAAACACAAACCCAGGAGAAAGCTAAAGCATATGGCTTCAGTCACGGGTATCACAACGACTGCTCCAACAAAAACAAGTCAAGAGAGAAAGACGTCCCTTGAAAACAGTGTTAGCCTGCTTGTAACACTGTAAAACTGCAGCTCACACATTCTTCATTCAAAATGAAAATTAAAAAATATATTAAAAGAAAATAAACTGAGGATATTTACTATCAAGTAGCAAAAGAGGAAAAAAACACTAGAAGACCATCATCAGTTTGGCTTTCCAAGGTGCAGTGCCAGACACACTCTGCCCCTGTGGCAGCATGCCCAGGGAGCTTGAACCGGTATTTCAAAGTCCAGGGTGACAATTTTTAATGCAGTCAAAACCAAAAATACCCACAAATCCATGTACAAAAGCAATCAACCACCTAGAAGCCGGTGAGGTACACTATTACCATGCTGCTTTCTGTGCTGCTGACAACAAAACACAGTCCTTCCTAAAACCAACCAGGCCAGTACACCAGGAAAGAGCAAATAAACCTCTAAAAAATTAAAAACACAAGCAGAGACAAATGTTTAGTTAGACAATAGAGCACATCTAAGCATAAAACACACATTTACAGAGATCCTTCAAAAGTCTGAATGCATTTCACAATTGCATTTTACTCATCATTCAGTCAAAGAGGGTTCAGTCAGGCAGAGCAGAAGACAATTCTGTCACTATTGCACATACACATTTCTTTAGGATGTCCCAGTAACTTAGGGCTACAGACCTGAATGAAAAGTCAAGAAGAAAGGGGAATGAAGGATGGAAATCAACTGAAGAAGTATTTCATTTCAATCATCAGAAGAAAATGCATTTTATCGGAACGCAGGGCAGCACTAAATTTTTCATGACACAGGACATGAAAACATACCTAACTAGATTATTTTAGCAGCAGTTTTTACCTTATATCTCTCCTTGAAGAAAAAAAAAGTAAATATCTGAATTCACTGCTCATGAGCAGAAATACATTTCATATCAAAACAATACCCTACATACAACCTTTACAGACAAAAAGTCTGTAGCATCACCTGTATTCCTCTTGTAGTTAAAGACTGTTGCCAAGGTCATATCCTGGCATAAAGCCTGCTCACTATTCACATTAGTATTCATGTTGGTAATCCTGCTACCTTCAGATGGTCAGCTTACACGGTTGTTAAACCTGATCAAATTCTTCACTTGCACATTACCAGTTACATGGAATTTGGATGTGTAATTCCCACTAGAGCCAACTTAAGATATGTAGATGGCTGTATTGCTATCCCAAAGATTAATATGAGTCCTCTTAAAGTCAGTCTGGAAAGCTGTGATGAGTGAGAAGAACCTGCTTTGGCTGATTTCAGCAAAGTCAGAGACAGCCCAGTTTTGAGCTCCTGAAGATCAGCCAATACATAAAAAGCAAAACACCATCCCTCTAAAAAACAAGCACAAATACTAAATCTTGTCTTGCTTTAATCAATATACCTACTAAGTTGATATTTAAAAATACACTTAAAAAGAAAAAAAAAAACCACAAACAAACAGGAAACTAAGCTTTATTTCTACACCACAAATGCAGACACAGCATTCTGTATTGTACTTGGGAAAGACAAGCCAGATACATCATCAAGGGGTGTGCACACACAGACTGATTTCTTACTGCTTCAGAAACACTAAACAATGGCTGACTTTATGTCCATAAAATACATGGTGATAAAAAGGATAATGCACTTACCTGATTAAAAATGAGCTCGGTCTTATTTCTTCCTGCACAAGCCTCATTTCTAATAACAAAAAATTGTCTATTGATGATTAATTTTAATGGCCTTTGATCGCACATAACACCTTTCCGTATCAGAAACCTAAGAATTCTAAGCTTAGAAACACTGAAGTTTACATTACTATTCAACTCCATCATAACAACAACTGAGTTGCATCAACATTATTATTATTCCAAACTGATTTTTCCCAGTAAGCATAAGTGTAAGCAAAGCTCTCATCAGTAACCTTTCCCTGAAAAATTCTATAGGAAATGAAATGTAATACTCTATTAAGACTTGTTTTGCAAACAGAAGTGAGAGAGATCACCCAAGCATGTGGAGTCATTAAAATGGATCTTACATATATCATTATAAATTTAATAATCTCCATGACGGCTAGAGTTCAAGTTAAAATGAATGTCAGCAAAGCATGACCAATTGATGTTATCCCAGCTGCCACTGAGCCTCACTTGGGGTTATATTATACATTCAGAGGCCCCATGCTACATGTGCACCAAACACCCAGAGCCAGGAGCAGATGGGAGATGTAGGCTCCCATACCTATCAGCAAGGAGAGACAGACATAATTGCATATTACTTTTGGTGCATCAAAACAATTACAGCATACTTTGGTGTCACAGGTCACAAATGTTTTTCCCATCACACCCCACATGCAGTATAATGTGGTACACTTAAGGGGGGAAGGAAGTGTTCTAGCAGCCTCCAGAAATTAAGTCAATAGAAGGATTTTGTTTCAACCCTTATTGATTTACTTCAGTCCCAAAATGCTTCCTTGAAAAAAGTAGAAGGGAGACCTTGGCAGCTTGTCAGTTAATAGATCATGCTTGGTGCAATTAAGATACATTCAGGAGTTTTATTTTGTTCCCCAAATAAATGTTCCCCAAATGCCATTTCTCCCCAAGCAAGCAGCTGCATTTTATCCAATTTCTGAAAGTTTTCCAGGCTGCTTAGATTTCTAATGGGGTGACAGAGAAACCACTTTTACTCTTCAGCAGACCTGATGAAACTGTGACACAAACCTCCCTCTCCTGAAATTAGACAGCGCTGTTGAACAGCAAAATAATAGCTGACGGTCCATTTTTTTTCTAACTCAGTTTTCAACTGAAATAAAAATCATACAGGGGAAAGGAGCTCTCCACACAGAGCTGAACGTGGCATTTTCTATCCCCCATCAACTCTGCATAGAGGACAACGTTAATGATTTATACAGCAGAAACATGTCAAGTTTTAGTTCGCTTGACTGGTGCCAACAAAACAACTTTGGAGTCACAGTTGTTCACAAGCTACAGTTTTGTCTGAGACAAGGACTTCACTTAGGTCAATTTAGTGCACCAACCCATTAGGATGGGATAACACAACACCACCCTGACACACAGAGCTGCCACAAAGCACTTGTGCAAAAATGAGGGCCAACATCTGTCATTAAGCACGTTCCACTGCACCTTTTGAGTCAAGCCAAAATTACATCTGGCAACTACAGCAAAATGCAAACAGTACCACCAGGACAATGAGGACACTGACAAGTGCACAACAATCTCAGCAAATTAAAACACCCAAACGCCAAGAAAGCATTTTTCTAACCACTTCACTAATGATATCAACAGGAAGAAAAAAGCTAAACTTAAAATAAATCAATAATCTGGTCAGACTGAGAGTCAGTATACTTCATTTGCAATGTATGTCTCTTTATCAACAGACAGAATTCTAGAGATTTTTCCCTTCTTTCACTCATATCACAATTTTCCCTTCCCTCAGCTCTTTGCTCCATAAATTGGAAGAAGCCTGAAGAGAAAGACAAACATTTTCTAAAACATATAATCAGGAGAAGAGATCTACAGCTGGCTGAGCAAAGCAAGCAGCAAGTGCAAGTGATAAAAGCATTATGTGGAGCTCTTCTGCCACTTGCATCTCCTTCAGTAATTTAAGCAGAAAGTGTTCCCACCTTTTGTCACTTACCCTTTTTTGATCTTCCAGTCCATGTGTCACAGTCTTTCTTTTCTGATGTTGGCTGGATTCAGAGCCAGGTTCCATTTCCCTGCTACAAAGACTCTTCCAGCCTCTTTAAGTTTTCTCTAAAAATCCATAGTATAAACAACAAAAAACTAAAAATAATTTAAAAAAAGGCGAGACAATTCCTTCAAACCTCGTCCATTGTCTTTTATCATTCTTCTAAATTCCCGTTTGTCATCACTGCTCATTATCCTAACAAGCAGCCATTCTGTGAGCCTCTATCCTATAGTAGCTCAGATGAAGGTTTCCATGTAAGTGCGTTACAGAAGGATGACAGAGCCGAATCCAAACCCAGTAGTTTGTGCCACATTATTGCTCCATCAGCAGCCTTTTCAGTGCATTCCTGGCACAGATAATTTATATGTCAATAAAGGTGTAAATGTGCATTTAATCCACTGTGTTGATATTATCAGCATCCCTCTCATGGGCCACCTTCCTCCCATAAATCAATGTAAACACTTCGCAGTGATAATTGCCTTTTGCAAATCTAGAAGGTGTTAATTACGTAAAACCATCCATGCACACTTGTCATCTTCTTCTATGTATTCAAACAAATACCTAGAAGACAGGGGAGAAAAAAAGCAGTTTTTACCAGCTTGAAAGAAAACACAGCTACTGATGTTCTTTGCCCACCACCAGGAGCCACAAGTCAGAACTGATACAATAATGTTTTGAACATACTACAGTCCTCATCCAAGCTTCTCAAAATGCTTTGATGCGTGTTTAGTGTTACCTTGCCTTTGGGGCTTCTTGCATGAAACCAGCCCAGAATGACAATATTGTACCTCAGAGCTGAAGCCTCTGCAACAACGCTGACTGAAGCCTGCAAAGATCAACTCAAAATTCAGCTTTCCAGGGGTCAGAGTCCCAGATCTAAAGCCAAATCTATTATTCTTCTGGGGTCTCTTCCCAAGAGATCTTTCTCCACAGTCTGTAAAGTTACTGAGTGCCACCTCCCAAAATCCTGAGCGTGACAATGTGTGAACAAACAGATTCTATTATTACTTGGGAAAGAAAGCAGAGCAGCACCTGAAATCACAGCTTAGCAGGTCAACCAGCTTAAAATGCTGCTCTTTTTGTACTGAGAAGCACAAGTTTACAAGAGACAAAGAGTCGCTTGAGTTAATTTGTAAGGTGGGATCAGTATCATCAGGCACCAGGAAAAACACATTTACTACACTGAATTTCATACTAAAAAGGCTAAACATTAAATCAATTTCAGCAACCGTAGCTGAGCATGGTATAAGAGCACATATTTAGCTGCATGTTGCTACAAGCCTGATAAGCACCAAAAAAATCCAAACCTATGTCCTGTGTAACAAAGGAACTAATAAATAAGATCATCAGACACTCTCCCATCGCTGAAGGATAAACAGCATGAAAAATAGATTTCTCACAACACAGTGGAAATGCTTGTTCTGCATGCTGAGGTCCCTTGTTATGCCAAGGCAAAAATCTTGACAAGACAACAGGTAGAAATACTGCTTTTGCCTATCACTTCAATCGCTCTCTCACTGCTCCTCACCATGAAACACTAGGTCATCAAGCCAGTTCTCTTCCTTCTAAAGAGCACAGGAAAGAATACAGCTGATTGCAACAATGCTTTGCCATTTGAAAGTAATCTAAAAACACATCTAACCCATTTTACAGAGAAACAGGAGGTTTCCAATTTTATTTTGAACCAGAATCTCCTCCTGATCTGTGGTTTCAAACCCGCCAACAGCCACTGAAATCAGACAGGTACCTTGAAGGCAATATATGGCCTCTGACCTTAGCAACAAATATCACAAGCGAAAAAAACCCCAAATTTTTAAAATATCCTTAAGTCCCACCGAGGAAAACTTTTTCCCTCCAGTGATTTCACTGTGATGTGACACATGAGACTGCATCAGTCACATCGTGTAATGCCATGCTGGAATAGCATGACATAACCAGTGCAACTAAGGACAGCATGAAAGGTCCCCTCAACTAGGAAAAAAAAAAAAGAAAAGAATAAGAAGAAAAAGTGCAGTCTCTGGAAGTTCCTATGCATTCAATGTTCCAGCTTTAGCCATCATGGAAAGAGCTTCTCTGTGGAAACATGTGAGGATCTATTTGTATGTAGTACTTAATACATGCCTGCAACCTAAGATCATGTGTTATAGGTATTTAGTGTCACTGCCCAAGTTAGCTACATTAACCTTCAGATATTAAAAAATATATATTAACAGAAGGAAAAAAATGCATACTGAAGCTTAAAGAACCATTCCAAGTCAGCAACAAACCAAAACATTCTTAATACCTAGACCGAATTTTATTCTTATTATCTCCAGTAAAAGTAAGTTTCACTTTTTTATCTCTGTGCATATCTGACTGTGGAGATGGATTTATTAACAAATTTAATTTCACGCCAATTAATTTGCATTAAATACAAAACAAAAACTTCAAGATAAAAAAGGTAAAGTTTGCTGGGGAAGTCACCACATAGCCAGAGACATTGAAACCAACAAAAAACCTAAGTGACCCAAAATCCATGTTACCCATTGTCCCATCACAGCAACATCCAAAGCCCCAGTACGGCTACGACCGAACATCCTCCCTGAATAAACAGCTCTAAGAGCTCAGAGCCTACACCTGACCGTGGTTTAAACACATTAACAGCCTCAATGAACCACAGGTGCACTGATATTCTCAAATTTAAGCCATAAGGGCTCCACCTGGATATGTCCTACTAGGGTTCATCCTCAACACACAGTCCCAAAAAGGTCCCCACCTGCACAGAATGTTGCTCACAAATACCTCGCTGGGTACCCAGATCCTCAAGGACGCCGCCTGGCCGCCAGTCTTCCATCAAAAGTAACGCAAATTAACACAACTTTCGGGGGTTTTCTCATTAAAATATAAGCAATCTCGCCCCATCAGGAATTCTTGATTCCCGCAACTGCCCGTGTTTCGGGAACAAGCAAAGCAAGCAAATCCACAAGTTCTTTTTTTTTTCCCGCGGGGAACAGAAGCCCGGCAGCCCGTGAGTGCCGCGGCTCCGCGAGGTGCCAGACAAAACCCCGGCGGGTTTGGGGACACCGCACCGCGCCCGCCCGGGGTGGGCTGCCCGGCACACAACGACACATAAAATAACAACAACAATACACAAATAATGGCAGAGGGCAGCAGCAGCAGCAGCACGACCCGCCCGCGCCCACCCCGAGGGAGCGCCCCCGGNCACGCCCGGCTCCGGCTCCGGCTCCAGCGCCGCCGCTCCGCGCCGCCGCCACAACTCACTCTGGCGTCGCCAGGACAACGAGCGCCCGCCCTTCAGCCGAGCCCCCTCCTTCCCTCCCTCCCTCCTTCCCTGCCGCCCTCCCCGCCCAGCGCGGGGGCTCCCACGTGGGGCCGCCACGCCAATGGAAGCAAGCGGGGATGCGGCCGGGAAGAGCCGCTCTCCGGGCGGGAGGCAGGGCCGCCACCCCACGGCCACCTGCCCCTTCGGCTCTGCCGCATCACCTGCCCGAAGAAACCCGCCGAGGCCGCAGTGCCGCCGGCAGAGCGCTGCGAGCAGCCTTTTGGACGGAGCGTGTCGTGTCCGTCCTCTGCCCAGCCCAGCCCGCTGTCCTGCATCCCGTCCCCATGCCTTGGGATGTAGGAGCATCGCTGCAGGACCGCGGGCACACAGGGATGCCGCCCGAGGGATACCACATGGCTGTGTTGCTCGCACAGCACTATTAATGCAATATATTGTTGGTACCAAACGTGTCTTGATTAGGTGTGTACTCAAAAAAAACCTGATGTAAACGTGGTGTCACCCTCTCGTTAGTGCACATCATTGCACTGCTTGGAGCTGGGCCAGCCTCCTCCGGAGCCTCGCAGGCTTTGACAAGCCAGAACTAACAAGCCAGGCTGGGTGTAAGTTCACTGCTCGCAGAGCCGCTTCGGAAGCTCAACACCAGCTCTGGAAATTCCGAGTAGCTGCACTCCAGAAGGTTCAGCAGAAGCTGTCTTTGTCCAACACAACTTTCTGTCCCAGCAGACGTCGAGCAGCCTTGGTTACCCTGCCTGGCCCACACATCTTCCATAGGGGAGCAAAAGGAGTGCTAGCAAATATTACAGGGGGGTATGTTGAAAGATTTAGCCCCAAACTGAAATGTACTTTTTGCAGTGGGAGTGCTGTAACACGCTGTGTTCTGAGCAGAATGTTACCGTCACAGTCAAGGCTGGCTGGAGGCCACAGAAGTAGGCTAATGTTGAGGGATTGTTGATTTCAGAGGGCAATCAGCTGGTCATGCTTCACCGCCTGCTCTGACTACAGTCCATGGAACCAAGGATGGCTCCTGCCAGCCACCCTTCATGAGAGACTAGTGAGAAGAGAAATGGTTCCTGTTCCATGGGAACATATATTCAGGAGCATCATCAGCTTTCATCCTTCCTATCCTGGCACCAGCCCACCTTTTCAAGGCATTTTCCTCATTTTCTCTCTACACTTGCTAGTTAGTCCTGTGTGTGACTCCTTCTGTGGCACCTCAGTCCTGAGCAAACAAAATCCAGTTCAGTCCCAAATAAAATTACGGCTACAGTCTTGCCCTGCTTTTAGCTTTATCCTCAAGGCTCAATTCAACAGAGCTTTCAGCCCAGTATTTGGTACATCTACCAGCAAAAAAAATTTACATCTCATTTAGACCATTTCTTTAGTTCTGTACTTTAAATGTCAAAATATGTGGCCTCTGTAAAAAGTAACCTATGAACTTATGTTGCCTGAGGTTTTGTTTAAGCTTACCTGGAAAAACAAGATGTCATGAACACCTGGGCTGCTGTGGCTCATGGGACCTTTGGGGACAATATGTCTTGCAGAAGGCTCCTTTGCTGTGACTCCCAGTCTGGCCTGTGCTCCAAGGCTTGTTCAAGCATTTTGAGGCACTTGCTGACTGCCAGCTCCCATGGAAGATGACATTTCTGTCAATGTGTGACCCAACTGCCATTTTTTTTGTACCAAATTTTCTCATTTAGGCAACAGGAATGAGAAATTAAGCCAAACTGGTTCTTTGGCAAATTCAGGTGGTGTTTTAGTATGGTAAGAGATGGTTTACAATACTTAGAAACTCTGCTTCTACTGTAACATTTTTATATTTAGAAAATCTTCTTTTAAAATATGTGGCTAGAGGTAGAAAAGAAGATTAGAACAGCCTAGTCTATGATAAAGGAAAATTTCAATTCAACAGGACTGCTGTAAAGGCCCTTATTTATTTTTCTCAGCAGTTGCATTCACTCGCTTGCCTGCAGCTTTAGTTGCTGTGGAGGTTTTCTTCTGTAAATTCTTCAAAGTGATGGATTTTCCCTTTGAAAGAATGCTTGACTGTAGAGAACCACAGAAGTGTAACCTTTTTAATTTTTTTCCTGTGCACATGTGATGCTTTAAGCTTTGAAAAGACGCGTGTACTGCCACCTCTTCTGTTAATTTGCATGCCAAGAGCCTAAAAATTTGCATTACTGGCTTCATACTCCACAACTGAAAGCAAGGACAGTGATCTCCCACGCTTTCCAGTTAAAGGTCATCTGAAATGCATGTTCCTCTCTGGCTCAGACTAGTGAGACATTCAGTATTTCATGAATCAAAGAAGCACAAGGCTTATTTTTACTGATTAAATGTTATGGTTGAAGCAAGAAGCACTAGTGTACAAGGTGTTGCACATATGCACCCTCCCCAGTGCTTACAATTTACATAGACAAAAGGCAAGAGGAAAAATAAAAAGCAACATTTTAATCTCTGTTTTAGAAGCAGAAAGCTATGGGACAGAGCTGATGAGGAGAATTTGCCAAGATCACATCTCCCAACTGAATCAGCATCCTAACCCCAAGCTATTCCCACTCTTGTTGGTTCTTATCCTTCCATTCCAGCCTGTTAGACAGGTAAAAGTAATCATGTGTAAAGTTACAGCCATGGACTCTAAAAAGATAATGATCAAAGTCCAGGTTCTCACTGGACATTAACACAGAAATAATTCTTTTATTTAAGAGTCCATACATAACCAAAGGTAACAGTCATTGTCCTGTAAATCAGTAACAAAGCACTTTAAATGCATGCCTTTAGTCCAGGGATAATGTCAATCAAATCCCAGTACAATTCCTATGAAAAAGCCATTTAGTATTTTCACAGAAAGGAAAAGATTGTGGGGTAAGAGCAGCAGCCTGGGACTCAGGACTCATGAATTTGCCAGCTTTTTGTCATCTAAGCCCACCCCAGGTTCTGTGGAAGCACACCAGATTCCCACAGGATAAAGTCTAAATGCCAGACATGCACTGCTAATGTGTTGAATCAAAGATTGCCTTTTACCACAAATTCTATAGAAGTTGTACTAAACAAAGCCCTTCCTCTTGGCTGGAACTCAGAGGTAGCAAGTCCACAGTGACTGAGTGCACAGTGACACTGGCCATGCTTTGGAGTTGTGATCTCAGCACAGACAGCAGGACCTGGCCTGATGCTTTTTCATCACCACTGCAATACAAGGCATCTTCAAGGCTGTGAAAGTCGTGATGCCATAAACCCACTCTTTGCCATAAGCATTTAGAAATATGAGGCTTCCTCTGCAAGGGCCTTTTTCCTGACACTGCTAAATGTCAGAGAAAGTTCAGTTCTAACACATTAAAAGATGCCTAAAAATACTGACTATTATTCATACTCTCAAAGAACTAGTTTTTGTTGCAAGTGAAAAATGTTTCATAATTAGAAAACAAAACATTCATGAAGAGCTACATGCAATTCATCATCTGAAGAATTTAAATCATTTAGCTTCAGATAATTCAGCTTTGATCCATAGACTGTAAGAGTCAACATTTCCTGAGGTGTTTTCACAGACTTTTGAGGACAATCTTGAGTTCATTTGTCTGTGTCTCTGCTGCAGGGTCTGGTAAGACATTCTGTTACAAAACTGATGGCTGCAATGGTAGGAGTGTTTAGATAGCAGAAAACAGGGATGTTAAAACTAAAAGAGCAAAGCTTTCATTAATTTTTCAGGCTCTGTTATGTACCTTTTAGCTTTTGGCTGTGGCTAATCAATTTGAATGTTCATATAAGTTTTGACTTTAGGCAATGAATTCTTTAAAATGTCTTATTTTGCATTTTTAAGAGGTTTTTGTGTAATGCATGTACGTTAAGAAAAGTTTTTGCTTTTGGGGATAGAATGCATCTTTAGAATCTATTTTACCTCTCTGATACCCAATATAACCTTTGAAAGATTAACTCTTGAGATAGCCAGTGGGTTTCCTTTAGGACAGCCAGATCCTGTCATTCTTTATTGTATTCTTTGGCATGAAGGGGATTGGTTTTCCTTTTTAAATAGGAAAGATATCTTTAAATAACATTTAGGTTTGGAAAAAGAAATCAAGTGCTATCAATTGAATGCAACAGGTATATAATATCCTAGAAGCTGTTTCACCCATTTACCTCTCCTGTGAACTGAAAACCATTTAGACTAAAGAGAAAGTTCAAGCACTAAATTTAAATGACAGCTTTGAAAGAAAAAGAACAGCTGTTCTCTAAGAATTATGTCCCCTATACTTGTTAAAAGGTGGGCTCCTGGACCTCTTTGGTAAGAAATATGTGGATTCCTCACTCATGGCTCCTGAAGGCTAAGAATTTATTTCTTAGCCTTATATCTCAGTGTAAATATTCTAGGACAACCCTCTATCCCCTGTTGTTATTGTTAGCTTGCATCTCTGTCATCCTCAGAGTTGTCAGTCTGTATTTCCATGGTTCGAATATTTATTTCTTCAAAGTAACTGGCTCCCTCTGTGGCCTGTGTCCATGGACAGCTGGTGTTTTCCATGGTCACTCATTACTATAATGAAACACCTTTGCAAACATTAGGTTAGGATTGTGCTGAGCTGTATTTTGGATTTATAATATAATATATATATGTACATATATATTTTAATGGTATTTTAATATATATTTTATATGTTTTATATACATAATAATTTATAGTTATATAGATCTTAATAGTTGTATTAATATCTCTATTAATATATTAATATTGATAATATATATATATATTTGTTATGCTTGAGCAGGGCTTACACAGAGACAAGGCCTTTTCTGCTTTTTTGTATGGTCATGCTGGTGAGGAAGTTGGGGATCTGGGAAGAGACACAGCCAGAACAGGTGACCCCAACTGACCAAAGGGATATTCCTGACCATGTAAAATCGAGCTCAGGGTACAAAGTGGGGAGAAGAAGGAAGAAGGGAGATGTTTGGCATGATGGTATTTGTCTTCCCAAGAATTATTGCACATAATGGGGCCCTGCTGTCCTGGAGGTGACTGAACCCATGAGAAGTGGGGAATGAATTCTTGTTTTGCTTTGCTTGTGTGCGCAGTTCTGCTTTCCCTAAGAAGCTGTCTGTGTCTCAACCCACGTGTTTTTTACTCTTCTGATTCTCTCCCTGATCCCACTGCTGGGGGAGTGAGCGAGTGGCTGTGAGGGGCTTGGCTGCTGACTGAGGTTAAACCACAACAGTCCTTTCTCTCCTCACAGTTTTCAAGATTTGAGCTCTGTTTTGCTTGAACAAGACACCTGGAGAGCGCCTTGGGAGAGCTACATTCAAACCAGCTCTCCAAAACACATTTTCTGTGTCTTCTTTTATCTGAATGAAATGTGCCTTACAATTAGTCACATATGCTGCAAAAGGCCATAGACTGCGTACAAACATGTTTAATGAAGCTGAATATTGCAAGCATAAGCAGCAAAAATATTTTGTTTACTTAACATTTATACACACTCAAGTAAAAGCTTGTTACGTTTGGTTGGCTAAGCTTGTTTTCAAAAGGGACCTAGAAGGCTGAAAAATAAATCAACATATGCATAACAACACAATCATTCATATTAGCATTCTAGTTAAGTCAATGATTAATTCTCCTTTGAGGATGAAGTGGTGGTAAAACAACTCTAGCTTAATATCTAGTAGCAATATTACAGTCAACTCAAAATTCCAGATTATATCAACACATGCCTATGTAATACAGGAGAAACTTTCAGACCTGAAGTTTAAAGAGAAATCTGAATAACCATATGCTTATTTGAATATTTAAATATAGGTTGAAACTAGCTGCTCTCCACCACTGGCTTGTAGATATCTGCTCTGTCTGCAAATGAAGAGGTCAGTAGACTTTCCTACTGACTTTAAATGGCTGAACTGGAAGAGCAGGGTAATGTCACAGCAGCAGCAGAAAGGGGAATTTCTGAAATACGTTGGCTCTTGTCAGAAATTAATATGAACTCCAATGGGAAGATGAGAGACACTACAACAGCATCTTTTTGAAAACATGACTAACTGCTCTGTCTTGGACAATCTAGGTATCTGGAATGTTGTAACTGAGCATTGAATTAAGGATGGTGAAGGTCTTCCCTGCTGATAAAGAGTTCTCCTTTCTGTTTGTCAGTAAAGATTGCAATACCACAAAGCATTGCCCAGCTGGGGGCTGTAAGATCAGCACCAGAGAGAAAACTGAAACCTTCTGCAGCAGGTCAGTCTTTTCATGCTGACTCAGAAGACAGGAAACTGAGCTTTTCCTCTTGGAGACAGGATGGGATGCCTCATGTGGATCAAAAGGGCAATCACAAATACCTGGAAAAAGCAGCTTTCCACAGATTTTAGCTAGTGGCTACAGCCAAGAGGGAATTTCTTCTTTTAGAAGGCCTGGAGAATGGGACTTCCAATATCCAAACCAAGAAGCTGAGGTGGCAACCCTTATTTCCTTGCTCTGACTCTGTCCTTAGATATGTGTACTCCAAGGTCTCAAAAAGGCTTACTTACAGTTCCCTGAGGCTTATTAACAGTTCTTACCCTGCTCTCCCCTCTCTCCAATTTTCTTTCTAGATAAAAAGAAGTTACTGAGAATGACCATGGACAATCTTATGGCTTCAGAGACAGAAACAGAAGCAGCTGAGTTAATGGATGATCTGGTGGCTCTAGATAGAAGTTAGTAGGCAGATATATTCTATGTCAGGATGAATCCCTGAGAAATCTGATATGATGTCCTTGCTTGGAGCAAATGTTTGGACTAGAGATCTTCTGAGGCCACTCTAACCTGAATTATCCAATCATCCTATGAAAATGAGGAATCTGCTTTACATAAACCAGTGCAGATGTTAGGATAGAGAAGATGGTTCCCATTTAGAAAACAAATGATGTATTTTGAAAAGATCGTATTAAGCCAATTATTTTACAGTCTGAAGTGACACAAACCTGATAGAGGAACTTCTGTTTTCCTAATGTGAGCCTATAGAGAGGGCAGTGTAAATCTTTCAGCATTGATGCAGTCCTACAAGATTCAGCTGAATATAACCAGGACCACATTTTTAATTGGGGAAGCACAGAATAGAAGATAAAAAACATTGCTAAGAAGTTTTTACATTTACTTTGTTAATATAAAAAAGATTCTTTAAAAAATGGGAATTTGCAACCTCATGTTATCTGTAAATCAAAGGAAAATATATTTGCCTTGATTCTAAGGTAAGTTTATATAATTATAAAGATCTTCATGAACAGGTGAGGTAAGGAAGAGAGAGGTTGTGAGTTCACATTTTTGCTTTAATATTTTCCACTTCTGCAATCTCTTTTATCTAAGGATTTCAAAGCACTCTATGGACATTAATGAATTAAGCCTCACAGCAGTCCTGAGAGAAAAGGTAATGATTTAAAGATTGAAATTCAAAGAGATGAATGGATATAAATGGGAAATAGCCTTCTTAAAATATCATATACTATTCAGACCATATGGAAAATCCTCTGCTTTCCTCTTTCTATCTATCTATCCCATGTGCCTTCAAGGCAATTCACAGTACTGGAAAAATTCATAAGAAGTGTTTACATCTGTTTATATACAGACAGATTGGATGCAATGACAACATGGTAACAGATATAAACAGGGAATAGATCAGACTGAAAAAAAAAGTGTTGTTTTGAACATGTTGAACTTAGTTTTGGCCTTTAGAGGTAACAGATTTTACGGAACACTTTTGTACTGAAATGGATTTGCTTTACAGATTACCACATTCAGGACTGTATGAAGTCACTTAGCCAAGACAGTAGAGTTGCAAAATGCTCTCCTGCTCAGAATCAAACCCAGTCTCTGAACACAGAGGCCACAGCAAGGAAAGGAGTCCTGGTTCTCACTGGAATGCACAATGTACAGTACATTTAAATGCACTTACCTCTTTAATGACCAGCTCCATTCCTGTGGCTTTGCTAACCTGACAAGTTTTGTATATAAATAATTCTATTGATAGCTGGCAGAATTCATCCCAAAGGATGCACTATCATGTGCAATGAAAAACAGCATCTCTCAGAAAGGAGGCAAAGCCCTTGATGCACAGGACATTAAATTTCAGGAGGTCTGTGAAGTCTTGCAACTTTTCTTTCCCTTTTATGTTTCTATTGGTCACAGATACACTTTCCTCTCAAGCACATTTGCCATTCTCCAAGCTGTAAGAATTCATAAGCAGGACCTGAAGGGGAAGTACCTTGTATCTTCTAAGGAGAATATGTGCTGTAATCACGTAATGAGAGATCCCTCTTAATGTACAGCTTTCATTCAATGCAAGAGTCAACAGTCATGTTAAGGGCATGTAATTTCCTAACTCAGAAGTTCTTGCTGTCCTGAGGCATAAGGAAATGAACCTCTTTGCAATTCGATCTTTTTTTTTTAAATTGTTTTTTTTATTCATACTTTGAACAAAGCTAGAAACTGAGAAGTATCTGCTTACAGAGAAAGTAGCCTCACATCAATCAAGAGAGCCTGCAATTACAAGTGGAAGCTCATTTCACACTCTATAAAAAGCAAACAAGACCTGAGTTATAATACATGCATATTAGCCTTTATTTACAATTATAATAATCAAGCTTCAAGATAAACATCTCAGAGCTTTTCTTTCCTGTAAGAGGGCATTTATCTCTCTGAAACTTCTCTAAAGCCTTAGAAAGTAAAAGGAGGTGTACCAAGTCCTGCCAAAACACAGTTTTGTTCAAAGTCCTATCCCTAGCAGAGCTCTGTAACCAAAGTCTGTGAGGAGCTATAGGAGCAAACCAAGCACAATTATATTTATGTAATGTGTAGTCCCAGCTTCCAGCAATTTGTGGCTCAGCCTGAGCCAGATAATGCTTCTTGTTCTGGTATGAGAAAAGAGAGTAAGTGAATACTCCCAAGGCTTCTTCTGAAGATAAACAGCTGGGCATCACAGGGACCCAGGCATCCCACACCATTTCCTCATCTCTTTCCACTGAAGTAGGTACAACTGTGTGTGAATTCCCATGGGGATGCAGGGAGAAGACACAGCAAAACTCTTCTCATTGCTGCCCACTGAAAGGACAGGAAGAAATAGGCCTGAGCTGAAATACAGGAAATTCTGGTTCAATATTTTTAAAGTTTGTTTTTCTGGGGTTTTTTTTGGTGGGTTTGTTGCATTCGGTTTGCTTTTTTTTTTTTTTTTTTACTGTAAGTGTGATCAAATACTGAAACAGGTTGCTGATGTGGCTGACTCTGTTTGAGCAGGTGACTAAACTAGATGAACTCCAGAGGTGCCTTCCACCCTCATCTACTCAGAGTAATACTCCATGAAATACCCACAGACAGCAAATAGTTGTGTGTTGCGAAAGGTCCAGACAAAAAATTTAAATTATTTCTGGCTTGAACCAGAACTTGGATCTTCAATTTCTGCAGCCCAGGCTCTTGTATCCTGTAGGGATGAGTGCTGTTAGGCCAGAAAGTCACATACCCCGAGTCATTCTCCACAACTTCACAATTAACACATTCTCTCAATGTGTGGATAAGACAATTACCTGATATGTTTATCTTTAGTTGTCTTATGTGAGCAAGACAACTATCTTTGAAATAAGGGCTGTTCCAGCGAAAACTTCTCTTTTTTTTCCAAAATCTTTTGTGTAGCAGATGCTTGTGCACCAGCAGTTTGTCATCAACAGAACCTGAATTTTTCAGCTACAAAAGTACAAGCAAAAACTTGAACTAACAGTTTTAATGACTGGTAATGAATAGAAGATCAAAACAATCTCTGGTCCTGCAGTATATAGATTATAAGTAGGCAAAATAATACATGTAGAAGGAAAGGAATGGAAGCTTTTGAGAGGTCTGCAAAATTCAAGCTCCCAAACTGGGCTTCACCACAAAAATCTTGGCTGCTGGATAAATCTGTGGCCCTACAGTAGCACACACAGATAACAACAACTAAAATGCACATCAAAGGCAGTTTTAATCAGATTTTGAAGAATAAAGGAAACATGTTTGTTCCCAAGACAGGTTAGCTGAATATTGAGTTGTCTTCTTGTTCACTCCTGCTGCTTTCAAATCCACCTGCTGTGGTCTCTCCCTTTTTTTGTAAACTGTAAAACTATCAATGGTGGCTAGTTATCACACCTTGTCCTATTTAAACACCATATAATCAAATTTTCATTTCAGTTAACAGGAACTGTCTTTCTTTGTTTGTGAGTACCTGCTCCCATGCTAATTGAATCAGTTCAAGCAGTTACAGAAAATTAAAGCCCATCCGAACATTAACCAGAATTTACTGGAGTGCCAAACAAACCTAATACATTTACTTTTTACTGGTAGTCCTAACCTGTGGCACCTTTAAATGCAGAAGATATGCAGGGGGGAGGGAAGAACAGGTGAAGCCCAGCTGAGAAGTGTGCACTGAAGACCTCTGTGTATAAACCAGTTGTTACCACAAGAGCTGAAGGAACCAGACAAGAGGGAGCGTGAGAAAGAGCAGGAGCCCCATCGTGAGCTGGGCCTGCCCTCTGCAGTGCTCCTCACTTTGGTGGCAGCATGTGCCCCAGGGGAACATCCTTCTGCCCTTTTATACACTGCTAGAGCTGAAGAAGAGTAGAAAAAAAAGCTAAAGGACCTCAAGATTCAAGGTAACCATAACTGGATGAAGTTTATTTTGGCTAAGTCCTTCTTCACAGTCTCCCGCAGTCTCTTAGGCTTTTTGAAGGAAGGAATCTTTTTCTTTCTTGAAGACTGAAATAAAATTAATACCAATAAAAAGTCCCTATATTTGTTTGGTAATTTCACTTGAAATTTAACTGCTACTGCTTATGCCTTGTAGCAGAAATTTCTCTATGGGAATTGCATGCAGAGACCAGGTTCTTGAACACAAAAAGAATCCATACCCTAAATTGCTGGTTCAATCCTGTAAGTACACACATACTTGCCTTTCCCACTTCCCAACTTAATTTGTTAATTTATTTTTGTTTAATTTTGTTATTTTTCTGTCTGGGTGGGGGAGAGGGGGAGGGGAGCAAAGAATGTTATGACTATTGACCTGAGACAGTCTCCTGGAAATAATCTAACAGCAGGGAACAGCAAGTCCTTTTCAAAACCAATGAAGCAAGAAAATGCTGTAGACCAAGCTGTTGTTAGAGATTTGAGGAAGGGGAGGGAGGAAAAATTATGGAAAAGAAGGAGGAGAAAGGATAAAACTGTGCCTTAGACTCATACTTACTATTTTCTTTAAAAGAAGCCCACGTATTTCCAAGGCCCTCACTTATGGGATCTGTCATAACTACCCCTTGTTCCAAAGAGATGCTGTTTTTAGCAGCAGTCAGATGTCATGCTTAGGTTTATGAGTGCAGGAGTTTTGCTCACAGCATGCAGTGCTCCACAGCCTTGGATTTTCCTTGATCTGTCTCTCCTCACAACGCCCTGTGGCAGCTTGGAAAAACAAGACAGTATTTCTGTAGAGTTAATATCTGTTTATGTCCTTCTTCAGGGGAGCTCCATGGATTCTCACTGCCTGAGACATGAGCATTCTGAAATCTTCACATATTTATTTAAATGCATTTTAATTGGGCATAGCTAGTAGGAACAAACAAGCAAGCAAACAAACAAACATATTCCCAGTCCTAATGAGATCAGCAGCATTGCCAGGACCATGTTCCCTGTGAAATTATGGCCTTGGAGAGGACCTGAGGGTGAGGAAGACCTTGCCCAGATATGTTTTGCTATTTCAAGATGCTACTGCCACTCCCAGCTGGGTCAAGCACTACAGCAAAGCTGGTCCTAGGAACACAGGTAGTACAGATATTAACCATTTGCTTTCTATAGATGCTTCTTTCCTCTACAAAAACCCCTTTTGTTCTAGAATTACAATGGACAATACTGATATACTGTTGAATCTGTACCTAACGGTAGTTTAAAACATAACGAAGTACCTATATAAGCCCTCAAATAAACATTCTTAAAGAACTTAAGAAAGACTGTAAATGATGGTTGTGTGAGAGAAACTTCCCACCCAGGATTGTGGTTTTGTTTGTGTTTGATGATCTTTGGTTCTTTTTGCTGATCATTCTTTTTGTGCATGTGCACAGGCACAGGGAATAGTTTCTCACTCAAATACAAAACCCTCGATGTTAATTCATCTTTTGAGTTAATCCATTTCCACTGAAAGCTGAGAGACTGAAATTATTATTGTTGGGGCTGACAGCTGAGGACTCCATCAGGAACCCATAGCAGTGGGTTGGACTTTCCTGATTCCTCATTTTTCCCAGATCAGGCCCACTAATCTAAACTGTACATAAACAAAGGGGGGTTATTGTTTGTGAGCATTAGAAAATTCAAAACTGAAGCTGTGTATGAAGTCTGGCTTTTATTTATGGTATTTGTTAGTGAAACAGATGCTGTTTTTCCCACCACATCATAAAGGAGAGTGGAGTCCTGCTCTAAACTGTCAGAAATCATCTACTCTTTTTACTCAGATACATGTAACCACTATTCACACAGAGAAACTTTGTGAATAGCACATATTTACATTTTTAACTATGATATTACACTTCAGGATTCTTTTTATAAGGACAAATTCCACGCTTATTTCAAGAAGTAAAAACCAAAACAGGGAAGGCAGGTTTTAAGAACTTTATATAGTTATCTATAAAAGAAATTTCCTCTAGTGTATCAAAGGCAGATGTTTTGCAGAAGCCCCAGCACCAATGTGTGGGGAAAAAAATCTGAATTATTGATGAAATAGTGAGGACACTTTTCTCCATGTTTAGGTATCAAATAAATAGCCAAGAAAATGTATTGGAAAAAACATAAAGAAAAAGACTAAACAAGAAAGCCACAAACCACCTTTTGGGATGAAAGCAAGCATGTGTAATGGAAGCCCAAAGGGTGATATATTCAGAAGCTATAAGTGCTGAAAATGAAGGCTTAGAAAGAAAGCAGCTCTTCAGCCATAACTCTACTGTCACTAACATGAAGCTATAATCTTTTTTTCCTATGTTCTCATTATTATCCAAGCACTAAGTGTCAGTTAAGAAGATGTAAGAGAGCAGGAATTTTCAGTGGGATGGAAATCTTTCGTCGCCTGTTTTCTTATGTATTGGAATGTTAGAATTTTGTCATGGCTTTTAACTAATCTTGGGTTTAGTGCTGCTGTGACAACCTTTTAAGGAGGTAGGATGTGAAATGAAATGATACTGTTACACTCTAATAGACTGACAGGAACTTTTATTTAACCCAAAATAGTAGTTTCAATATTAACACTGGAAGGGTTGAAGCCCATATCTGTGATGAAATTGTGAAAGAAGCAGAAGCAACTTTGCTAGCAAACAGGAAGAGGCACCACTTCAAGCTTCTGATACCTTTTTATTTTTTCTTTTTCTTTCTTTTTATTTTCTTTTTTTTTTGAGGGCTGGTAGGTAAAATGCAAGTGCCTGGAGTCAAAGAATTCCTTTGTTTACGGATTTTCTCATTAGTACCAGAAAGAATATTATATTTTTACCTAACTGTTTTACAAAAGATAAAATAGAAACATTGCAAAGGGAAATGATTTATGAAAAGGTTCTCCTCATCCACCATCTGTCATTCTTCATAATATATCTCCTGTAACAGTAGTCTCAGAGGTGTTTGAAACACTGTTTAAGGAATAAAATATTTATCAGAGCAAGAAAGAAAACAAAATATATCCATGAGTTAGCAGTCAATTTCAACCTACTGTTCATTTCACTTCATAACCAGATGTTTACAAGCTTTCAGAGTAAAGTAGAATACCTGAATTTTGAACTGACCAGAGAAGAAATTTGGATTCGCTGTATTCATTTACTTCCTCTTAGAGTGAAAAGGCTATTTGGCTGCAATTCGTAGGATGTGTACAACATTTTATTGTTTTTCAAAAGGATGCATGGAAGTGATAAACATGTATATTGAGGTGCTTTAATTTAAATAGCATTTGTTCACTGTTTCCATGAGACATAAATGTACCTGACCAGAAGGGGATAAAATAGCTCTCCCTGTCCTAGAAGTTGAGTTCACACAAAAATTTGTAGCTCAAAATAAACCATATGCTGCTTTTCCAAACAAGCAAAAATAAAAATTGTCTTTGGGGGTAACTTCTTACCAAGTTGCTATATTCAGGGTCTTCTACCTTGTTTAGTTAGACCTAACACAGAAAAATCTATTATATTTTACTGCAGATACTGGATTTTACATCCACTATTTAGGACCCTAGTGCACAAGAACTAATGTCTTGTTCCTTGACAAGAGCTCTGTTTACTGAGCAAACTTATTTAGTGCTCTTTTACATGGCTCTTAAAGGGACAAGGACCTCTATCTTCTTCATCCCTCTCCCTACAACTGGAGAAATCATCAATATATCAGAAAACCTTCAAAAATAAGTTCTTCTGTACGGGGAGAGCTCTTTGCATAGCATGAGCTGGAGGACAAAACAACCCAGTTCTTATTCAACCACAAACATCTTCTCAAGAAATAGCTGAGATCATCATGTTCAAATTTTCAATCCATATATGTCATCACTCACACAAGAAAAATTACATTACACCTCTTTGAGAGAAGGTGATTTAAAAATATCAACAGTAGAGTCTCAACTATGTTAGCAGCAAGACTTACATGCTTATTATACATTAATCAATCTTACACAGGGCTTTGGGTTGGGGTTTTTTTTTTGGTTAACAGTAAAATGAAGAACTAAATTTAGGACCCAAAATATTCTCATGCCTAAGAGTTTCTGTGCTCTCTACTCTGCGGGTAACCAGGCAATAAAATCCTTCGGTCACCCACAAGGAAAGCACTCAAGGCTGCAGTCATGCATCCATGCATTTGGGTATTGTCTTCCAGTTCCTCAATTTCACACTTTGCTAGAAGCACGCAGTGACAGCAAGTTTCAATTACTCACATCTGAATCAATATTGATGAGTCTGAACTGCAGCATTTGAATCTGTGCTTCTGACATGGAGACAGTATCCTTTTGAATTTTCTAATGCTGTCTGGTTATCCTTATTTTGAACACAGGTTTCTGCATCCTAAAGAGACAGATTAAAGCAGCAACACAGCAACAGACACATTACTTACTACAAATCATGTAGGTGAGGTAGCTTTTCTTAGCAAAGAAAAAGCATTTCTTCCCTTAACCTTAAGAGAAATGAAATGCATCCCCTGCTGCCATAATTAATGACAGAAAGCAGTGTTTTAAGATACTAAGTGGTTGTTCTATTTATTCATACCCATGGAAATTACATGTTAGCTTGCCACGTGCACAAATGGATTCACATCCGTAAATCGCAAGTAAATTCAGCAAAGTTTACTGCAGTACAGTTAACTCATTTTGGAGGCTTGTCAGTTCTGCTAGCATCAGCTCCATTGCATCAGAAGAAGATGGGAATCAGTCCAAAGGATCATCCAAGGAAGCACAGTCATGTGGTGTATTACTACAGCAGCTCTTCAGCTGATATAGCAGCAGCTAACTAGTATAGACTTCCAGCCTGGAGCCATTTCTACATGAATATGGGTCTGAGTTAATGCTGCCTGAGCTAAACTCACTCTTATCTCACCCAGAAACAGCTTAGTGGCCAGGAAGTCCTCGGTCCAGGACTAGCTTTTCTGTTACTTTATGATTAGGAAAAATAGCAGCCATAGTCAGTATTTAATGGTCATCTATTCTCTCCCATATTCCCCTTGCTCCAGGAAAACAAAGAAACATTGAAACCTCTCTGATGCTGAAGTTCACTCATTTCTATAATTATCCCTGCTGAGAAAATAATTTCAGAGAGGGTTGGGTTTTTTTCCACAGAGAAGAGAAAACAGATTAATTCCTTGGCAACAAAATTTTAATTAATCAAAAATGTGGCTCTATTCATACTTAGCTTCTTCATTACAATAAAATATCAGATGTTTACTGCTGAAATTATAGTCTTGATTCAATGCAGAATCAGGTGGCTCTCAAGATTCAATTATAAAAATAAAAATTAGGTTTATTGACGCCGTACAAGTGTTTATCTTGATCTGTGATTCAGTGATTACAGAGAGAAATTATTAAACATGAGGCAGGACTTACTGCAAACAACTGGAGAAACATGCTTGTCTCCAACCCAACAGCCTGTCAGTCACAGTGGCAAACCATCCCCATGAACTGGTTGTGGACCCGCTCAGCCTCTTTCCAGCAATTAGGTGAAGGAAAACGAAATTTGAAAGAGCAATCTGGCCTGAGTGTGAAGGCCACTTAAGGCGCTACTAGCACTGCCACCAAGGTCATTGGTGTGATTTTTGGTACACAAAACTTGCATCATACCTTATCCAATACAGAAGTAGCTTTCTATGCCAATACCCATCCATAGTCAGGCTGCATTTCCTTTGGGAGCACATCTCTGCTCTCCAAAGCGCACAGAATAGGGAGCTTTTGTCTTTTCATAACTGAATGAAGCTGACTGTGCTTCCACCCAAATCTACTGCTCAAATCAGGACATTGATTCATGTATTTAATTGCTTGAAATTTTTCTATCAATGCTTGTTTGTGGATGCTTTAAATTCTAAAGGAAAAATATTGAGCTTTGCTTACCTGATAGTGTCTTTCTTTGATCGTGTGTTCAGATGAAATCTAGCTGTTGAGATGTGAACCAAAAACCAGCAGTCATGCTGGCTTCCACAGATTTGTTGAATGTGGGGAAATGGAGAACAGACAGATGTGTCTGAACCTTGTTTCCCCTTGCCCCCCACAAGATAAAAAACCACTCCAGAATTTACCTTTTCTTAATGTAAAGATAGTAATTTAAATAGATCAAGAAAGCAGTAGGTATCTAGGCTAAATGAATAAAGAGGACATATTCTTGCTTACTACAAGCTCGAGAGATGGTAAAAACCTGAGCTCTTAACATACTCAGTAAATTGAAACCTCACCCTCCCAGGCCTCTGTAACTTTGATAAGCAGCAACTTCTTTCCCTCAGGATTTTTTTGTCTACATCATCTTTTAGAATAAAGTACCTCTGCTCCATCCCACAAAATTTATCTAGGGAAATCCTCCCTAGTAAGTAGTTGAAGTTCTTCTCTACACAGGAACATTTGAACTTCTCTGTCCTGTTTCCTCACGACAGCCTTAAGCACAGGAGAACATTCTTCTGTTGAAGTTCTGTCACTTGTAGAGCATAAGTGATTTTTTATTAGGACAGAGAAAGATAGACATTGCAATGGAAAACTGAGGGTATCCACCTGCTATTCTTGCCCTACACTAAACAGCATAGAGATATTTTGTGTGAAATAGTCACTGGAGGCACCAGGAGTATGTTCTCACAGATGAAGGTGCTGTGACACATTCTAATTATTTTTCACTCTTTGTCCCAATTAATATTTGCTTATCTATAATGCAGAAAGTTTAAAATAATCTGAGGCATAACCAGAGGCAGCTGTTTGGGAGGGCTGGAATGGGCTTGGCTAGGGGGAAGGGACTCAGTATCTAAAGTCCACAATCAACTGAAGAGAGCAAGGATTCTAGAAAATCTAAGGCCATCTTTCCAATAAGCACCTGATTGCTGGAAAATCCATCCTTGAGTATTTAGCTGTGGTGGACACCATATGAAAACAGACTTTATTTCAGCTGATGCTCCTGGATGCTGCTGTAACTCAGACGGGAAACAGAAGGAAATAGGTGTAAAACCAGCTGGTTGTTGTCCCAGCCTGGTGACAAACCACACATTGCAGAGCATCATTTCATGCCACAAAGTTCTCTGAAGAGGAGCTTCCCTTCCCTAAACTAACATCGAGAAGGCATCCCTCGGGATAGATGGTGCTTGGAAAAGGTGCCTGCCTGCCTGTTAGCAGCCCATCATGCACCATCTCGGAGCTCAGCCTGCAGAGCGTCTTTCCAAGCCGCTGTCATTTTAATGGACAACTCTCCATTGTGGCCAAGCGCTGTGTCAGTGCCTGCAGGGGGAAAAGGAGCCAGCGCTGCACATCGCTCCTCCCTGGCTGCCGGGCTGCGTTCCGGAGCACAGCCAGCAGGGAATTCGCAGTGAAAACCCCAGCTCATCATAATCGGCACTGGATGCAGAACTTCCCCGTGTCAGATTATTCAGAAGGGGAAAAAAAGGCTCTTTGTTAGAGCACCACACATTTTCCTGCATTCTCCGAGGGGGAAGAAACAAAACAGAACAAGATAGCAAAGAAATGAATATTCAAATACATTTAAGGATTTAAGGTTATTTTTTTTTTCTTTCCTTTGTGTCTTCCCAAGAAAATATCCTCAGAGAATGATCATTTCTGTGAAGAACTGGCAAGGCTGCCAAGCAGAGCAAACGGGATTTTATTTTGATGGGCACACTATTATGTGTATTTCTCCTCCTCTGTGCCTTCCTGGAGCACAAGTATTACTGCATTGTACTGCCTATGCCAAAAACCCTATCTGGAATGTTGTAATGCCCAGAGAGAACCCTAAATGTATTTGTATAGTTATTAGCTTTAATTGCTAGCCTTTCAGTAGTATTATAGTGAAAAGGTAATAAACACAAGTTTTGTTTTATAACAGAGGACTGTAGTCATCTTTTCATGCAGTTTTAGGTTAATGTATGTTTGATGATGCACTTTTTTCCCAGGACAAGTATTTCAAAAGAGAGAAATATGGCTCTAATATTAAAAAAGCACCACCCTTTAAAACTTAATATTAACAAAATTTTTTCTTTCTCTTGACTTCTGTGATATTTTTATCAAAACTTTCATTTCAAGGCGTTGGTAAATGACATTTTAGTGTCATTTTAAGTAACAAAACTAGCTAATTAATCATGATGTGAAGTTAAACTGTTTTTAACAGCAAGAATTGCTAATAGGTTTTGAAAAATAACAGTTGAAATACTTTGTCTATAAAATATTGTTCAGTTATTTTATAAACTGAAATGCTCCAGAGCCCATTGCTTGGGGATCATATATCTTTAAAAAGTCTATGAAATTTAAATATCAAGTTAGTAATTCTTCTTGCTTGCTCTCTTGTACTCATTCACCTCTGCCAGTTCTTCTAGTTAAAAGTAAAGCTTGACTGCCATTAGAATTCAAAGCACTAAGTATTTAATATTAATAACACAAAGCTCTGCAAAAATTCTCAGTCCTCTCGTAGATTGGAATCGCTTTCCAGCAGCCTAACAGGCTTCCAAGCAGAGTATAAGCTCCACTGGGATTTTAACTAGAACAACACAAATTAGAATTTATGAGTAAAACCCTCCTGACCATCTTCTGTTTGCAAGAGTGGACACATGTGTCAGCACTTGCTATGCCAGCAAGTGATACCTTGGTATCACTTTATTTATGCAGCAAGAGATTCAGTGAGAAAGTTATAATGAACCTCTGAGCATATTTAAGGAAAAGCGACTGCCAGAGATTAAGGCAAAGATAATTACTGTTGACATGTTTAATCCCTTCGTGGCAGATGAAATAACTCAGCTTGGTTGAAATGCTACATACAGAATATAGAGGAGTGTTTCAATAGAGATGGCATTTGGAACAGAAGATGGCAGGTGCAAATAAAGTTTATTTCGGGTATTATAGGCTTTGTGGTGGATTTATTGCACTCAAGCAGCATTCTCATAGGGGAAAAAAGAAAAAGGTTATGTATGCAGTTCTGAACAACTCTCTTTACATGCAAAAGACATGGAAAACTAGCTAATGGGGAGAAAAGTCTGTTCAACTCATAACAGAATTTTGCTTTTAATTGCACATGGAAGAAACTTGGAATCCCCTATTCCCTTCATGCCATTATAATGCATGCCATTTCCAAGAAGCCAGGAATTTTTATTACCCATTCCACAACGTGGAATCCACAGCACAGACAAGCTAAGAGTTTGCCTTTCATATCTACTTATTGCAAGGAAGACTGGATACAGGGCGTATACGGTGCTGAATACCTTGGAAAAGCAGAAGGTCATTCCATAGGCAATCTTCTCAGCTGGGAAGATGGCAGAAGGAAGGAAAGTGGAATGCTGAGTCCTTGTCCAATGTGTCCAGCTGTGCATCACAAACTTAGAGATAATTACAATGCACACTCATGTCCCTGGGCAGGTGCCTGCCATGTACTTGTTGTAGGCAGCCTGCAAGAACACACCTCTTGTAGGTGGGAGTATCCAAGAGCAGGCTTAAAAGAGTGTCAGTGTGCAACAAATGAGCCATCAGAGGTTAGAGCAAGAGAACCTACACAGCAAGAAGATGAAAAGGTGGCCCAAGTTAGGCAGAGCTGGACAGAAGGTTTAAGTGAGACGTGAAGAGCAAACTCAAAGAAACAGCTTTCAAATACGATATGGTACAAAATCTCAGGAAAAGGAGAATTACACTGACATGAAGAAAAATCTTCAAATAGAAAATACTATTAACATTCTCAAACTGAATTCCTTCCTGATGTAAATCCTCTGAAACCAGTCATTTTGCAGTAGAGGGAAATGTCTTGATGTGAATGCAATATTATTCCAACTCAATGAGTTACTGCAAACAATTAGACATGAGAATATTGAGAATCTATTCAGTTGAACCAGGGGAGTGAAGTATGTCTCTGCAATGTCAGTATCGTCTGTTTTGTTAATCCCACAGTACAAAGTATTCTGCTATTGACATGCCATTGAAAATTACATGTGTCATTTCTCAGCTAAAGGACAGGGAGGGGAAGGAATTTGTGTAAGAATCTGCATTTTAAACAAGCATTAACTTTTGGATTCGTCTGGGCAGTAGGAATCCTTTTAAATAAAAACTTAGATGCTGCTTGTTGACAAGATCAAATTGAGATCAGGTCTTAAGAAAAATGCTGCATAGGCTGCTTTAGGAGTCCATGCTGGATTCCACCACAAACACGTGACAAAAAAATACAAAATAAATGAAGCATTTTCAGTAGCACATCACTTAGGGAAATAAGATCTTCCAAAGGTTTCCACAAATAACAATATAACAGAAAATTTTAATTTTTTTTTAACACTTAAAAAGCTTGGGTATATAAATAATTTTAAAAATGTGATCTTCTACTTCAAGGACATGAAGCAAGCAGGCCTTTGCTCCAACTTACTCTTTCAGGAAACAATTCTTGTGAAAGACTTGTCTGTATGTTTCTCTTTGGTAAGCAGAATTCCTCTTAATTTCTCAAAAATATTGACTCATTTAAATGGCCATGAGTCTCAACTCCTAGTAGAGATAACTCACCTCTGAAATGTTGAAACAACAAAATCTAAAGTACACTAAAATAATTTAGATGGTATTACCTGTGAAATGTTTGACTACAAAAAGTAAAACACATTTGAAGTACAAACATGTTCTTTACTGACTACTCTAAAACTCTTAGCTCTAGATGTTCCAGATCTAAGAAAGTGCTCTGAGTTTGATCTTAAATAAACACACATCTCTGAGCTGTTATCTTCTTTTCCTAATAATTCATCTTAGCAGGAAAAATATACCTACAGAAGTGAAGCACTGGAACACTGTATCTCTATTTTTCTTTCTACCATGCTATTAATATTCTTGTAGTGTAGTTTCTGGTGCATGCATTAAGTTTTAATTAGCATTCCCTGAAATTAGCATGCCTGAAAAGGGCATTTGTTTGTTTAGGAATCCAGGTTTTCATAATGTTTTGGGTTTGTTTCCTTCCCAGCCTTCACCTCAGAGCTTGACCAGCTGATTTAATTTGCCTAATTTTAAAAGATAGCATAACAACTGAAAGCAAATAAACTCCAGTTAAATTGAATCAGCTTGATCAGTAATATGCCTTAATATGATTTAATTTTATGCAGACTAATGAATACAGAATTAGGCAGGGCTGGAGTAGAGCACTCCACAGGGCCCTGTGGAGCAGGCACTGCCACCTCCTGACCCGGCGCCGTGCCCTGCATTGAGCGCTGCTCCCACACATGGATTTGGGGGCTGACAATTATTCCTCCCCCATCACTTTCCCTGCCACCACACCGGTGCCCAGGCTGGCAGCAGTGGCTCCTTTGGGTGCCTGCATGCAGCTGTGGCTGTGTCTGTCTGCTGTGGGGCTGATCCCACTGACCGCCCGGGATATGCAATTGCCCGGAGAAGCTGTGGGTGCCTCACCCATGGAAGTTCTCCAGGCCAAGTTGGATGGGGCATTGAGCAAACTGGAAAGTGTCCCTGCCCATGGCAGGAAGGTGGAACTGGATGAGCTTTAAGGTCCCTTCCAAACCAAACCATTTTAGGATTCTGTGACAACACGCTGCTGCCTGTGGAGATATCGTCTGACAAAAATCTATGAGATCACTTTTAGACATTGTATTTTCAGTCTGTCCCATGTCATTTATTTGCCATAATTTCCCTGTTTAATCTTTAAAAGGTTTGGAGTTGTTTTGTTTCGTTTTATATTTTTCTTTTATAAATTATTTAAAAGGCCCCTAGTGCTGCTGTACCCTGTACAGAATTACAGATGTCATTTTGCTGGGTAAATAACATGACGGGAGCACAGCCCTCCAGCACATCTCTGTGAGGCGCAGCAGCCTGTCTTGCAGACAGGGAGGAGTAAAAGAAGTGTGACCTCTAGTGAACCCAAGTGCTTATACCACTCCTGCAAGAGGCACAGCCTGAAGTTATTTGTATACTCTGCAAAACTTTATTCATAGCTCAGAAATGAAGATACATTTTTGTTACATCACAGCCCAGAATGAAGACAAGGACAAGAAAAGGATAAATGTTAGAATCCAGATTTCATCACCATTTTGAAGTGACTGGAGAGATTAACATTACAGCAGCATGTGAATAAGGAAACACTCTGGTTTCTGACTACTACCTTGTACTCCTGAAACTACCCTGCCTTCTTTTAATTTTTATTGGAGGCAGTAATTTCATTATTTATACTTAAATACTTAAAATATATCAATACTTAATACTTAAAATATACTTAAAACATATCAAATATTTAACCCAATCTACTGAGAGATCTCTGATGTATTTGGGGGTCTGCTTAGAACTTCTTGCCTAGAAGTACGTATCTCAGAAGGCTGCAGTTTCTCCTTGCAACCCATCAGACATTATAATTTAGGTATAATAAATGAAAGGTATCAAATGGCTTTTAAAAATTAACTTGGATAAAAGAAACATTACCAGAAAACATGGCACTTGAAAGAGACATATGCAATAAACAGTGTCACTTGCCAGGATTCCCACAAGCAGTGTTTCAGCAGTGGAACTGGATGCTGAACTCGAGGCACTTCCCTGCAAATCTCCGGCTGGCAGCTACAACGTCCAAATTCACAATTCCAGCCCTAGAAGGAGAAGTAACAAAGTAGCTCCTTGAGGAAAGCAGCCTAAAATAGTCTGAGCACTCCAAAAGCAGGGCATAAAGCTACAGAACTTTACAACAGTATATTCTTAGAAATGTGGTCACTAAAGCCCTTTGCTCAGGACCACATCCAGCAAGCTTTTGAGTAACCCCAAGGGTGAAGAATTCCACCCAGGCATTTTGTAAGTGGTCTTATATATGGAATTACCTAATAAGAATGACTCCAATACAATTCAGTGTGTATTTTCTCTTTATGTGAGCCAGTAATTACAATCCCTCTTGACAGAAGTGCAGCACCACATCTAGGAAGCACACCAGCAGAAGATGCTGAACTTTGCAGCCTTGTGATCACACTGAAACAAATCCATTATTGACAACATGTGTTCATACAAGAAATAAAACTCAAGCAGTGCATGCTGAGCAAACCAGATTAGTGCTTTTTAAATCACAATGCATTGCTAAAGCTGTTTCTGGAAGAGGAAAAATTCTACAGGCAGATGACGAGGGATTCTTATCTAGAATAGAGGCACTGGAAGCATTAATTTTACACATTCTTTGCTTGTTTACCACTTCATCAGTGATTTGATTTGACCAAACCACTGGGATATATAACACATTCTCTTTAATCCATATGACGATGCTACAAGTAACTCTTTAGCTGAACCAGCATAGATAAAATCACCTATCACTCTCCAACTCTGATTTCTGGCATCAGGTGGTGTCTTGATTCAGCACAATACTTGAAAACAGCAAACATCCCCCACAAGGATCATCACACGAAAGGCTTCAAGGTTACACATTAAAGGACCCATTATCGACTTGCTACTGGTGCCTTCGGTTGCCGTGTCAGGGACATTCTAATTTTTAATCTTTGTTCTTTTTCCTTTAAGAGGTACCTGGCAAAGAACGTAATTGCAGTTTCTTATGCAAGTCAAGCAAGAGCAGAGGGGAATACAAACAATTTAAATTGATGGCTGCAAGTGAGAACGGCCTTTACTGCTCCATGTAATTCCAAAATCTCAGAAACACAAAGGCACTAGCATGGTAAGGAGTGTGGTAAAAGAGGCACACAAGTTATTAAAAGAATAATTATTTTAGTAGATGTAATAACCTTGGAAATTCTTTTAACCTTTACTTTAAAATATCTGATACTGTCATAATGGGCAGCTTGTAAGGATAACTTGGAGACCAGGAAAGAAGTCCCTGAACAAAGGTCACAAGAGTGTGCTGTTTGAACAGAGATAATGGCTTCTTGATTAGGTGATAAAGGTAATTTTCAAAGTTCAACATAAATTAAATAAATATTCAAATGGCAGCTTGAATGTAAAAGCCTGATTTTTTTTTTTCCCGGTTTGATTTTCGAAACACGTGAGTGCTCGACATTTAAGTAACTCAAATTCCATGTGCATTCCGTGTGGTCATGCCTGGTGTTGTGGGGGTAAAGAAAAAACACTTTTTTTTTTTTAGTATTTATACTTGTACTTCTGAGTCACACACCGGCTCTGGGTTACAACAATCACACCTTCTTGTGCACCTTTTATAGAAAGAAACCAATACACAGTTATTGTATCAAGGTACCAACGAGGAAAAAGAGCAAATGACCCCCTCAAATCCCACTTTTTAAGGTGTGGCACATAAATACTGCAAGAGAATAACCCTTGGCTGCTACATGGCTGGTGACAACAAGGAGTGAAGGTCGCTTTGGGGTCAATTTTTTCATTTGAGTTTACAAGCTTTCAGACTTCCCTTTCAGAAGAAATTACAGAGTTACATTAAAAGGTTTGGAAATCCCGGCTCTAGTAGAAAAACCTGCCCAGGCGAGGCGGGTTCAAATCCCAGACTCCTGGCTGCAGAATGGAAGTGTTGTAACCTCTGCGATAAGGTCAGGGGCAGCCTCATCACCCTCTGAACTCCCTGACAGGAGGGTGCAGCCTGGTGGGGTCGGGTTCTGCTCCCAGGGAACGAGGGACAGCACAAGATGTCTTAAGATGCGCCAGGTTTTTTTGGTTGGACATTAGGAGGAATTCCTTCACAGGAGGGGTGATCAGACATTGGAATGGGCTGCCCAGGGAGATGCTGGAGTCACTCACTGTCCCAAAAGGTGTTTAAGGAAAGACTGGATGTAGCACTCAGTGCCAGAGTCGGGTTGGTCATAAGTCGGACTCGCTGATCTCAGAGGTCATTTCAGCCTGGTTGGTTCTGTGATTTTGCGACGAGCGGCAGCAGACGGCTGGGACCCCTATCTGGGGGACACTAACACCCCTTGGCCAGGAGCCATCGAAGCGCCCTCACTCAACTGCGGACCCCTCGCCGGCCCAGCCATTCACCTTTTATCCCTTCTTTTTGCTGAGCGCGGAGCAGGGGAGTCGCTCCAGCCAAAGCCCAGCCCCGGCCCCGGCTGTGGAGCTCAGCCCGGAGCTCACGGCCCGGGGCACGGACACAAAGTGCGGTTAGAAGTGTTTCAAACGCCGAGTGCGGTGTGTTTTAAACACGATGTGCGGTGTGTTTTAAACACGATGTGCGGTGTGTTTTAAACACGATGTGCGGTGTGTTTTACAC
>VWZS01001733.1:514535-558774 GCA_013397075.1 Rhabdornis inornatus
CCTCCGGTGGGCGAGAGCAGCCGAGCCTCGGGGCTGCCGCGTCCCGCGGGGCGGGGACAGCCCCGCTGCCCGCGCTCAGCCCCGTTGGGGGTGAAACTGCTTCGGTCGGAACGATCGCGCGTAGAAACCGCGGGATGGCAGAAACCGAGCGTGTTTTATCTTTCCTGTAATTTCTGTCCTCAACAAAAGTTCCTGAAACTCATCTCTCACGATCTTTATCCACGGAGTGCGTAAAGAACGCTTCTTCTTGCTGGCTCTTCTTTCCTCTCTGTTTTTTTCCTGAACAGAAGGTGTGTGGAGGAGCAGGTATAATGATGTTTAAAGCGCGCTTGTCTCGGACGTTTTGTGGTGCTGTGACAGGGAAGTTGCGATTGGAAGAGGGTCCCGCGGAGGTGGGGCGGCGCTGGGCCGAGCCCGCTTCCCTGGCAATTCCAGGCTCGCCTGGCTGCCCGGGGCCCCGGGCACCCCACCGGAACGGGCTCCGGGACCACCACAGACCCCAGACCCATTTCTTGGAGGGCTCTGCGGGGCCGAGCGCGCATGCGCGGAGATACGGCGCGAAAAGTAAAGAGGGAATACGAGGGAAGCTACAAGGAAGTGAATCCGTCCCTGATCCAGCCTGCCCGGGCATCCCTCTCCTTCACTTCCCCGTCCTCATCCTCTCCTCTCGTGTTCTATCTCGGCAAGCCCCGCCGTTACATTCCACCCCTCACTCCGCTCCGAAATTTGTTGAGAGAGTTGGGAGCTTGTTAAAGTTCACTGTTAAACTTAAGAGCTTGTTAGCCAACACTTCTATGGCTACTAAACACCGGGCTGGTCGCCGGAGTTAAGGCGATTATGTGATAAAGGATAAGAGTTCCCTGACATGTAGGCTGGTGTCTATTTAGCCCAACAAGAATTTATAAGCAACATCACACCCACTCCTGGGTAATGACATATTTCAGCCATTATTTATAGTTCTCTGCTGTGCACTAGTGCACGTTTTTATTGTATTTGCCTCAGAGGAAGGAAAAGGAAAATTACCCGAGGAATAAATGCCACGGGACCCGAGCCTTAAGCTACAGGCACAGAAATGGTTTCAGGGAAGGGACTCATTGGTTCAGAGCATGACTGGAACCCTTGACTCGGAGCTACCCAAATAATGCAATGGATCTCTACCCCACTTTGACTCTAATTGCTAAATGGATCATGGTGCACCTGGGTTTTAATATCACCATTGTTCTTTTTCTTGATATGTAGGAAAATGAGCATTCTGAGCCATGCAAAAATGTACTGAAAACCCCTTTGAAACAAGCGGCTACCTCACAGTTGGTACTGACAGAGAGACAGCCTGAGTGTCAGCCTCTAACCACACCCCCAAAACCGAAGGAAACCCCTCCAGCAGATCCATGGACACCTACTTCCAACCTGAAAATGCTGATTAGTGCAGCCAGTCCTGAGATTAGGAGTAGAGAACAGCGAAGGCAACTGTCAGACAGTTCGAGTGAGGTCCTACAGACAAAACACTGTTTGCAGGTATGTTGTAAAGTTGTCTGTATTTATTTTTTCTTTATTTTTTAAGTTAGCTGAAGGTTGTTTGTTTAGTATAAAAATTATACTTTGGCATACACATATTTCTTTAAGATTTGATTTTGGAGCACTTACCAAATATAAATAAGGATATTGACTAGCTACATGCAACAGGTAATGTTCTGGTTTTATTTCACAGCTGCTGAGGACAAATGGAGAATACTGGCCCTTTGACAGTGCTTACTACGAAGCTGTTAAATATCTATGCTTACATATTGTCAAAAACCTCACAATCTCTTTTCCTTATTCCCATGTAGGAGCACTTGTTGGGTGATGAATATGAAAAATCCCAGCCAAGTCGCAAAGAGAAAAGTCTCGGATTACTGTGTCATAAATTCTTAGCTCGATATCCTGATTACCCCAGCCCTTCACAGAAAAGTTACATTTGCCTTGATGAAGTCACTGAAGAGCTACGTAAGTTGGTGTTCATCCTATTAAATATTTCTTCATGCAATTTGCCAATAACCTTCCATTTTTGTTAGTACATTTTTGCTCCATGCAATTTTGGATGCTTATTCTGTTCTCAAATTTATTTAAACCCAGTCTTAAACTCCTCATTCCTAGAGAAATTCTTTTAAAATGCTGATGTTTCCTCAGTGAACAGAACTGAGAAATTCTGGATTCTGTTTCATATTGAACGTATCTAAATTATTGCTGATACCAGAAATAACCAGTAGCAGTGTTTTTGATTCAGAGATGTATAGATAATCTTAGTTCAGATACTAAGATTAGTAGCTAGATTTTTGCAGCAGGAACTAGCATTTCTCAAATTGAGCCCACAGCTTCCTGTCCGATCACGACATCAAAGCAAGAAAGTGCTTTCTATTCTTGATGATAACTTTAACTTTTTCATTTTATATCACTATTTTTTATGTTGCACCAATGATTTCTACAGAGTCCGTGTTTCTAACATTAAGCTGAAGCTTTTTTAAATGAAAAGGTTATGGATTTACAGTATTCTACAGCTTGTATATAGATAATAGTTATAAAAGTTTTAAAGATGTGTGATTTACATTTTTTTATACTTTGTACAAAAGGACATATCTTTTGGGAAATGTCTGATCAAAACCAGGAGATTATCAGACAAATGAGAAAAGAAGCGTGTGCTAATAAAATGGTATGTGAAACGAAGTTATAAAAGAGTTTGCTACCACGAGTTTCCAAGGTTATTTAAGGACATAATCTAAAATCAATGCAGTGAATAATGAAAAATGCTCTGTTTTTTGAAACCCAAATAATGGCTCTTCTGGCAAAAGTAAGTTTTATTTCTTAAGGAATGCTGAAAGCCAAGTATAACTCTGGAACAGCATGTCCTTCCATATATGAAGCAAGCTTTGTTTTACTTGCTGGCAAGACCCGTGGGGGCTATTTTCAGTTTGTGATATGGAACAGGCAAAAATGATTTAGAAGTATATTAAGAGGAAGGACAGGAATGTGTGCTGCAGGTAATGCATGAGTGCACATATTTTACTTGGCGGAGATGTCAGGTTTGCCTTTCCCCCTGCAGACGTGGAGCGCAGGCGCATCTATGACATTGTGAACGTGCTGGAGAGCCTGCACATGGTGAGCCGCCTGGCCAGGAACAGATACGTCTGGCACGGGCGCCACAACCTCCCCCAGACCCTGCAGGCCCTGAAAAAGGTGGGAGAAGAGAACAAATACATACAGCAAATCCAGATGATCAAGAAAAGAGAGTATGAACATGAATTCGATCCTGACGGTGAAAGAAATGAAGAAATGGCAAGTTCTTTTGGCTCAAGTGAGCCGTCAGAAATGTCTTTTGTCGAGCTCCCAGGAGTGGAATTTCGTGCTGGTAATAATTCTCTATAATGCCAAGAATAATATGTACTTAAAATGATAAATTCCTATGAACTTGGAAAAAAACCCCATTTATTAGCCTTCCTTTTTGTTTTTTCTGAGGTGGTGCTGCCCCAAAGGCACTACAACTGTTTGTGGTGAGAAGAAGTGCTCTGCACTCTTTATTTGCCTTATTCAGTTCTTGTAATTTGTTTCTACATCAGGTGAAACTATCAAATACACCAACATATAATCCAATTGCCATTATCACTGAATTGTTATAGAAACCAGAAGTTACTACTGAATTGTTATAGAAACTTGAAACATAAATTACTCAATTTGTTTTATTAATTCAGCTTTGATTTGTGGAATAAATTTTAATTAAGGATTAAACATCTTCAAGAGTACAAGCTGACAGGCAGTGGGAAATGTATATATGGGATACATCACCCTGTCTTTTTTGTAGTTAGACTTAGTATCCACTTAATCATTTGTTTCTTGTCATGTAGAAACATGATTCTGAAGTCAGCATTGGCCCTGCCTCGTCTCTGTGTTATTCTTATAATTATTATCACTGACAAATTTCTTCAGTGTTTTATGTTTGTAGCGGGTGTGTTACTGAATACTTTAATCCTTTCTCCTGTCTGCTGCAGCATCAGTGAATGGCAGGAAATACAAGTCCTTACGAGTGATGAGTCAGAAATTTGTGATGCTGTTTCTTGTATCTACACCTCAAATAGTGAGCCTTGAAGTTGCTGCTAAAATCCTGATTGGAGAAGATCAGTTAGAAGACTTAGATAAAAGCAAGTTTAAAAGTAAGTACAACAGCAAGAGTAAGGTAAATTAATTATCTCACTAGTACTTCATATAACAAAAAATACTGCCTTATTTTTCCAGCCTCCAAAAACTCACTAAACACCTTCTGCAGTCTGTAACTTTTGTATGATCATTGATAAATAATGCCTGAGAGGAAAAGTCTATTAAATCCTCCCTCCTGAAGTAATGTCAGAAGGCTCCATATTGGTAACAATTTCTCTTTCCTCAAGCAGCCTGTCAAAGTTTTCAGCATCATTTCACCAAAGATGAATCATGCAAAATCTGTGTTCTGGCCACACAACTAACTTGGTAGAAATCTATAGAAATTTTGTTAATGTCCTGTGACCAACTTGCATGTCAGAGGAAGTGAAACCCTGTGCTCTAACTGCCAATTATTTCTTCATTCTTTTACCCTTCTCTCAGTTCCCTGCACACTTCCTCCCCTTCCTCTCCATTCAAATCAAATGGTATTTCTAGGTCTAGGTCAGTAGACATATAATAATTAAAAATGTGCTGCTTTTTAGGGATAGTCGTGGAGTTCCTTGAAAATCAGATTCTTCCTTGATTCTCTGATTCCTTTGCTTGTTTGGGTTGTTTTTTGTTTTGGTTTTAGTTTGGTTTGTTTCTTTTTGTGGAAATGTGTCTATGCAGATACTGATCCTTGTTGTTTTCAGTTCATGATTTCCTTTCCACTGCCTCACAGCAACATAGAGAGGCTACTCAGTAGGGTTTTTTGCTTGTTATTATTCTTCCATAAGAAGAGCCTGTCTCACAATAAAAGCATTTTCAGGGTGTTCTATCTGTCTACAAGTACCAGTCCCATGTTTTACCACATTCTTGCTTAGGAAGCCAAAAAATTCAATGACCTACGCACACTCACTTTACTCTAGAACTCACTTGTAATTTGACTTCTACCTGACACTTTTTCTTTTTCTAGAGAGAGGAAAGACATGCAGGATGATTATCCTGTTGGATTTCAGTCTCTCTTCCCTCCAGTTCCCATATTAGCCATTGCATGTGTGTACCTGCCTTTTAATCTTATATTTACTAAGGGATTTGTGTAGGTTTGACCATTGCACAGAAATTAACTTGTTTTGGAAACGTTCTTTTTTCCATATTTAGCATAATCATCTTTGCAGCGTCTTCTAGATCTGTATCTATGTCATTCTATTTTACATGTAAACTTTGTATCACAATGTTATTTCATTGTATTCATTCACCTGTTCCACAAAATTGTTCTTATAATTTTCTAAGAAGCTTTTTCCTTTTATCTGCTTAAAGGGTATTACAACATTTCTTTATCTCATACATGCTAACTTGTTAATTGCAACTGCTATAATTTACATTTATTTCTTTTATTTCAGCCAAAATTAGAAGACTTTATGACATAGCAAATGTTCTCAGCAGCCTTAAGCTTATCAAAAAAGTTCATGTTACAGAGGAGAGAGGTAGAAAACCAGCATTCAAGTGGACAGGACCCGAGGTCTTGCCAAATACTCAGGGTAGGTGTATGTGTCATTTCCTTTAATTCTGATTATGATATTGATTGGGTTTTTTGTTTTCTCTACTAGAATTTTTTGACCAAAAGACAGAATAACTAAGCAGAAAATCTTTTAGTAGTCACATCACTGTCCTTAACAGCACAGCAACCAGTATCTATTTGCACACAGTGGATGTTCCCTATTGAGATTCTTGAATTTCCATGTTTGCTGCTGCTGGTACTTCAAGAATTATAAGCCAAGCTCAAATAAATTATTTTAATTACTGAATCTGTATAGGATACGTATCTTCTTATTTTTTTCTGTTTTTCAGATACAAAACTTGAAGCAACTTCTACAGCCTGTTCCCCACCTATTTCAGAATCAATCCCTTCCAAAGAGCAGTGCTCAAAAGCCCTTTTTCCTTCAAAAGGAAAGCAAAACTTCACTCGGCATTCATCTCTAATAAAATTAGTTAAGAGTATAGAGAATGACAGAAGGAAGATCCAGTCTGCTCCAACCAGCCCAGTTAAAATAAGTGCCAGTATGTATCTTTTTCCTAACTTTTCTTTTAGAGACTTTTTTTCTTTAAGTCAGATGTAGTCTTGCATTAAATATTTGGGCTTGCCCTCTTCTCATAGGACATGCAGATGTGTGCGTGGTGCCTCCTTTCAAAAAGTACATCTTAAGAACTGTCAAAAATATAGAAATGGCTACAAACCTTCTGTTTTTCCAGAATCACTGAATATTGGATCTTCTCTGAACCTGCTTTATTGTAGAAACTCTGCTTTGGATCATAAGCAGTTATGTATTCCAAAAAAATGGCCAGAAAATTACCTGTCAATATTCATGTTCTTGCTAGGGATCCTCTCTGGGGCCTTTAAAATTTGATATAAACTGATGTCCAGTTGATCAAATCAAATCTGGGCTGAGTTTGAGGATAAGTTGTCTCATTAAATGTGTATGTTACATTACATAATACAGTCTCCTCAAGTTAAAGTTAAATTTTAACTTCTGAATTTGATGTACTCAGTTTTGATTTGTTCTTCTCCTCCAACCAGGTACCTATCAAAGTTTACCAGTTTTCCCAAATACAGTAGCTCAGTTTCCAGCAATCACTAAACATCAGCTGGAAGGACAATCCAAGTAAGTGTGCACAAGTTTAAAGGTGAGAACAAGTTAAAGTTATGCTCAGTTTGAGTGGGGCAATAGCCTGAAAAACCAGTAACCCTGAGTACTGCAGGCTTGTTTTTATTTTCTCTTGAGTGGATTGAGAAGTACAGGCTATGTTAAGTCTTTGTATTACAGAAGATAATTTGTCAGGACGTTCATTTCTGCACAAAGGAATTCAAACACATTTGGGATTTTTCTGTTTGTTTTTTGAAGGACAGCAGAAGAGATGCAAATGAAATGTGCCTTGTCCTCGCCTGAGGCTGTCCCCAAGCCTGAACCCTCTCAGCAGCCAGCTCTGAGCCAGCCCCTTGGGGCGTGCCCTGTGAGCCACAGCTCTGTGTCACCAGTCATCCTACCTCATCCTCCGTCTGGGGTTTCATATGCAATCTATCTGCACCCTTCCCAAGCCCACACAGTGACAACCTACAGCCCAAGCTTCATGTTGCAGCCTCTGCCATGTGCTAACGTAACTGGAATTAAGAGCAGTAATTCAAAAGTGTTAAACAAAATAACCACTGAGGAAGAGGACACTCAGAGAGGTCCAGATGAGCCTATAAAATCCTTGGCAGCTGAAGAAAGACCTGAAATGAAATCAGAAACTTCATCTCAGCGGTGCCTTAAAAGATCACAAGTATTACCAGAGAATAATTTAATTAAAAGGCGTAAAAGTGATGAGGAAAGTCTTGATACTTCTTTGGTAAGTTAAATTAGTTTTAAAATGCCATTTTATGGTCTAATGATGTTGCCACCTACTCATTTTCAAAGTGATGCAGGAGCCTGCCAGTGAGTGTAGGCGTTTTAAATAACATCAGGCTTGAAGGGATGGTGTTCATTTGCTGTGCCTGCTGATGCTTTTGGGGCTGGGGTTTGTACCTAAGAAGACAAAGTGTACGAGTGTAGTGAAAATCAAACAACTCACAAAACACTATGTCAAAACTTCCCTATGATTCTGAAGTAGGTCAGGTTGAGAGTGTGGTTGGAAGCAGGTGATCTTCAAGGTCCCTTGAAGTCTAGGATTCTGTAAACTTGCTGGCATCCATTCTTGGCTTTAGAGGTGTTAGGAGGGAAAGTAGATATATGAAAGTCACTGGACAGGGAACGTCCCAAAATCCTGATACCTTCTAAATATTTTCACTCAGTGCTGGGTTGTTGTAGGCATAATAGAACAGCACGTGAAGAGAATAAGAGGTTCAGATAAACTTGATGTATGTAGAGAGATTGGGGCTGGATTGTTTTCTACTCTTCATTTGCTGATTATTTTAGCATCTCTGTAAATTATAAATCTGCTGTAAATTTGGCTTGCTGAAACAATCATCACATGTTATGGGCGTGTTATGACAGCACATGCTATCAAACATCCACTAGCTGGGAAGAAACAAGAGGTGATAACATGGACCTGGCTATCTTAGTGACCAGAAATTTTTATAGAATAAACTTGGGAATGAGGAGGAAGTAAAAATCTCGCCTTCCAATTGTTAAGAATGTATAAATATCATTGTAGGGCTTTAACTGAGATTGTTAAGCCTTACAACACCTACCTTTCTTTTTGTATGTACCTTTTCCAAAGGGAGAATCCACTAAGAATGAAAAAACACCTTCCAATAGCTCAGAAACAAATCATGAAATGGACAGTGCCCAGGAAGAGAGACAGAATGAAACCAAAACAGTAGATCAAAACATGGCAAGTTGCTGTGACCAATGTACAAAAGAAAATATTCCAGAAGATGAAGATAAAGTCAAAACAAAACAAGACATACCTGTGGCATTTGCCATCCCTGCTCCTGAGGTAAGATTTGTCTTGCCATTCCCTGGGAAAACACTACTTGGAGTCTTTGCAAAAGAAACAAAACTATAACAAACTACACCTGCATAGGTTGTTTTTGGTTGAACTAATTTTAGTGTGCTTTTAAAACCTTATTTTGTAGCAATGTAGGATTTCTGTTTCTGCATTGAGTACACAAGTAAGAGGACATAAAGAGGGTTTCAAGCTTCCATTGGAATGAAGGTCACACTAAGGAGCTGAGGGAAATGTTGAGACCTCTTACCTCCCCAGTCCTGTGTTTGCATATACTTACTGTCAAATACTTTGAAACAGAATCACATTAAACTCTCTTCATCAGTAAAATTCAGTACTCTGCAGTTAAGACTGATTGCTGTGGAGAACCTGAATAAAGAACAGTTCTGTTGACAAGAAGATAATGTGTAAATGCAAAAGTTTTGTCTTCCAGTATTTGTTTTATGAAAAACACAATCCAAGAATGAGATGATATGATGATTATTGGGTCCAGGATGTTTCTTCTGGAAAAACAGTATTCAGTATCACGGGTTTTTTTTCCATCTGGTCAAATTGCACTGTGTTAATCTCAGGTGGATTTCCAGTTCCCCACCAAGACTATTAGCTGGAAATGGAGCCAGCTGACTTCTGTGTGGTTTTAATTGAAAGAGCATGTCCTTGAGTCTGTTGTGCCTCATTTCAGACAGAAAGTAGTACAGGCATGGGATATGGCATCCTGGGGACACAGAGGATAAAGAATAAGAACAAGGCAAGGGAGGATTGCAGTTTTGGAGAAAACATTCGGGGTTTGTTTATTACATGTTTGGGCTAAAGGTGTGCTGTCTCTTTCTTTCTCAGACTTTTTTCCCGTCTGGTTATCTTATTCCTCTGACTCACTGCACCCATGGCAACAAGGCAGAGTGCTCCAGTAAAGAGAAGGCTGGGGTGTGTTCTCTGCAGCACACAGCCTACAGCTCTCCCATCACTGGTGAGTGTCCAGGGAAACAGGCACGTGGGGCTGGCTCAAGGGGCCGGGGCCAGTTTGTCCTAATTCCTTTCAACACTTGATGTTTCTGTTCCAGGTGTCATTCCAATGCCAGCCTCAGAACTGAAAACAGTCAATATTCCTGCTTTTCATATAACACCCTTGAACATAATGCTGTCACCAAATTCCATAGCTGCTGCACCTGTACTAAGCAACTCCTGCCTCAATTCGAGCAGTACCAGTTCTGCCCCAAATCCAAGCTCTTCAACTCTGAACTTTATGCTGCAACACATAGGACTAATACCTGCTGGTGTGCAAGTTCCTGCAAATCCTGTTCTTCAGCAGGTGCCAGTCTCTTCCCAATCAGAAAATATCAGCCATAACTCAGGGAGCACAAGTGTGCAAGAAGGGAAGGTGAGTTAGAATATATTGCAACTCCACCATGGGGGGTTCAGGGGGAAGTATGGTGCAGTAATTCCCTTATATCAGGTAAAATTTATAAATAAACATTTCTTTTTGATCTTTAGAAATCAGCACTGCCCAAAAAGAGCTAGCAGTGAAGGCCAGCCTAAGTACAGTAGAAATGGGAGGTTAGCAGGGAAGATAAGTGACTTATTTGTGGTGGAAGTGGAGCCAGCTGGAAGATGACAAGATGTGAAGAGACAACTGTTTTAGAGGAAGGATTTTACACAGATCTGAGATTGTGCTTATTAACAAATTGTCCCTTTGTTACTTTATCTTTCCTTCTTGTTACTTCCCTAATCTACCCTCAAGTTCTTATGTTTAATAATAGCTTTTCTTTTAATAGGATAGGACTGTACAGGATTTTAAATGTTTTTTTCCCCACAGGAAGTTTCTTGTATATTTTATGTAATACTGTATTGCCTAATATCTGTTTGTGTTAAAAAAGGAGATTAGAGAAACTATATTTTTATGTATTTATATATATATCAAGGAATGCAGGTATATCCTTCTCAGTAAAAAGTTAAGTTTTTATATTTCAGGGAAAAAAAAAAGTTTGCTAACATCCTGCAGAAACTTAGAAGTAGAATTCACTTTTTATTCCCCCATAAAACGAAAGTAATTTTCTCTTTTGTCTTCAGCTTTCTGCTCCAAAGGAGCCTCAGGAGCCTCAGGCAGTTACAGAAAACTTTTTCCGCACACCAGGAGGGCCAAACACAGAACCTTCACTGTCTGCAAACTCAGATGGTACCCAGAGAACCTCTCAAGGAACTCTATATATTCCTCAACGAAAACTTGAAGTTTCAGAAGACTAATTTTGGGATAGCCAATTCCTGACTGTGTTAGCAGGCAAAATTACTGGTGACACACTGCACACGTCTGGCATTGTATGATGGACAATGGTTTGGACATGTATTGCCAAGACCTCAATGCTGGAATAGCCTTAATTGATGCTTTAGAAAATAAAACTGACTCTTAAGGAGAAAGTTAATGCCTAATGAATTTTTCCAAAAGGCTTACCTGAAGTATTTTAACAACAAAGTTATGTACCTAGTGGGGTTTTTTGTGAGCGTGTATTGATTTCTTCTATGCAAAGTAAGCTGAAATTGTCTTTGTACAGAAAGGTACAGTCTATCAGTCAGTACATATTTTGCACCAAAAAAAAAAGTACTGTGAGTGTGTAAATATTTTATGTCGTCACAAAAAGGCCTTAGTTAAAATGTTTTGCTTCTGTGTTGAATAATGCTCTTTTGTAAAGTTAGTAAGAAGCACAAAAAAACCCCAAATTTTCTTAATCAATTTTTATATAAGTTAAGAATTATTTATACTGTATTTGAAAATCAATTTGTTCAGATTAAACTTACATAAAACTCTAGACTGACTTTTTCTGTTTAATCAGATTAGATTACCTGAGTTATGCATTGCATATTCACTAGCATCTCTTTATTCTTTTTCTGTCAGGCAGGGGTTGCTCTGTTCTGAAGGAAGGGGGAGAAAATGGTATTTTGTGAAAAAGTGTATTAAGTAACTCAATGTAACTTCTGGACTCTTATCAGTAGATACTACAACTCCTAAAAACAAGTCAGAACAAAACAGTTAGGAAGTAAGATATCACCCTGGAGCACTCAGGAATGTGTGTCCAATCAAATCACTTGAATTTAAATATGAGCACCAGTGTCTCATATAATTTAAATACAAGCACCAGTGTCTCTTCCTTCTTTGAAGGAAGAAAGATGAAGAGTCCTCTTACAGTTCACACTCATATAACAAGCAATAGCTAACAAATTAAATAAAAACACAGTGTGTCTGCCTTCTCAGACCAATCTGGGATAGAAATGGTAGCAAAGCCCAAAATTCAGGCTTGGACTGCATGAAAAAAAATATCATTAAAACAGCTATCACAGTAAAACAAATTCATCTGCTCTTTAATAGTGCAAAGTTCTAATACAAAATACACCTGACAGAATAGGATCACTATTGAAATATTCCTAAATGAGGAGGAAAGAAGAATAAAAGCTGGAAAATGGAAGAATTCTCACTAAAGCATTGAGTAGTTTTTCTTTTCCAAAGAGATAACTGATCTTCCTTACACCTGCTATCAATTTCATTCTGGAAATATAAAAGCAAAGAAAACCAAACTACACCCCTTTCATTTTTGAGCATCAAAGCTGACAGACTAAGAAACTACAGTAATTAGGCTTGGTGAAATGGTCTTCTCACACATGGTGCTGAGAAAGCTGAGCATATTTTGGAAAGCTGAGCATATTTCCTGACTTGCTGTCCAGTGTCCCTTGGCCCCTGACACACTGCACTTGCTTTTTCACAAGCACTTCCTGTGTGCTGGTTTTGCAGGCTGAAGAGCTGCTGCTTTCTCAGCTGCAAGGCTCCCATGCCCCAGCAGACCAGCATGAGTCTCTGCCAGCCCAGCTCCCTGCTCTTCCCACCTTGTCTCAGCTCCTCGGGAACGTGCCCTGAGTACGTGATGTGCTCTGGGGAACTCCCTCTGATCCCCAGGCAGGTTTTGCTTTAGAGTCGCTGCGTTACAGCTCTCAGGGCAGGGTTTTTAAATCCCTGCCACTGATTTATAGAAAATTATATTTTCACTGCAGTTAATGCATATGCAACTCCAGTTGCCTATCTTGAGTCTTTTCTTCCAATGCCAGGTCCTGCTAACCACAGCTGACCTGGAACTATAGGTAACCCCAACTAGCCTGTATAGATCCAGCTGTTCCTTGGAGATGTAAAGAGCCTTTCAACAATCCTTACAGGGGCACACAGCAGCACAGAAATTAAGCAGCACCCAACACCAGGAAAACTAAAAGTTCTTCACCTGCATTTTTGCCTTAAATCCTCTGCCAAAACCAAAGGGAAAATAGTTAACTTTTGGGGCAAAAACTTTCTATGCAGAGCTCCCTGCAGTTGGTTATGGTGCAAATCCATCCAGCTGCACGATCTATAAAATATGAGCAAACATTAAAGGTTCATCCCTCTTAAATGTCAGGGGTCCTAATATAAGTCATCAAGGGTGCAAACACAAAGATTTTAGAAGCTTCTCAGTGCTTCCTCTGTATTCCAAGAGAGAGCTCAGGCCTGCCCCAAACCCCTCCTTGCTGCCCTCTTACAATGAACCCTCATACCACACACTGCACTGTCCCCTCTGCATTTGGCTGTTTCTGATATAGAATAGTTCCATTAACTATCTGGGGAGAACCACCAAGAGATGGAGTTCAGCTCCTCTGCTCAGGAAAGAAATAGTCCTTCCATTTTACACCAAGGACCTGTCTCTGCATTATAAAATCCCTGCCAGATTCAACAGCAAGCGTTTATAGGTTCCTAAGAGTTTTCCTAGCAGCCTCAGCTAAGAGACCCCTAAATCCTGAAGCCTGACATAGATTTAGCATCTAATTTTCTTATGCTTCCATGCAAGTCTCCAGGTTGAGACTTTCAGCTTGAGAGTTCTGGTGTTTAACCCCTGAGATAGGCCCTTTCATACACAGCAAAGTTCATGATCCTGAATCAAGTTACTAAATCCAGACATCTGTTCAGAAAATGACAATAAGCTTCTAAACCTTTAAAGCCCCTAAAATAAAGCCCTGTAAAAAAGTACTTCATACTTTACTGTTCATATCTCTAACACATCTGCAGCCTCATCCATTTCCAAGGGGCTCAGTCAGGCATGCCAAATATAATTGCAATAATTACACAGGCTAAATATTATACATATTAGCTACCCACCTTAATGCCTAAAAACAGTAAAAAATGAAAAAAAAAGAAACTAAAAATTAAAAAAAAATTAAATTAAAAATTGGAAAAAAAAATTAATTAAAAGCATGTCCTCTGTATCCTAGAAGACAAACCAGTTGTATCTCTCAAACCATGAACTGCAGAATTAAATGCTATTTAGGTTAAAACTATTGTGTTCCTGGGGTGCTACAAATAAGATTTGATTTATTATTATTTTTAGCAATTATTTTGGCAAATTATTTGGCAATGTGATCATTAATAACTAGATTGTCATTTCAGGGACTGTTATTCTATGATTCACATTTAAGTAATGCAGTAGAGCAATTATAAAACTTTAATCTTTATTTCTGATCTGTTAGGCTGCAGTCAGGAATGTCCTTTAGGTGTAATCCGAGGGGCTGCATTGTTGTCCACCTACTCACAAGCGGACATAAGGGAACAAAATGCCAGGCTTTTGTCAGAGGTTATTTTCAGCTTGGTGATAGCAATGGCATTGCTCAGATCCCTGAATCTCTCACTCCCCTCCCCTCCCAGCTTATAGGGCTGACAGAGGTGGTCACTGCATTTAAAGAGAGCAGGAACCCCTCCCGTTCAAACCCTTTGAGTCCCAAGAAAAGAGGGAGAAACTTCAAGCCACTCTGGTAAGTAGAGTCTCATGGGTTCTGCCAAAATGGGTTTGGGTGGTTTTTTATTCCTAAAAGATGATAGAAGCAATTTGTTGCCTGACAAAGAAAACCATGTAGGTATAGTACAGTATAAAAATGTGAGTCCTACTGAGCAGTGTTTTAAGTTTGGAGTAGCCAGTAGAGAGAGAGACTCTTCTGGCTCAGCCAAGCGAGCAGCTACTGGTGTTGCAAGAGTAGGGCTGGGGGGATCCTCATTAGAGACACTCATTTGGACTAAGAAAAACTGGATAACAGAAGTTTCAGAATGTTTAAATATTTAGTTACAAAGCTACAGAATTATTTTTCTGCAGTCAGTCTTTGGAAAGCGCACAGACACAGCATACAAATTTGTGCGCTTTCATAATGGTATCCCAGAGGTAAAATCCAAAACAAACCCCCCCAATCTTCAAAATATTTAATGTTGATGACCAATTGGTTTAGTATCAAATAAGAAGAAAACTTCTATGCAGACTTGACAAAAAATGTCTAGGTAAGAGTGCAGGATGAAATAATTATTCCCAAATCCATCATTCAAGCATTCTAAGAGAGCATAATCGGTCAAGTCTTCTGAAAACCCCCTCAATAATTCATATAAAAATCCATAAATCCATAAATCCATATGTGTTTTTACTATGGAAAGTTTTCTGCCTAAAGGTAAAATTATTTCAGAGAATAAAGCCATTTATGTAGATAAAATAATTCTGTGTCTTATCTCAGTCACCACAGTGCTATTTCAAAGTCTGTAATAGTTTTGCCTGACACTTAAGCGACTTAGTGCAGGAATAAGGATTTAGAGAAGGATCTTGTGGAAGGAATAGTGAAAGATGATAGCCCAGGATTAGGTCTGGAAAAAGGAATGGGTCATTTGTACAGCAGGATGCAGCTTTCCACTGCCACATGGATCAGGCTGAACTATGGAATGTACAAGCATGTGAATGTGGGGTATGGTTGGTTTCTAAGTCAGAATGAAGTACCTTGTTCTACTGTCAGGATACCATATTTTTTGGAGATGCAATCTTAAATTCCTGCAAAAGTGTGCATCAAGGAAGTTTCAAAGGAAATGAGGCATGACTAGACTAGAAAATAATAGAAAAAGTGGAAGAACAGAGATGAAAGCAAGGGAATGGGCACTATCAGCTGTCAGCAATGCACATCATGTGCTTCACATCAAGTCAGTTAAAATCTTTTGTTTCAAAGCACCATGTGTAACTTAGCGTGACCAGTGTCAATGAAAAATCAATATTTACATTCCAGTGTTGGAATTCCTATCCCTTGACCTCTCTGTGTTGCGTTACTGCAGAAGTAAGGGGAAAATGCTGGTTATAATGAGATCATGGTGGAAGCTCAAAGTACGACACTAATAAAATTTACCTGTAGCCACAGTCCACTGAATGCATTGGAGTACCAGAAATATGATTATAAACACATAACAAGATCACATCTCCATCAAATGAGCTCAATCTTCAAACACAAAAGTTCCCTCTGTTGTGAATCTCTCCTGCTGAGAGAGAAGCATGTTCCACAAGGGGCTGGATTTTGACAGAAACACCTCCAGGCTTTTTGAGATGCAATGGCATCTCAAATGCAGACACATCAAAATAAAACCTCACTGTGAGTGCCAGCTGAAGAAAAAACTACAGCAGCATTTTACTGCTATTATATAAAGGAAGACATATCTTGCTACTCCCATGGTGCTGGTGGGGTGAGTACCACTAAGGACGGTCAAATGAGTCATGGTGGTCACAGGACAGGTCACAGCAGAGCTGTGATTAGATACCACAGTGAAGTTCTGGCTGCATTGGCATCTCCCACAGACTTCAGCTGAGGAAAGCATTTCAAATACGGCCTTGATACTTCGCATTTCAATGTAGACAGTGGTGTTTGAGATTTATATTATTACTGCTTGCTCGTTAGGTAAGGAATCAAGGAATCAGTATTTTTATCCTCTGAGTCTAGACCAAGCAACTTAGCTGGGACTAAAATGCAAAGAGATGCAAGGCACACCCTGCCTACCACTCCCCACTCAGCATTTCTACTACCAGTGGTCACAAAGACCAATATTCCCCATTCTGTTTATCCCTTTCAAAGCCATCCTGCAACACATGTGGCACTGAGATAACCCTGCCACCCACACAATACACGACTCTGCAGTCCATTCAGATAAGACCTGAGCTCTAGATTGTCAAATGCATGAGCACTCAGAAGAGAAGACTTTGTGTTTAGCAAGAAGTACCAGAATTAATTCCAATTAATCAATTAATTAACTAATTACATTTTTCACCTGCAGCACAGTCTGGCATTAGCACTGCCTTTTACTCCTCCACATTTCATCAGACCCATACTGCATCCACCACTTATTTAGATCAATGGATCAAAATGCATTTTTGGATTTTATCCTTACCAATAGCACTTTGACTAGAGAGAGACACTCTGTGGCAGTGATGTGACACCCAGATTTGGACAGTATGACTAACAGCCCAAAAGAAGACGGTTCACAATGTTTTCATGCCTGTGCAGAGCACTCTAACACTTCAAAGGCTTCCTTGCTCTGAGCCCAGCCTACAAAGTAGTAATACAAGCTCTAAATAATGGGAGGCACGAATCCTTGGCTGCACATCTCATGTATAAATTCTGCTCTATATAGAAGCTGCATTCTGAAGAATGGTACAAACTGCTGAGTAGTAACCGAACAAGCCCAAGAACATCCTCCAGCTTAGCAGTACCCTGAGTGCCCACATGTTGAAACACCAACACTCAGAAGTTTCTGTGTCACAAATTTCTTACATTTAGGATGAGTCTGCTCCACTTCCCAGCAGATCACCAGAATATAACAAGTACCATGTGATGAGCAGATATGAAAAGCTGACCAGCTTAAGACAACAAAGCTCAGGGAAATTCACGGGGATTTAGACACTGACACCCAATGAAATTATGGGAAGTGGAGACCTTGGATCTACTTTTTTCTGATGACAAATGGGAGACCGAGTTCTATTTGCACATTGAAAGGATGGAGATTTATCCACCATTATAATTTAGATGAGTACAAAACTATGAGTGGCACACCCCCTGTGGGATTACTTTCTCATGGTAGCCCTGCTGCACAAGCAGCATCTGCAGGGATGGCCACTCATCTCCAGATGAGCCCAAGCAGGAAGAGCACAGACATGCCCTGGTTCCTCACCCAGCTGTTCCTCCAGCCAGCACAGACATCATGGCATGCACTGCCGTTCTTACACCAGTATCCTTATGGGAATATTTCTGCTGTGCCTTTCTTCTTTCTCCTACAGCTTCCCATCAGGTGATGCCAAAAAAACATGGAAAATGTGTATGCATGCCCAGTCATGTTACTATAATTAGCCTCAGGAACAATGGTCCTTCTGAGAGCTTTAACCACAGCCCTTGACAGCACAAGGTTCACTATCACACTTTATCAGACTTTTTCAGAGATTATTTTTTCCCTTTCAGCTGATGATGTAAATGGAGCTACTTTCCAACAACCATCCTTGCTGCCACAGACTTGGAGGCTTGGTGTGCCTTATAGGAGAGCTAAGAGAGAAGAAGCAGCTTTAGAGACCAGAGATACAAACCACTCTCCTCCCAGGCAGCTGTCAGTGCTGCCTCAGCTGGGAAGGGATTCCACTGGAAACCTGATTAGAAAGGGAACACTGTAGACACAAAAATCTCATTTTAATTTTCAAAGAAGTGTCACAAAACCGATTTTTACCCACAGCTGCTCTTCCTTCTTTTAAAATGATTGAAGCATCGCTTGAACTGTTTTCATAAGAGAAAGAAAAAAATGGCACCAATAAAAAGGTACTTTAAAAATAGAAGAAAATATAGAATGGCAGAGTGAGAATAAGATTTTACCTACATGAAAGATTCCTTTCTGTTTCTTTATCTCACATTCAAAAGAAATGGAAAAACCAATTTAACAGTGCTGTTCAGTAAAGGCTTCACTGAGTGAGAGAGATCAAATTCATCATCTGTTCATTGTGCACAGTTTTGTTTCTTATTTTGGCTACATCAGGTTTTTTGCTTCTCACTTGTTACATTACAGATAAACAGGGTAAGAAGAAAGCTGAGTTTTCATTTCCTTTCTGCACCATTACTGTTTTGGAACTGCCAGAGCAGTTCTGCTCCTAAGCAGTCTCCCAAGGGAGCTGGGAGGGTCTGGAAGAGATTAACGATGCTGCTGTGGTATGACAGCAGAGGGCTGGGCTGACTGAGCTGGGGAAGGTGTTCAGCTGAGCATAAATCAGCCTCACAAAGAGGAGGAGAGATTGGATCTTGCACGAGGATGATAGGTGCGCTGTCTAGTGAAGGTAGCAGTCACAACAGTGACTATTTAATTACACAGGGTTAAGGATATGCTAATAATTGCTGTGGTAAGGCAGAGGTGTTTGGATATGCTGGTAGCTGCACTGTTATCAAACACAGACTGCAAAACCTGCCCCCATTGCCATGTCTCCAGTGCTATTGCTTCAGTGTGTGCACCTTCCTTTTGCTGGACAGACTATTATAACACTACAGGATTTTTTAGTTGTCAGAAAGGATTTCCCTCAGGGTGCAGAGCTGGCATGTAGGCATTGTTCATTTAACACTGAAATTCAGAAGATTCAAGTGCAGAAGTCACTGAGATGATGATAAGCACAGGACATCAGTCCAATTTAAATATATATGAAAATGTTGGTCTAAAATGCAACTAACTGAAAACATCATAGCAGTGATGTAACAGAGCTGGTAAATTCCCCTCTCTCTATCACCTGACCTCAGAAGAAAATTCTCAGGTAGCAGGCCTGATTCAGCCTTCAAAACCCTCCTCTTAGTTAAAAGTACCTTTTGGTGAATTTAATCAAACACAAATAGCGCGAGCAGGTTTCCAAATAACTATAATAAGAAGGTGACTGCTTTTCCAAGAAGGAGGAGGAAGGCCCGTGCCAGGAGCTTGGAACAAGCCGATAATACGGTGTGCAGATGACAAGATGACATCCCAGTCTTTCCAGAAACCATGACTCAAACAAGAAAACAGAAGGGCAGGCTGAGGGCTGGGGTTGTTCCAGGTGTGTGACAGCACAGTCACAGGGAAGGGCACTGAGCCTGACATCAGGAGACCTGGGCTGGGCTCCTGCCCTCCTGTGTGACCTTGGGCATGGCACTCCAGTGCTGACTGGACTAGCAAGAACTGGAATAGTAACCACGGCTCTTTTTTTTTTTTTTTTTTCTGATGTTTAGATTTTAAATGCAATTGACAAAGAGAAAAACCCACATCTTAAGCACCTCAGGAACCTATCCATTATTACTTTACAATGGCTGTGCAGCACAGTGACCTTGTGGCTGTTTCATGAGGAACTCAGAAAAGCCTGTGCTAGAGTACAAGAGAGGGCAGTTTTGAAAGAAAATGACTGTTTGATGGAAAACAAACCCTAGATCCTCTTTTCTAGAAGAGGGTTGAGTGATCCTAGCATCTTTTCACTGAAACATCTTGCAATCATTTCACATATTCACCATCACAATATACCAAGCTAAGGAATATCCTCTTTTTACAAGAGAGAAAGGGATTCACAGGGATTTAGACTGTTCCTGTCCCCAAAGCACCAGGGTAGCACCCTCACTTCTGCTACCACACAGGCATGAAGTATATTGCAAGTATGCAGTGGCAGTTGACTGGAGAGGGAGAGAAAATAAATTATTTATTTATTTTTAAATCAAGCTCCTCCATTTAAAGGAATTCACACTTGCTCTTGTATTTATTTATGCAATTTGTTTTCCTAGGTTAACCCTTCAGATAAGGATGCCGAACTGGGGAGGAGGAGCCAAGTGTGGGGCCTGTGAAAAGACAGTGTACCATGCTGAGGAAATCCAGTGCAATGGAAGGAGTTTCCACAAGTCGTGCTTCCTCTGCAGTAAGCTGGGCTGAACGGTTTAACATCAAAGCACCCCCATAGCTCTGCATAACTCTTCCATTAAACCCAGAACATTTATTTTTGTATTACTTGGCAGATAGTTTTGCTGCATTTTACCTGGAGCAATCTGCCTCTTGGGCTCCTGGCTTTTCTTCGTCCAAACATGAGATGGATTTTGTCACAGGGACACTGAAGTGCTGCAGAATCACAGTATCTAGGTCCATCTCCAGGAAACCCTTCCTTCTGTCCCACAATGTGGCACATCACAGGTTTGCTTCAGGTTAAAAAGTCCAGCAGAACTAAACAAACAGCACTCATTAGACAGAAGGATGATTACTTCTTTACTTTTAGGAGATTATTACTTCCACAGTAAATCCTGACATTAATTTGTTTCACACCAAAAAGATGAAAGACCCTGGTGTAATCAAAACATCCCACCAACACTCTGCACGTACCTCAGTCTCCTCCTTCCCATATTTCATGTAATCCCATCTCATTTACTCTTTCCCTCCACACTCCTCCATGACATTTGGCTTCCAGGATTTTTGCTTTCTCTGCACAAGAGGCAGAAACTTAAAAAAAAACAACAAAACAGAGGGAAGGTACCAATTCAGCTCTGTTTGCCCTTTGTAGAAAAGGAGAGAGCAAACAATTTGCTAAGAACTAAAGATAAATGAAGGATTTATTTTGCAGACAATACTTGGGATTAGTACCTTTGCAGTATGACTTCCAGTGTGACAGTTTAGAAGCCATTGAATCCAATTTTCTCCCTCCATTCTGGGAGGGATAGAGGCATTCTTATTTGGAGGCATGAGAATAACATTATGTTAGTGCAGCACTTTGCAGAATGAGTCCAAAGGACACACCAGAGCTGTCTTTGCCTTTCTCCGGGTGCTCTAAAAGTGATGCCTAAAAGGCCAAGTAAGAAAGAATTCCCTCAAAAAAGTTTTCAGTTAACTGACAACCTTCAGCCAGAATGGTAAAAGGAAAATCTCAGTCTCAACTAGAACCTTCTTAATGCTTCCATGTTCGGTCTATAACAATTAATAGTAAATAAAAATAAAACAGCTGTCCTAATAGAGCATAGTTATGAATAGCTCTCAAGTGTAAGCTTCATTCTTAGTACAGGTGAATTATTTTCTTTTAATGATTAATGATAAACCACTTACATCCATTAGCTCTATCGAATATTTGGTTTGTTGTGGAGCTTTTCTTGGTTGGTTGGTTGGTTGGTTGGTGATGTATTTTGTTGTGGGGTTATTTTTTTTAAAATTCCTTTGTTTGCCCCTTGTTTTAAGCCTGAATTAAATTATTAATAGGTTATATACTAAAAATAGTATTCCCATCAGAAATATGTTTAAGGTCAAAACCTAAAGATGCATCCTAGTTGCCCAGCTGGCATATGAAAGGTATGCTAATTGGCTTTACTTTCCCCCATGATTCACATACACTATTCAGCAGCTCTGGGTGCCTCAGGATCATGTATCACATTCATGGGCTTTTCTATGAACCATTTATAGGATTTCATTTCTCAGCTGAAGGAAAACAATCCTCCCCAACCTAAACTCAGGCATGGAAACAGTTTAGCTGCACTTTTGTATATTTCTATATAAAACTAATCCAAATATATCTTCTATTTGACATTATATTTGACCAGGCACAAAAAACACACCAGTATTTTTGACCAAAGAGTTCAATTTCAGCAGAATTATAAACGATTCAAAGTAACCTGTTAAGGTGGGAAGAATCAGACAAGCTAAACTATACATAACACTCTCTCTCTGCTCCACGGTTTTTCCCTACAAGTATTGCAAGAGAGAAACTTGTTTGCAGCAATCCCTCCTTCCCGTGCAGACTCCTGTTTACCTGCAGACTGTTGTTTCAGTGACAGCTTTTACCCAAAGTGCAGCTGTGATGGACATTTGGCAGGATCTCACGCCATCAACCTGGATCTCCTCAGCGCCGGCGGGAGAACAGGATCTGTTGGCAGATGAGAGGTCTCAAAGTTATTTCAACAATAGCACTTCAAGGGCTTTTGCTCCATCTGTCGTGGTGAATTGATACCCTATCCCTAAGGTACCAGAAATAGAAACACTTTATCTGCTGCTAGAGTTTCCATCATCCCTTAAATCCCTTAGCAAATATAATTATCATCTCAAAGCAAGACTGTAGTACGAGGAGGTTCACACATTTACAAAAGTGCCTCATTTTATTTCTGTTAAGTATAAAGGTCTTTTCAAATTATTTCCCCCTCCATGCAGTACAGGGAGGAGGAAAGCCACAAAGATAACTGGAGAGCTGGGGATGTAAAACTAGCATTATATACTGCCTCTTAACAGCAACCTGGTCTGGGGGTTGGAACTGCACAGTCTTTAAAGTCCCTGCTGACCCAACCCATCCTAGGAGTCTATAATTAAAACTGCAGAGGTTCCAGGGTGTAGATTCCCTGTGGTGGATAAATTGGATTCAGAGGAGGACATTTAAAGTAAATGTGGGGAAAAGGGGCTAATCAAACCCTCAGGCAGCTCCTCCAGAGCTTGCACTTGCAACCACTTCCAACACTTCTGTATTTCACAGCTTTCTGTTGCACACATGAACTCAGCAACTTTGTTTTTCAAGCTATCAATAGCCCAGGACTGGAATGCCCTCTGCAGGGCAAGCATTTATTCTAAGGAACCTGGAGAGAAAGTTTTTGCCTATTTTTTTCCACTTCTAATCAACCACTGTTGAACAATGAACAATTTTTAGGAAGTATTGAAATAGTAATTTTTTAGCATACTAGAAAATCCTGGTTCTGAACAGAGACTCTGAATTGGGAGATCTTCCTCTCTCTGTGAGATGGAGGTTGTCTCACACTGAGTTCCCAAAGTGGTGCAGCAAACACAGGCATATACTCCTCACCAAGCAGTGAGGAGTGTAGCTACTATTTTTTCCCCATTCATTATTAGTAGTGCTGTAGAGGACATAATTTATCCTCAGCATTCCTATGGCACCTTCTGTCCAAAGGTCTGCCAGACATTTCTTGGTGAGCCAAGCAAAGCTGTCCTTCTCTATACCAAACGTGATTTGTAAGAGCTCTGTTTTGGAATTGCTGTAGTCACACTCTTGTCATCCTGGAGGAAGTCTCACAAAACTGTCACTTGCTTTGCCTTAGTGCCACAGCTCCAACAAACAAATAATGATAAAAAAACCCCAACACATCCTGCCTGACTCCAGACGTGATGTCGATGTTAAAGCCTCTTTCAGGAACACACCACATCAAAACAGCCTGGGCTGAGCTGAGAAAGCCATCACAGACTCAGAGCAAGTATTTTGAAAAATCCAGATGCACAGTGGCATCAATACCCCTGCAATCTTCTTTCCCCCCTTTCTTAAGGTTTGGGAGTTCAGGATGGTTATCTCAAGTCCATTCTAAGCGTCACAGATCTAGATTTCCCTGGGGTTACAGGATAACTTACTTCAGCAACAACCCAGTCAAGTTTTATACTGACAAATTTTATACTGGCTGGCTCCTTTCCCCATATTTTTAAAGCTAAACAAAAATAAATACTAATTCCAATTATTTTAAACCACATCCTGTCAAATTTGAAAGGCAAATGCTGATACATGCCTCTCTCTCCCTGTTCTCAGTGGCTTGCAGGAAGGCTCTGGACAGCACCACAGTAGCAGCTCACGAATCTGAAATCTACTGCAAAACCTGTTATGGGAGAAAATACGGCCCCAAAGGTGTTGGCTTTGGACAAGGGGCCGGATGCCTCAGCACTGACACTGGAGACCACCTGGGCTTGAATCTGCAGCAGTGAGTTAAATCCCAGTGACTGCTCCTTTTTCTGGTCCTGCTTGTCTCTTACTGGGGTGTTTTATATATTTTATTCTGTTTCCATAACAACATCCAGTGTAAGGAGCAGAGCAGACTTTCCTACACCCTTTCCTTCCACGGACACAGTAATTTACAGTTTTTAATGATGCTCAGTCTCTTTAAGCCTGCCTTACAAATTATCCCCTCCTTCAACAGGCAATTATTCTACAGAAGCAGCCTTTATATGCCACCACACATGTAAATATTCACTGCAATTGTAATCTGCCATTTGTAGCATAGTGGTGAAGTCACATTCACCATAGAAAAATATATTTTTTTTTTCCTGTTAGAGGCTAAAATACAGTTAAGGTTTTACTCTTAGAGAAATAATCACACTACCCCATACTGTTAGCTCTCATCTCAATGGGGAAAATAACATTTCTAAATCCTCCCTGTGGTTCAAATAACACTTACAAACACACTGAGAATGTGTTTGAACAAAGAAATTCTAATGGGATACCATCTTCCAAAAGCACATAATTAGCCCTGACAGATCATTTTTATAGGATTTTCCTGCAATTCTCAAAGCTGCACATTTCTAAATTAACGATGCTTCTTCCTTCTGGTGGTCTAAGTATAAAGAAACCAATTAACCAATATGCTGTGTAGGAAATAAAAGCTTAAGCAATGTATTTAACTGTAGCTCCTTGTACCATACAAATCCATCACGGGCAGAGTTCTGCACCGAAAACTGTCACATCCTGTGGATAAAATGACCTGTTGCAGTGCAACTATCTGATAATTCAGAAATCATTCTTTAAAAGGCTTTACACACAAAGGTATAAAGCCCAAAGTCCAGGAAAAAAACAAAACCAATAAACAAAGCTACTTTTCTGACCCTAGGCCAGGTAATAACCCCAATTTCCGGTCCAAATGTTTCACTGCCTAATGAAACTGTGGCATGAAAACCTGAATTTTTATTTTCAGCTTGATTAGTACCAGTAGATAATCAGTTACAAAGACTAGAGAACCTATTTTCCTTGTATTTTCCCTCTTGCCTCTCAATGAGAGAAAATTGGTTTTTACTTCAATTTTCATTAATCTTTTCTGCACGTGGCTGCTGCCAGCTCCATGTACTTAGCCCAGAACAGGTAATATCAGAGCTCACAGCACCAACTTCTCAATCACACAACACAGAATTCAATAGAATACTTTGATTTTCTTCTTTTTTTATCCCCTTTTGCATGTCACAGACCAGCAATTTAGTATTTTTAATGGCTTACTAAAAATCATGGAAGATTTCTAAATTTTCTAGTTTCTAAAGAAGATAACATTTTTTAAGCAGCTTTAAAAACTTCTGTTGTAGGGGGTCACCAAAGCCTGCTCGCCCTTCAACACCAACTAATGCTTCAAAGTTTGCCAAAAAGATGGTAGATGTGGATAAATGCCCCCGTTGTGGCAAATCAGTGTATGCTGCAGAGAAGATCATGGGAGGAGGAAAAGTAAGTAGTGACTTCAGCATTAGGAAACAAACCCCACCATTTTATAATGGTGAGAAACTATAGCTAAGAGGTCCTTGATAATTTATATTTTCATTCATAAAGAAAACACAAGGATGAATTTGCAAATTGCTACAACAGGTTTAGGAGCTTGTACTTTTTGTAAACCTTTTTCAGTTTTTTGCTTCTTACTGATGTCTGAGGACCAAGCACAGATTACTGCACAAGCTGGCTCTTCCTCCATCTCTGAGTATATTTATAAACACTTATTTGTAGTGGCAATTGAAGATATACTAGACAATGCAACTGAAAAAAGGCTAACCCAGAATGACTAAAAATAGATCAACAAATGAATCTTAACCTTTTCACACTACACAAAGCAGTACTTCTTTGTTTTTTGTACCTGCTGGCTGTGCACTTTCTGTGCCACACAATGAATTGTCTTCCTTTGCTCAGCCTTGGCACAAGACCTGTTTCCGCTGTGCTATCTGCGGGAAGAGTTTAGAATCCACAAACGTTACGGACAAGGATGGAGAGCTCTACTGTAAAGGTGAGAGTTGCAGGGTGCTGAACTGGGGTACAGAATCAATCTAAAGTTAGTCTCTTTAGACCTAGTATTGCCATTGTGATTTACCTTGCTGTATGCTTAATATCCCCGGGAAATTTCATTTTGTCTTTTTTAACAACTTGCTGAAAGCAAAGAGCTATGGTAACGTTGCAGTTGCAGCTTCTACTATTAACATTTAAATTTTAAAGCTGTAATTTTTCTACAAATGTGACAACCTCTCAAATTTGTCAAGACCTCCTAACAGAGCACTGGCCATATCTCCTGGGCAGGCTCTTGTACCTGCACAGTCTCACTCACTAAAATAAAAAATCCACAAAGCTACAGATCTTTGGTCTTCCAAATAGGAATTCTTGCCAGTAAAATTTTAAAGATCTTTCCACTGCATTGGTAGTACAGAAGATAATGCAAAAATGGTAAATTATACATCTAGATGTTCCTCTCAGATTCAGAAAGTTCACAGACTTCACTTGACTCCTAGAAATAGCTTAAGCAGAAAAAAATACATGAAGATTTTATATACAAAGCTAAATTTATAGAGAACCCTAAAGAAGAATACTGGAGTTCTGTGACTTTGGGTAGAGTCTGTTAACCACAAGTGGATCAAATTGGCATGTTTGGAGAAATATGCTCACCATTACCACTTAGCACAGTTATGATAAATAACTATGCACACACTAACCACTATAGAGCTAAAATGGAATTACTTACATGCTCATCAATAGTTTCTGAATTATGCTCCAGTTCTCCTCCTTAAAAATCCCTGGCTTACTCTGTATTACTCATCACACCAAGTTTTACTGAGCATTTTCAGAGAGGAAAGTAGCATTAATGAAAATATTACTTAGATCTTAAAAAACATATTGTTTCTTAACTTTTTTTGAGATCACCAGATGCAACTTTAATGCAATTCAAATATCTAATATCAGTTTCGCTATTAAGACTGGATAAACTTATGGGAAATACGCTATTTCAGATTTTCTTACTTTTTATCAACTTAAATTTGATAGTAATTAAAAAATGAAAACCAAAAGACATCTACCTCCCACTCCTTCTTTTGCAGTGTGCTATGCAAAAAATTTCGGTCCCAAAGGAATTGGGTTTGGTGGCCTCACTCAAGTGGAAAAGAAAGAGTGTGAATGAGAAGAAATGGATGCAACAGACTCAAACTGCTGTTGATGCCACCAAGTGATAGCTGCCAAGTAAAACATTAAACAACACATATTGCTAAGAACCTAGGGCATTTCATTCAGATTTTCCACCTTGCAAGAAAAAATTGTGAGTTGTATCTTAAGAAATTCTTAGAGTAGATTAAAAAGGTATAGCGATAAAACTAGACTCATGTTTGTGTTTAGTATATAAAGACAAGGAACCTCATGGAACATGATTGCTTCTTAAACTAGTACTTGTCACATTTTAGACTCATAGTGCCCCATCATGATAGGGATCCCTTCTGGAGGGAAGGGTCCAGGTGTTCCCAGTCAGATTGTATTTTCTTTTGTTCACAGTGTTAACCTGTCTGTATTTCCACCAGTCTCCCAGTTGAGTTTTGAACCTGCTGGCATTTGTGTTATAACAAGTAAATGTTATTTGCTTTGAGACAATTTTAAAGGATTTGAAATTCCCTCTCTCTGAGGGAGGTATTTCTAAAAAAAACCAACATTTTCTCAAAATACGGTGTTGTAAGTTTTATCTGTTTTCAAGCTACAATAAAGTACTTACTGCTTCACATTATTTTTACTTGTATTTGTTTGTGCTTATACATTCTACAGTGTTTCACATAAATGGATTTCACCAAGATTAATGAAACCCACCATTTCTTTACTACAAGAATTGCATTTCACTACATTACTTATGATGCCAGTTCTAGATGGTATCTGATTTTAATTTCCTGATCTTGAACTCTTTCCCTGCTGGTTTTCATTGTTACCTACTTTGACTTACATGCATACCACATTGTACAGCTGGTCCCTCCTTTTCTGGAGTGGCTGATATTACCTATTACAGATGGAGTGGGGAACAGTTCTTCTTTTTATGTACATTGCTATCTTCCATCATAAACTTATCCATTTTCATACCCTAATAGGGCATATATATATGTGAAAGACATAAGGCAAAGAGTCAGGCTCCTTCTTATGGTTTTGTGCCCACCCATTCTTAAATACCTCACTGGTCATATATCCCTTGAATCTATTTCAGTCTGCAAAAATACACTTGCAAGTATGAAAGCTCTATTTTATTACATGTAAACTCTTCAAATACAAAGACTTAATAGAGGTTTTCACAGCATAAGCAATAAAATTACAATGTAATTGTAATATTAAGTTTTTAAACATGTACATTCACCTTAATTTTCAAATTTAATTGTATTTTGTTACCAGAAAAGTAAAGCAAAGAGTAACAACATCATTTTGAAATTCTGCCCCAAAAACTTACCTTTAAAAATATATATATCTGTGTCATCTTCTCACAAAAAATTTTAAATAGTTTCAGCTCAAACTATACATACATAGACACACAGTGACTTTTCCATATACAAATCTCCTGTATCTTATGCAAGGTAAGTTTAATATTTTAAACAATAATAAAAAATAAAACCAAGCACCTTCAAAAGAATTTGTAAAAATTAACAAAATATCCAGTTTCATTTAGCTTTCAGCTCAATTGTCTTAGAAATTAAGCAAAACTTTACACAGAATGAACATTTTTCTCCTTTGCCAGATGAAAAAGTTTGTATTGCTTGGTCCAGTCAATTATGTTGGGTTTGAACATACCAAAGCAACTGCACTGAAAAAAATCTGCAAGATTCTGGAAGCATCCAAGGCTGAAAAAAAGTGAAAAATATGCATTAATAAACCTAAAAAAAGAAGACTGCAAGCATGAAAAATACCACTTCACCATGAGACAGTACATAAGATATTAACCTGTCAAGGGAGACAGCTCAGGGAGAAGAAACAGAAGAGCTCTCAGCTGAGCATTATTCTTTTGCTGAACTTTTACAACATGTTTTACATTAACAAAGGAGAGTAGATTAAGTTGAACTTAAATATTTAAAAGTTAGTAAGATCTCATTTGCTAGTATCCCTAAGGAAACAGGGAAACCTTGGTACCGATTTCTCCATTAATAGAGTTAAATACTGCAAGAGAAGTCAGAAAGGGGCCAGTTAATACCTTAATTCTCTTTCTGATCCTACACAACAGACACAGAGACTGATGAATAAATTAAAGGACAGCACTCCCTCACACCCAGAACAGTGTTTTTGCATTTATGAAGCAGTGAAGCAAATCAGTACTGAAGAGATAACGTTTAAAAACTCTGTTCATTAATACCCACTTGTATGGAGTCCTCCTGAGTGAAACAGGATGCTTAGAGGATTTTCTCTGCACCAGGAGATTCATTCTTTCATGTGAGGTCAACCCCAGGAATGCAATCTGATTGGAAGAAAAATATAAGTAATGGTTACAATGGTTACATGAACATCACAAATTAAAATTCTGGTGAGACCAAAAGATACGAATGAGAAGGGAGCAGCAGGGAAGAGTCTGGACATACCTAACAAATAAATAACCACTGCTATAATTGATGACTGAAAAGTATGTTTCTAAATGTCACTTGGGCTAAAACAAAACCTGGCAAGCTCTAACAACAGCTTCCAGAGAAAGCAAGCTTAATTAGGATGTCTGTGAAGACTGAATTTTCACAGATGTCTGCAGAAGTTTAAGATCCACCACAGTTAAGCACCAATCTCCTCAGATTTTTGTCTATATTCTACCACACAAAATGGTAGAAAAAGATCCCTTGATCCACAGTGACACTAAATGCCATAAAGCAGTACGTTTTCAAATCACTGAATGAAACACAGTAGTTAAACTGTAAATATCCTCCCTAGCTCTTTCCAGTATGATATCCCAGTGTTTTGGACACTGCAAAAATCCAGCAGTACACATTTAAAATTGTGGAGCTTTTTGTTTTGTATTATTTTTACTAAACAAGATGTAAAACAAGCCTTTAGCTCAGTGTGCTTAACAGATATCTCAAAAACACCTCCTTCCTAAGAGCTGCTAAACAAGCTGTTTCACAGATGTTTTAAGACAGCTCTTCTCAGGTTTGTTTACATAACCTAGCTTTTCTCTGACAAAAACATAAAGAAGAAATGTAACAATCCTCAACAAGATAAAATCCAGGTCATATATTTTTACAGTAGCAGTGGGATTTAATACAGTCTAATGACACATGGCTGAGCTCTGCCACAGAATTTTCAACTCAGGAATAACTGTGTTACTGAGCTTTTGTGCAGTTTTGGGGGCATTAATACCAGCTCTATTAGTCAAACAAATTTCTTGTCTTTAAGTACAACTTTTCAGAGGCTTAGAATTTTTGATGAGTAGTAAACCCAGAACTCAGTTATAGGAATGATTTGCAGACTGTGATTCTACTTCCAACACCAAAATGCTCAGTGCACAAGAACCTGTGAAACTTCAAGGTCTGCTCTGAGATTTAAGAGTAGCACCTTGCTGTGACAGTAATCAAGGAGAGCAGGCAGAGAGTTTTTATGGGAGCAAATCATTAAGGGAAAAGCTTTAATGTGACAAGAAGCATAAACTGAAGAAAAGTATTACCTGATAAAGCTGAACAGTGAGCCACCCAGAGGCCCATAGGGTATGGAAACAGGCTACTGAGGAGATGTAGGAAACCCAGGGAGAGCAGGACACGGTCTGGGTGAAGTACATCCACACTCCATCTTGATGGAAACTTGCTGCACAGTGGTTGGACCAATCTGACAAGACACACAATCAGTTAATTGTGCTTTTAAGCCCTTATGAGCTGAGGAAAGATAATTTGCATGAAATGAATATTACATAGCAACATCCTCTAGAAATACCACGTTTCAGCTACCCCGTTGCCACCTAAAAGCACCCACACAGATGAGTGACTGCTTGCTATTCTGGCTGCATAATCTTTACACTCTGTGTTCATGATCCACAGAAAAACATCCTTGTTTTTAAAGGTTGGTGCCATGATAATTTAGTTGCTAAGGATGAATTACAAGGGCTTTCCTCTCCTTCCCAATAAATTTTTAAATTTTTCAAAGTAACAGTTCAGATTTATTAATGAGATACTTTTTTTCTCTTCAGAATTAAACTACTTCAAAACCAACAAGAAATGTTTGTGCTTAGTATAGATATTTCCAAATTAAAAAAAAAATCAATCAAGCTTTTGCAATAATGTATTTACAAACTTATCTTCTGTTACAGAAAAGGGCATTCAGACTAGAACCTGTCACCTGACCTTCCTCCACATGGCTTCCCTATTTCCTCTTTAACAAAAATGCTTCCTGCTATTTCATTTTCCAATGGATATCCCACTACAGCAGCATCTTTGTTCTTGCTCAACACAAATGGAATCAGGTATTTGACCAAAGACTCAGATAGGAAGCATTTTCACTTAAGCTACACAGTAACATCACTGCTGAAATAAGGTATCACTTGTGGAAATGAAATGCTGAAAAATAAAGACCACACAGAGATGCATTTGAAAGCTAAATAAAACTAAATTCATGGATACATACACTGAAGAGTTCCATAAAGCAGCCAGACACCAGTCATTGTCAGGAAAAACAGGAACAACAGGTAGTAATAATGGTTCCCAATGCCTGAAATTGAGGAAAAAAACGGAAAAAAAAAATTAAAGTTGGACATTTTAAAAATCAGCAGTACATACATTTCCACTGATGTTAGCAGGAATAAAAAGAGAATCAAAATCATTTCTCATTTTAACATCTGCTGTCCACAAGAGAGCTTGGTAAGACTGATTTCTCTCTCAACTTTCTCCTGTAAGCCACCCCAATTTATATAATAGAATTACTTCTGATAAAGTCAACCAGGATTTGTCTCTCCTTCAGAGCATGCCTTCAGGTGTTTTAGTCTGATGAGAACTAATTAGGCAACTACAACTCCCTCCCACGCACAATAAAATTGTCTCATATGACTGAGAAGTCCAAGCTATTCAATTTGTCTGATCTTGTGTGCTTTAGAAGTGAAAACATACACACATAAAAAAACTCCAGACCTCTGTCAGAAAAACTATTACATGAAGATACATATTTTTAATTACAATCATATTACTCAAAGCTTTGAGACAACACATCAGAAGGATGTCTCATCACCTTGTAAATAATAACATTGTAAAAATAGAATTTAACACTAGGAAAAAAGCTATTGGCAAAAAAAAAAGCGAAAAATACATTGTTACAAATGTGAAGCTGTCACCTTCCTATCTTGAGTAATGAGAGTAATGAGACAGAAAGGAAGAGAGAGGGTGAGAGGGAAGAACACAAGATGGAAACACCCTGCGGGGTTATCTCAGTAGTACAGATGCTGCACACAGAACTGTCCCTAACAGTGACAAGAGGCAATGGAAGTTCAGGAGGACACACGAGTCTAGCCACTTCATACAGTTAATTCTCCTCATTCACAGCTACTGCATTAAAATGTGAGATTGTGCACACTTGTCTGGTTGTTTTAGTATCTACCCCTGGACACATTGTCCAAAAAAGTTTGTCTAATCATTTTCTGAACCTGCTGATATTGCCTGGGTCTGCAAACCCTTACAGCAGCAAGCTCCAAAATTTCACTGCCTGTCATGTGGAGACATTTTTTCCTTTACCAATTTTAAATCCCAAGATCTACTATGACGCGCCTGGCTAATAATTCTGCATTCACTTTAGCTACCATCTTAATAATTTTTTTCTTTCCTTTTTAAAAGTCTCAGTCATATCCCCTGTTCCTTCTCTATCCTAAGAGTTACAGATTGTGTAGTTTGTGTTCTTAGGGTAACCACTCTAACAACCCCTGAATAAACTTATTTGCTTTTCTCTCTTCCATCAAATTTCCCTCTGGCACCTATCAGAGTCCTTCAGCATCAACTGGACATTCTTGTATCATGTGTGCTCTCTCTTTAAGGGGATAAATGTTATCTCTGCAACTTTTAAAATATGTGGTGTTTTCAAATTTGACAAAACACACACTCTCACCTATGCACTGTCCAGTCCACAGAGAATGTTGATCATATCTGGCTACACATGCTTGGCAAGCAAGGCAATGCACGGATCTCAAAGGCTTCCTTACCTAGGTGAGGATGAAGGAAAAGAATACACTCATAGCAGAAGCATCTATTTTGCTCAAAGTTTAAGGCGTCATCTTACAGTCAGCACCACATTTTGCATAATCACTATATCATACATCTCACAACACAGAACACAGATGAGAACCATAAACCTTTATTTAAAAGAAAAAAAGGATGGAATTAATTTTTTAAATTAAGATTAGAGTCCAAGGATCTCAAGGCATCTCTCATCACAATAAAAGAAAAAAAAAAAAGAAATCTAAACAAACTACTTGTAACACTTTAATGACAAACAGTGAGGAAAGTTTTTCCATGGCAGTATTGAGTAAAAGGCAGGTTCACAAAGAAAATAAGTACAAAAGCTCCACTTACAAGACATGATGTGCAAAATGTTCTGAAGTCCAAGCAACCAGCTTCTGAAAGAGCTATAATGTTCTGAAAGACAAAGTATTTCGTGCTTGCATTTGGATCACATTTCCATAGGTGCTATGAAGATTTCTACACTAGGACTTTAGCTGTTTGTAAGTATTTTAAGTGCCAAGCACGAACAGGAATAAGAACTTGCTATTTAAAGAGATGCACAAGAAAAAACAAACCAGCAAATACTAATGCAGCTTCACCCACACAAGAGTACTCAGAAAAGTATCTCTGTATTGCCAAAATTAATAAATTATGTGAATTAAATATTCCTTAAAATGAGATGGCACCTCCCATATAGTCAGACAGACTTCAGGAAGATGAAATCTGCTCCTTTACAAGGACACGTTTATGAGTCCTGTGGCGATACGTTAAACTGCAGTTTATTGTCCCTGGCAATGTGAAGAAATACAACCTCAATGAGAGCCATGAGATCACAAACAAAATGCTTTCCTTAACCCATTGGTTCGGGAGACCAGACATTAAATTCTCTACTGACTGGCTGCCCATGATTTCTTTTGGCCACTATAAACCAGTTAGGAAATAGCATGTGAGTTGCATGATGTTCAAGCACAAAAATCAAACCATTATACAAGTCCTCAAAGCACATTATAACATTTAAATAATTACTAGTATATGATATATATGCAAGCACTGTGACTATTTCTTTCTAACCAGAGACAACTGAAGCAGAAACCATCCAAAACTCCTATTTTTTAAGTGAAGATCTATGTGAATTCATATCACAGATAACACCAGTGGGTCTATACAATCTTTGGTCAAAGCTCCCATTTCAATGAGAAGATAGAGGCAAGGAAGTTATAGCAGGACGAGGAAGACAAGGAAACAAGCAGTAGGAGACATTCTCCAAGATCTGTTATTAAATGACATTACTACAAACTCTTTAAGGAAGAATATTTCACTTTCCAGTTTAACAGAGCTGCACATGACAACAAACAAATCAACCAGAACCACACCAGCCCTTCCATTTGTTTTTACAAAATCACCTACCTCTTTTCTTTCTTCTTCTGAAGTCTTTATATATCCAGGATCAGTACTCCAGGTTTTATAGAAATAATAGAGAAGACCCATCATGCTGAACATGACAGTGATTTTAAGAATTACATTTGTGGTATGTGATAATCAGGTTAAGGACTATATTCTTGTAACTCATAACACCACTATGTGTCAAACAAGCAAAATATTCTAAAATTAGTTTATATTACTTTACAAGTAAGACACAAGAAGGAAAAAATGACTCTCACTTTTACAGTGGGATCCTCTCTGTCCTTCCAAGACCATCTTATCAGAGAAATGGAATATTCTGTCCAATTTGAGTGCTGGAGAAGACTTTTGCAACTGTGTAAACCTGCATCATAATATGGCTCCATGTCATCCTCCTTGAAAGTCCTCTAGACTTCTGTCTTTGATATTTCACAGATATGAATCAAACTTGATTTCTTTTTTCCCTCTGAAGCTTTTGTACTCTATTTAAACAATCTCAGTCAGACATGCAGAGCAATAAAGCTTCTGGCAGCTGTGAGATTCGTTTGGCTGCTGCACCCACCTCTAACTCAAACAGGCTCTTACTCAGTCTTACCTTGTCCCATCCATTTCAGCCAAAAGCAACTAAATATTCAGAAAAACATAACTGAAAGTCATCCTGAAACTATTTTTGTCACACAAAAAAACCCCCAAGCACACACTGCTAAATACTTCTGAAGGTAATGGGACATTAGGAACACAGTTTTTACACCATGAACCAAAACCATCCCTGTATCAGATGAGTGGGGAAGAAAAACATGTCAAGATAAACTGTCTCTATACAGCAACAGAAGAATGTGGAGTGGGACAAGTTTCATACTAATTAAATTCATGCATCAAACTTGAGAGCTCAGGCTGCTAAAGAACAGTCCCTGGCACCAAGGAGCAGGCAGAGAGCTCAAGCCTTGATTGCATCTCCAGTGACCCTTCAGTCACTCTGTGAACTCCAGTGTAAATAATTTTTAAAAATCCAGGATGGCAATCTTGAAGTTGTTTTATCTTATGAACTAACAACACTGCAACAGTTCTAATTAAAATCAAGATGATTATGAAATACTGGCACAAACACCAGCTGTGTTTGTTACAATGCAGTTGCAGGGTGCAATTACAGAAGTCAAAATGATGGCATGTTTCTTGTGGATACTGCTGGTCTATTTGCACTGCTATTGGTTTTTTGGGGCTCAGGAAAATCCTTAATTAGAATGGCTGGGTTTTCATTCAGTCCAGAGGAAGTTTGACAGACAAATACAGCTAACTAAAATCCTGAAAACTTTTAAAACACTCAGATCTGTGACCAGCTGCAAAAGGAAAACACATTCATGAGAAAAAGGGTTGGGCAGCGAAATGGAAACCTATTTCCTGGCCCATCTCACCAAGCTGTGGTTAGTACTTCAAGGATATTGCTATGCTCACTATCTTCAGCAAAGTGTCTGACTCAAATCCCTACCAGAGTAATTTTTTTTTCCTTTCAACTTAGGTGACACCAATAAAACAACTCTTAAAGCTTCACAACAATTGAATAACACCATTTCCATTTATACAAACATATGTGTGAATCCCCAGCAGGAAAATACTGGATCAGTTCACCAAAGCTAATCCTGATAATTCTATTAAGGACATCTTAATTGGGAACAGTACAAGAGAAAATGTCATTTAAAGGATGAATTAAAAATTAATTAAAACTGTGTAGCAATATATTATAGCTGGTGTACTACAAAATTATATGCAGTTCTAAGTATCTTCCTAAAGGCTTTTTCACACAACTTTATCAATAAACAGATGCACACTGTAATAAAAGATGCACGTGTAATAAAAGAGCAGGGCACTGGGAAGAGAGCACAAGCTACTAAAACGTTTTTGCACTCATCAGTGAGAAGCCTCTTCAAAGAAAGTAAATGTCAGATAGAAATTAATCCACTGTATACTAAAGATTCAGTGTAACCTGTGAATAAAGACAAGAGACTGGATAGTCTTCTTTACAGGAACACAAAGAAATTTCTTCTTTTTTAGGGAGGTGGTGGTAGAGGATGTTGTTTTTAAAGGCAGGAGTATGAATATCACTAACTGTCAAATGCTTACCATTTTAGAGAGAAGAGATGCTTTTAAAATTATTATTAAGATATGCATTACCCAGTTATGCCACATGCCAAAATACATCACTCTACAACAGTCTCAGTGAGGAAGATTTAAGAGTGACGTGGAGATGCTAACAAAAACCATTCGTTTTATAACAAAGCTCTTCATTCTGGTATTCCAGTAACATATTACATAGTTCAGGATATAAAGAAGACAAAAATCTATAGACAAAAAAAGGTACAGATTTTTAGTCTGTGTATAACTTTAAAGTCACTTTGCCCCTTCCCAATGGGATTAGACTAATCTTACCAGACATTATCAGCCACATGGAATTACCTGGAACTGCTCATCACTGTTTGCATAACCAGGTTTAGATTTACAAGAAACTCCAAGGAGAGTTACATTTCTTGAGTATAAAGGATATCAGGCAGGAACCAGAAAAACCAGGTCGTGGACATCCAAAAAAATGAACTTAGCAGAAATGCTGTGGGAAGATACCTTAGATTCTTGAGACCCACGAGTTGCCTGAAAGAACATTACAAGAAGAAAATATTTTTCAAAATACATATTTGAAGCATAAATGCATAGAATATAAATTGTCTGGTTTGTAACTGTAAAAACTTCATGCACACGGTTTATTTCAAGTCTCTCAAGCAATCAAGAACTCAAAAGCATTCTTTATCCATACACACAGGGGGTTAACTATGCAAAAATAAAACTGAAGAGCGCTCTGTTCCAGTTCCAGCACAAATGAGAAGTGCTGTAGTACTGTGTGAAAAGTCCCATCTCTGTCTATTTGCACACAAATAGCACTGTCATATCAGTGACCATTGACTGTGGCAGGAAAAGTGAAAAACAGCTCAGGATAACACTGGGAGGTGTGGGGAGCAGAAGGAGAGGGGATAGCTCATTAAAACTCATTTCGTGACAGAATATAGCAGGAAAAAGTTATGCTAAAGGACATTGCTGAGCAGGTATCTCAATGTCTACCAGATGTAGACCGTCAATAACACTCTGACAATAAAATTAGGTAACAGACTAGGTTGAGGTTTTTATTTTAAATCCTTCACTGACAGGAAACTATTATTGTGTACACTTAAATACATTCAATTTCTATGGTCATTCATTCTAAAAAGTACATGTATTTAAATTCTTCACACATCATGCAACCATTCCTCAGGAGATATCTTTTATATTAAATGAAACTAAACTATGACAAGAATTATTCATCAGATACTTTTTAAAGTGTCTTTCACAAGTAAGTACATAAACAGAGAGAAAAAGATGCAAACCTCACAAACAGAGACATCCCAAATAGCAGGCTGAGAAGCAAACCACCTTTTAAAAGCCAAGAATCAGAACTTAAGTCCATGACGTATCCAATGGCCCACATGAATATCAAGGAAGATGTCAACATCAGGAAGAGCTGTTAAAATTATTCTTGTTAAAATATGACAAAGTACTCAAGCAGGTCTTACTTAAAAGTATTCAGTTAATGTAATAACAAATGCTGAAAGACTCAAGATAAGATAGGACAAGGTCACACATCAATACCTCAAAAGCAGGGGTGAGGCATGACACAAAACCCCCCACCCAAACCCCTCCTATGTGCTTTTAAAGAATTCTGTTTTGTGCACCCAGTTTCACAAATTACTCTTGTTAATTTGCATGTCAATCAGGAACTTACCTCATATTTCTCTACTATTTTCAGTAACCCGTTATTTCTCCTGTTTCTCATTCTTTCTTCCTCTTGAATCATATAAACCATGAAGTGATTCTGACTTTGATAAGCAATGTCAAGTGGTGTCTCTCCCTTTAACAACAGAGAGGGTTATTTATTTATGTACTTAACACATAAATACTTTCACTTTTAACAGAAGCAAGAAATGAATATAGTTAAAACAAGACTAACTGGGCAGTTACTTCGCAGCCCCACCTACCTTTCACTATTTTTTAAAGCAAAAATGAGCTAAATTCAGAGTGCTAACATGCTTAAATCAGAGCTTTGGAGTTTTGAAAACTGATACTTGGAAATAGATCGCATCTATTTATCTGTTGGACTGCCTCCAATGGCATGTCTATATAGTCATGGGAATCTATACTTTCAACATTTATACTATTAATTTCTACAAATATTAAGTTGAAGCCTTTCATATGTTAACCTTTTGAATGTACAAACAGGCATTGCCAAACACCAGCTTTCACAGGAGGACATTCACTTAATTTGAAGTCTTTACGAGTCTGACTGGACACTAAGAAACACATTTTTAAAAATCTGTCCAAGTCCTCAGGACAACATTTTAAAGTAGAAAACAGCCAAATTAAGTAATGAAAAAGAAATTAAACAAGGCCCCAAGAAAATGAAACAAAAAAGGGTGAGGGAGCAGAATCTGCAAAGAACACAACTACTGTTGAGTGAACACAAGGCTTGGCTGTTCATTACACAAATGCTGCAAAGAACCTCTGCATTCGTACTTTGAGCCACACCTCAAGAAAGGTGCTACTTCCTTTTGGGAAAGAGTAAGAACACCTGCTCTTAGCCAAACCCTGCTGCAATTAACAACCAAAATGGAGAGGACTGAAATTTTTCATTACATTCATTTTACACATTCGTGCCACATAGGATGAAACATCACAAAGGAAATCATACCTTGACATTTTTTATGTCCAGGCTGGTACCAGCTTCCAGCAACAGATCCACTGCACTAGTATTTCCTGAGGCTATTGCCCAATGCAGTGCAGTATTCTTTTGAACATTGTCTACAGCATTGAGAGAGGGGTTAAACTTTAAGAGAAACCTCATGGGTTCTGGTCTAGATGAAAATAAAGTAGAAGAGTTAACAAAGAGAAGACAATCTAGACCGGAAATTAAACTTTCAAACACTTTATAAAACAACAGTTCTCATCTGTGAAACACCAGCATATATATAATGCCTTCTCAGAAACGGCTCATCAATGACAGATCCATTTTTACAATTCCAGATCTGCCCTGGGAGTTTTTCTCCAGACTATGTTACCTTACTTTTAACAAATATGAGGTACGTAACACAGATTATATCTTCTACAACACCATGTGTAGCTTGTTTCTCCCCATTCTACTTGTTCGAAATGCATTTCACTGCATCCACACCCATTTGTTTTCATTTTGCAGAAAATACAATAAGGTTGCAGATGATTCAGCCACAAACCTAAACTTCTTTTAGAAATTCTTTTCACTTTTTTCCTATATCAAATGAGCTATTCCCAACTCCTTATCTCTGAAACACCTCATATTTTAGTTGAAATGGAAGGGAAACAGAAGTTTAAAAAAAAAAACAGTAATGAAAAATTCATCTCACTGCTTCTTGAGTACAGTACAATAGACTCTTCTTCAGTTATTCTCTACTTACCCAGTGGCTTTCTGTGCTGTTAACATTAAAGGTGTTTGTCCATTTAAGTCTGTTGTGTCTATGTTCTAAGAATAAGAAAAAGATAACAAGCAAGTGACCACCATTTATTACAGGAAACAGTGGAATTTGGGGCTATACAACTGGCTTAGCTTCACTAATGAACAGAAAAAGGACAGAAATTAAATTATATCAGCAAAGAAGCCAAGACTCTTAAAAGTTTTTCCTCCTTCTACAAGTCTTGCATGTCATTCCTTTCAGAATATAATCAGTTTCCATTTAAGGAAATTTTAAATGGAGAGACTCCACTAAGGGCATTTTTAAGTTAATCATGTCAATTGTATTTCTTGCCCTCTTTCCAAAGAAATACTATAAACAAGAAGGACCTTGTAAAGCAATGCTAACTGTGTTCCTTGGGTAAATAGATGTATATAACAGATGTACAGAAAATACATAATCTTTCTTTGTAGTTTTAATAAAGCTGTTGTATGTATCTCAAGACATAGTTAAATATCTAACCTAAATTATCTTCCTCTTTCTTACATAACTTTCTTCCTCCTTCACAACAAAGGTTTCCTTGCTCCCTGCCTCCATCCATCATTACATTAGTGCAGATTTACTTAGATGAATTATTCACTTGGATATTTTTAGAAGACAGGTGGGCCAACAACTTTATTAAGCCTGTGATATACACCACTATATCTACATTCCAGAAGTCAGTTACTCTCCCTAAAGAGAATCTTATCAGAAAGGATTTAGAAGTTTGCTAAGACTATTTTCTAACACTAGACTGTTTTTCAGAATCAGTCTAGATCACATAAGAACTCTCCTGTCATTTTTATTAGCAAATTATTACACTTGCCATTAATTTGCTCACTTCAGATATAAGCTAAGAGACAGCAACTACCATGGATACAATACAGAAATTTCTAATGAAAATTCAGAGCTATTCTGATAATTTATTCTGCAGTCTTCAATTGATGGACAATTGCATAGATTATTAGTTACAAAACTGTAATCATACCATAAATACTTCATGATGTCTATACATCATACACTGCTTTTCATTCCCAGGTTTAAAAGCTATTGGCTATTTCACAGCACCACAAATCTGCACAGCCTCAACCACACTCCTAAACATGCTGAAATGTAGGTGAATCTGGATGTGGGAGATGACAGGAATAGGGAAGAGTATTAAAAAAAAAAATATATATATATAAACATAAAAAAGATCTACATTTGTCTGTACTTCTAGCACAGAAAAATAGGTGTAAAATCACTACTTTTCATCTAGGGAAAAAGCCCAGATAATTCTGAAATGTCTCCTATACACAGGCATCTACTCGTAAGCAGAAAACAACATTTGAGGCATCAGCAACATACCTGGCCTTTTGCTATGAGGTAAGCTATGATGGGCATGTGTTGAAACAGCACTGCTAAATGAACGCTACTGAATCCTTCCCCATCAATAAGACTGGGATCCGCTCCACATTTCAACAGTAACATGACCATGGGAAGGTGTCCTTGTCTACAACGATATATGAAATGAAACTATAGAGATGATTTTAAAAATGGATATTTTAATGAAAGCATTGCCTTAAAATTTCTCACAGGAATCCCACGAAAGATTTCAGACTCTTGTGGCTTTTTTCAGGAAATTATATTAAATATATACACACTAATAAATGAGGCTAGGGCAAAGCATTCATTTAGAATACAGTGGTCATTCTACAGTAACTTCTCCCGTGAGCAGTCATCCAAGCCTCTGACTCTGGCAAAAGACTGACAGTCCAGAAAAAAGCCCTGGTTTTCCAATCATCACTTGGAAATGATGGGAGACTTTGCAAGCAAACAAGCTTTCCCAAAATAATTATTTCAGGTTATATTTTCCCCAGACAAGCAGTGCTTTGTTCTCTGGATCTCAGAAAACGCTACCACAGCTGTAAATACTGACAGATTTGCAGTTGGTGATTGCAAGCAGCATTACCTAATGGCCCAGTGCAGGGGTGTAGAATTCAAATCTCCACCAAGCTGATCCACTATTGCACCTTTGGAAATGTAATATCTGTGTAATAACAACACAATGAGGTCAGGAACAGACATAATAAAATAGCAAAACATTATACTAAAGGTAACATAGCTAAAGGAGTAAATGACGCATCATAATAACAAATTCGCTACGGAAGCAAATGGACAAAAGTGGTTTGGCAGGAAATAACGCTGTTTGTTTCAAGAAAACGTTGAAGAAAAAATATAGTCATGCTCAAGGTGCTTCTAAAATCAGCTTTCATCTTTCTTACAGAAACAAACCCAGGAAAACCTAATGATTTCATGTACTATATTATTTCACATGTAAAGAAATGGGCTATCTTTACATTTCAGTGACATCTTCACAAAGGTAGTTGGATTAAAATTTGAATTCTACCCTTTTCTTCTCAAGCAGCGCATTCCTTTGTTTTCAAGCACAAAAGCAACAAAATTATTATAGGCAACAGTGGCAGAATACACTGTGTTACTGTCACAGGGACTCCCAGCTTACTTAACCAGCTCCTGTCTGTTGTTTATTGCTGCCCAGTGAAGAAGAGTCACGTTTTCTTTGTCTGGCTGTCGAACATCATATCCTGCTTCTACCAGCTCTTTGCATCGCTCTACCATTCCATACCTTAAATGAGAAAAAAAAAAATTCAAGTTACTTACCACTTTTTCAGTATTCTCCAGTCTGGAGACAGGTGCATCCTAACGAAAAAATGCATCTCAGTAAGCATCACCCAGCAGCTTCTACTGGAGCAAATTCCTCATTGCATTCAATGGAAGCCTTGTAAAAAGAGTGGGGCTGTGCCTTGATGAGTGGAATTTTCTACTTAAACAAAGCTGCTTGAAATGCTTTTATTTACAATAGCAGCTGAAAGCTACTTTCTTCTTCCACTACAGGGAGAAAACGAAACTGAAAATGTTTCCTTTGTAGAAATATCCAGCCTGGCTCACATTTGAGGACACTCCCATCTATTTCAACACTCTGCACACTCAGAACATGTACTTACTGTGTAGCCTTGACAATATCACAGGTGCTGGGGTCTTCAGCAGTGGGATATGGGCCTGGGAGACCTTGATCTCCATGGACGCTGCGGCTGCTGTGCATATGAGGTCGATGAGGCCCATGGCAATGGCTTTTACACTGCAGTTAACAAAACAATTATTACCCATTGTTATTTATTGGCTGCACACCACACACACCTCCCCCTTTACCAGAAGCATTCGCTGTGCGTTAGGCTCTGTTCATACAAATGAAGATGTTAATTCAAAGCACAGTTAAAACCTCCTGGCAAGAGACCAATCCTTTCATTTGCGAGGACAGCAGGGATGTGGCCAAGGTGCATCAGGACAAATTACTGAGGTGTTCAGCAGCCTGCAGAGCTGGCTCCCGACACAGCAGCCTCACCCACAACAGCGCTGCCACACCACAACCTACGGCCTTGGGGAGGGTTTGGAACACACCTGGCAGCCACAGTCTCATCCGTGCAGCCAGAAAGCCGACACGACGGAACAGGACACGGCCGGCCCTTGCCCGGGAGCCCCCACCAGACCCCGATGGCACCGCGGCCGCCCCGGCCCTGCCCTCGGCGCCTGCCTGGGGCCCGCGGCCGCGCTCCGCACCCCAGCCCGGCAGCGCCGGGTCCCAGCCCCGCTCCAGCCCCGGCCCTGCCCGCGGGTTCCCCGCTCACCGCTGGGCCGCTGCCCGACATGCCCGCGGCACCACAGCTTCCAGCTCCCGCTTCCTGGGCAGGGCTGCGGGGCGGGGCCGGGCATGCACGGCCCGGGAGGGGCGGCACCGGGGCGGCACCGGGGGAGACACACCCAGGTGAGCTGCCCGGGCCGCTGCGCAGCCGCTTGGGCGGGCAGGTCGCCGGCCCCCCGGTTTGTTCAGTTATGCCTGAAATGGCTCCTTCCCTTTCACCCAGGC
>VWZS01001734.1:20218-50480 GCA_013397075.1 Rhabdornis inornatus
AGGGAGCGGGGAACGGAACGGGGACGGGGAAACGGGAACGGAACGGGAACGGGGAATGGGGAACGGGATAGGGAACGGAACGGGAACGGGATAGGGAGCGGGGGAACGGGGAACGGGATAGGGAACGGAACGGGAAACGGGAATGGGGAACGGGATAGGGATAGGGAACGGAACGGGAAACGGGAGTGGGAACGGGCCGAGAACGGGAACGGGAACCGGAACGGGATAGGGATAGAGATAGGGAACGGGAACGGAAACGGATCGGGATAGGTATAGGGAAAACGGGAACGGGAATGGGGAAATGGGAACGGGGAAACTGGAACGGGAGCGAGAACGGGCCAGGGCCGCAGCCCCGGGAGCAGCCCCCCAGTCCGGGCCTGGAGCCCCATCCCAGCCCTGCACCCCAGAGCCCCCGGTCTGGCCCCAAATCCCGGCTGCCAGAGCAGCAACAGCATTTGCAGAGGGCAAACAGAGGGTTAGAAAAATAACAATCACTTTATTAGGGAGTTAAATTCAAACTGCACGAGGAAGCTGGAGAAATGTGTTTATTGCAGATTTCCACCCACCACAACACTGGGAGCACGGAGTGAGAGCCAGGGGGCTGGAGGGAGGCACTNATGGGGAACGGGATAGGGATAGGGAACGGAACGGGAAACGGGAGTGGGAACGGGCCGAGAACGGGAACGGGAACCGGAACGGGATAGGGATAGAGATAGGGAACGGGAACGGAAACGGATCGGGATAGGTATAGGGAAAACGGGAACGGGAATGGGGAAATGGGAACGGGGAAACTGGAACGGGAGCGAGAACGGGCCAGGGCCGCAGCCCCGGGAGCAGCCCCCCAGTCCGGGCCTGGAGCCCCATCCCAGCCCTGCACCCCAGAGCCCCCGGTCTGGCCCCAAATCCCGGCTGCCAGAGCAGCAACAGCATTTGCAGAGGGCAAACAGAGGGTTAGAAAAATAACAATCACTTTATTAGGGAGTTAAATTCAAACTGCACGAGGAAGCTGGAGAAATGTGTTTATTGCAGATTTCCACCCACCACAACACTGGGAGCACGGAGTGAGAGCCAGGGGGCTGGAGGGAGGCACTGGGATGGCATGGCATGGCATGGGAATGGCATGGGATGGGGATGGCATGGCATGGCATGGCATGTTCTGCCCCAGGGTCGCAGGAGAGCTGCCTGTGACACCTTCCAGCCTCTGCCTCCTTGCAGGTTTTCCTGGAATCTGCTCATTTCCTCCTCACACAGCCGTGCTTCCTGCCAAGGCTCAGGGCAGCCAGGGCTCTCCAGGAGAGCTGTGCTGTCCCCCTGCTGTGCCAGGGGTTGGGAATCAAAATAAACAGCCTTGGCCCTTCCTGCACGTGGCACAGAGGTGACACAGAGCCAAGGTGGCCTTGGATTTGGAGATTGCCAAACCCCATTCCCAACACTCATCACGAGTTTACAGCTCCCACTTTTACCAACATTCCTCTCCTTCACCGAAGGCTTCTCCTGCTCTGTGTCCTGCTTTCCCTTCCCTGCCTTGTCCCCCTTGTTAGGCTGAGTCTAGCCATGGATGTTCTGTGTTCCAGGACAGAACAGCCCTTACACACCGAGCTTTAGAGCCCTGGGGCCTCCAGGGGCATCCCAGGGTGAGCTCTGCCTGCCTTGGAGGGGCCACTGGGGCAGCAGAAAATGGCACCAAAGTTTCCTGTCAAAGTGGCCTCTCCCCTGCAAGCCACAGCAACTCCCCTTGAGCTGTCTGATGGAAAAGGAATCCATGAAATACTCTCCAAAGGAGGGAAAACTGAGCAAATGAACACAAATGAGAGCGAAGCCATGGCTGGTGCTTTGGTTTCTGCTTCCCTAATGGGTACAAAGTGAAAGAGGGGAGATTAGATTGGATGAGAGGAAGAAATCCTTCCCTGTGAGGGTGGGCAGGGCTGGCACAGGGTGCCCAGAGCAGCTGTGGCCACCCCTGGATCCCTGGCAGTGCCCAAGGCCAGGCTGGACAGGGCCAAGGGAAGCTGTGCCTGCCCGTGGCAGGGGCTGGAATGAGATGCTCCTTCCAACCTTTAACAGTCCATGACTCCATTTTGGCACTTGGGATGGAAGATGCACGCAAAGGTTGTGTTTCAGTGAACACTTTTTGTTCGACAAAGAAAAAACCCCTGGCATTGATTTGCTCCAGGCCAACATAAATATCAGAGATTGTGAAAAAGCCACGAATGAGGGCCAATGTTCACATCAGCTAATGTGGTCCTGGCACGTTTGTCGGATTAGGCAATGGATTTGCTCTTCCTGCTCATGGCTGGGAGGCTGCTAAGCAGGATATCACCAGGGACCAGCTCCTTGGCAAAGCCACACAGCAGGGACAGCAGGGACAGCCTCGGCAGGACGTGTCCCCGCAGTGCCACCTCCCGCCTGGCCGAGGGGCAGTTCAGACACTTCCCTCCCTCGTAAACCGAGTGCAGGAAGGCAAACCCAGCTGCTGGAGCTCAGGAAGAACACAGCTTTCCCCAGGCTGCATTAAAAAAAAATAATTAAAACCAAAATCAATAGAGCACTGGTTTGCTGTGCAGCTCTTTGTGTCTGTCAGGGAAGCACGGGGCTGAGCTGGAGCTGACAGCAGGGTCTTCCTGGTGACAACTGGAAAGCTGCTGCTGTTGTGCTGCTATTGATCTAAGCAGAATACAAAACACCTGAAGTCAGCAGGGAAAAATAGCTGCAGTTGGAAAAGGAACTGTGGGGGGGAGGACGGGGAGGGGAGAGCAGGTAAGAAGTTCTCCATGCATAAAATTAAAGGCCAGGGTTTTATTGCAGCTCTCTTGCCTGACTACAGCACTGGATCGATGTGCAGAGCAGGAATGGTGCCATCATTGTTTGTGCAAGCTCTCATTTGAGGAAACACAGAAGGGTTGGCCAGGGATTGCCACCGCTGGCTCCTGTGCCTCCCCTCGGGACAAGGGGCCATGGCCCGGCTCTGGCAGGTGCCAGCGTGGCCCTGGCACCCCGGGGACCCCCCAGCCTTCCCGAGGGGACAGCGTGGGGCACGGGGGGTCTGTCCCAGCCCTCCTGGAGCCCAGCCCGGCCGGGACTGGGGCACCTCCCGTTCCCAGGGCAGAGCTGCAGCTGCAGGCTCCCAGCCAGCTCCTGTTCAGCAGCGCTTCCTTGGGAACCTTCTCTGTTGTGACAGCTCCAGCATTGGAGGGGCTGCCAGAACCAGAGCAGTCCAGGAGGAGATCCCCTCCCCCTCCTGACATTGACAGCCCAGGCAGCAGCAGGAGCTGACTGGAAATGTCACCGAGGCTGGGGCTGCTGGAGGACACCGGCCCCGTGTCCTTCCCTGGCCCTGCAGGGTTTGTGTTGTTCCCCTGCTCTGCTCTGTGCAGCCTCAGAGCCTCTCCTGGCTCAGTGGGAGCCAAAATCCCTGCTCAGGGCTCTGCTGGTGCCACTCACGCACTGCCATGGACACGCCAGGCTCAGTCCCCTCCCCAAAAGTGGCCCTGAGCCACCCCAGCCCTCAGCCCCAACCCTGGGGCTCTTCTCTCTCCCTGTCACTGCATTTCCTCCTCTCCCTGTCCCTCTGACACAGCCAATCCACAGGGTTTCACTTCCACCTTCAAGGAAAAGCCACCAGGGACAGGGGGCACCCCTGGCAGCACTCCCAGAGCCAAGTGCTGGGTATGGTGATTCCTCAGCCATGAAATCCAGGACAAAACCCAGCTCCTCTCCAGGCCAGCCCTAAAAGGGTCCCCATCAGTCTCCTCCCCTGCAGCAAGAAGGGCTGAGCTCCTCCCAGCACCCAGAGCGTTCCCAGCACCCTGCTCCCACTGTGCTCACACACAGGACCCATCTCCAGCCCCTTGCAGGTTTGTTGCTGGCACTGCCAACAGTTCCATCAGAGAAAAGTGAATTTGTCAGTCAGGCTGCAACTGTTCCTCCCCCCACATCCCAGAGCATTTCCCTCCTCTGCCTCCTCAACCCAATCCTCTCATCCACATGACAAATAAAACTAATTTTCTGGGTCCTTCTACCCATTTCCACCCACAATTCAAACACTCAGCTCCCAGCCACTCACTCCAAGAGCTGACCCAATTAGCTGATTGCCAATTCCAACTATGGATGCTCATTGCTTTGTTACAGCAGAGCTGCCTTTTAAAGCAATAATTTCTATCAGACAGGATTTGAAATGAAGAGGCCTCAAAAGACCTTCAGCTGAAAGGTGTCCAACAGGAATTTTTAAGAGAAGAGTTCAAATGGATTCTGCAAATAGCAGCCTGGTTTTCCAACTCTCCCTTAAGGCCTGCAGCTTAGAGAGCAAGGAAATGTTTGGGAGGTTTTGCAGCAGGAACCCAGAGGGAAAAGTGAGTTTGTGAAATGCTTTAGCAAAGCAGCATCTCTGGGTGCACAGGTTGGTGCTGGACACAGGGAATGTGCTGCTGCTGGCACAGGAACACCTGGGCCAGGTGTGGCTCAGCCAGGGGACCTTGGGCTCCTGAGCCCCAGGGCTCCCAGCCCAGCCCAGGGGACTCCTTGGGAGCAGCCACAAGGCAGGATGGGCTCTGCAGCTCTGCCTCCACTTGCCCCTCTGGCTCTTGGGTTCAGCAGGGCCCTCGCCAGGATTTGACCATTTTCTGTGTCTGAGAAAGCCCCTGGGACACAGGAGCAGCTCTGCAGGACCTGCTTCCCTCCCTCCCTCCCCTCCTCCCAGGCAGCTGCTCCCATCCCCACCCCAGTGCTGGCAGCTCCAAACCCTCACCCACTGACAGCTCTGAGTCCCCAAACCCGGATAAATTAACCCAGCACTGACTCTGTGGCCACCACAGCTGATGGGGGCACATTTTGGGCTCCCCAGCCCCCTGCCCTCTGCTCTCTGAAGAACAGACAGCACCTGGCCCAGCCAGGCCACCCTCCACCCACCCTCACAGAGGAGAAAGGTAGAACAAAGCCACAACATCCCCCAAACAAAACACGCCAAGAAAGAACTAGAACAAAGAATTGTTTAATCGCTTAACCCCTTCTCTTCCAGGGACCAGAGAAACAAGTTTTCTGCTCCTTCTAATGAGGGCAGTAAGGCTCGTGTGTTACCTCTACAACTGCAGGGGCAAAGTTTACGAGATGATCGTCTTTAGTACTCAAAAAAGCGAGAAGCAATGGTCACTGCAACACTAAGAGAATCCTAGAGTCTCCTAACAGAGAGCCCATTGCTAGAATACAAAAATAAAGGAGGCATCCCTGCATATCCCAGGCTAGAAAGAGTTAACCAGAAAGAGCAGGAAGAAGCTTTCCCAAAGAGGGGGTTGAAGTAAACAGCAGAGGTCAATAAAGCAACATCTTCTCCTGACTTCCCCAGCACGTTTTTTTCCTTCCAATAAATACAAATTCCTCGTTAACAAGCGACAAGCAGGTAATCTGCCCACAGCAAGGGGAAAAGGGGCTAGAGGCAGAAAAATCTTTCTCTCCCCTTCTCTCCTATTATTATTAATCTTTTTATTTAACCAAAGCAGCCATTAAAAACAGCAACCCGCTGCAGAGGCAGGGAATCTGGTTGCTTTCACACTGCAACTGGCAGGTAAAAGAGCTGCACTGTCTCACAAGGGTAAAAAAAACCAAAAAATAGCTGCCACAGCAAAAGGTGAATGGGGAGGGAGAGGTCTGTTCTCTTCAGAGCTTTCCACCTCAGTCTCTCAGTTTAAAAATCAAAGTCTGCAGACGTTGTCTACTGAAAGCTGAAAAAAAAGTTTGAGTAGGAGGAGAAGAGAAAAAAAAAAAAAAAAAAAAGAGGATGCATCTAGTAGGAAGCCTTAAGCAAAAAAAGAAAAGGGCAGACCGTGTCAGAAAGCCACCCAAGTGAGGAGAATTTTCTGCTGCCTCTGGGTTTGGAAGAGCAGCAAATGCCGGGGGTGCACCTGGCTCCAACCCCAGCCAGGTGAACTCAACAGTCACAGGTACTGCATGAAAACAACCAAACCTGCCCCAGGAGCTCAGGGACACCTGGCCCAGGTGAGCCTGTCTCAGCAGGACAGGGGAGGCTGATCCTGCCACCACAGCTGGGCACAGCACAGGGGAGCTGCTCCCTTTGAGGGGCTCCCACAGCTCAGCTCCACCCTGGGACAGAGCAGGGGACCCTGAGGGGCACCCCCAGGCCTCTCCCTCTGCAGGGAACAGAGTCCTTGAGAGATGCTGCCGGCTGCCCTCTGTCCCTGCTCCCGTCAGGATTGTTCTGGAAGGCAGAGGCAGCCGTGGCTCAGGCAGCCCCGCGCAGCTGCGCTCAGCAGTGCCTGGCACAGGCAGCCAGGGCAGGAAAGGGAGGCCTCTCATCTTTCCACGGCAGCAACAGGAAGACCAGGGACTGCAGCACATGGAAGAACAGCACACACACATGCACACACACTCCCAGACACACACCTCACACCCCTGGGACCAAGGCTAACATGTTCAGACCTTCGGCAGGAAGAGACACGAGACAGCGTGGAGCGGTTCAGATCTCCAGGGGCTCTTTGGTCTTAGTTGATAGTCCTAGAAAAAACAACCTCCAGAGGTGGTTGTAGCACAGCTGTGTAAGATCTGTGGGGTATTTAGTGTTTGGCAACTGCAAGAGGGGAAAACAGGGCTGTGTGTTACAGGAGGGGGAAGGAATGGAATACAGTGCTGTGTTTCCAGGTGTGCTCCTGGCTTTGCAGCCAGTCAGGCTGGGGGAGTGGGAAGAGGAAGGAGGGTTCCTGAGAGGACCACGAATCCATCTGATGTTACACCAACAGAGGCAGGGAAAACCCACCTTGGCCAAGACAGAGCAGCTGGCTGCACAAAAATGCTGCTACTGTAGCTGTTACCATTGCCACGGTGACAATGCCCTCAGCTCCTGCACAGGTGACGTGGGGAGGAGCAAGAGAACACAGCTGCACACCTTGGGCAATGGAGAGGGGCTGTCACCTGCCCCTTTCCTCAGCAGCTTTAGCTACAAGTCCTAGGCCCCTGATCCAGCCTGTGCCCATCGCTGTCACGCCCTCCATGGCTCAGGGACCACAGGAGGGAATATCAGAACTGGGCAAGCTCCTCCTGCCTGTGGAGCTGCACACACCCAGTGCCTTCACTGATCCCTCAGCTAACACAGGGGGACAAGACAGGCAACCTCCAGTGCTCAATACAGCACGGCTACATCTGCTGAGGTGTCTGAGATGGAAACCAGAAGATGTTATGGGACACAACAGGTGTTTCATGGCCAACAACCGTAAACCGGGGGCCTCTAGACAGGCTGGTAGCACAGTCAAGCTTTCCAAACCACTGCAGTAAATTCATTCCATAACCCCTGCCCTAGGTTTGTATTTTATTCAGGAATTTAACATCCCCCCTGCAATGCAGGCAACAGCCCCTGTACCAGATCATACAGCAGCTCTGGAAAAATAATCACCAGTTACACTGCTCACAGACAACTCAAAGACCCCTGCTGGGACTAAATTCCACTAAAGGCAAACCCCAGACTGCACTGCCATGGAGGAGGAGGAGGAGGAGGTGGAGGTGATGGTTTAGAGACGGCCACTCCTGCCCCTGCCAGCTTGTCCTACCCTGTGCATAGTGCGAAACAGTGCAGTCATTCACCAGAGAAAGTTCAGGACCAAGGAAACTCGGTTCCCTTTCAGCCAAACATTTAGAGGAAGGAGAGGCAGTTCTGTTTTAGCTGGGCCGGCACTGGACTTGCCCCTCTGAGCTGTCTTCATCATCCGAGCCTGCAGCCCCAGTGCTGGTGAGTCCTGTGATCCTGTAGCCCATGTTGAGCAGCATCACCTCCAGCGGGTCGGCGTTCATCCGCCGCTGGTTGGCCTGGGAGGCGCCTTCCATGTCCACCACCACGCGCCCGTTCAGGGTCTCACTCTGCAACACACGGGGACAGCGCTCAGCACCACGAGGGGCCGTGCTGCTGCTGCTGCTGCAGCTGCTGCAGGGGAGATCCCAGTGGGAAAACACAGCAGCAAAGGCAAGGGAGGCTCTGAGTGCAGCCCTCACCTCCGGCCTGGGGTTCCAGAGCCGCACGACCGGGTCGATGCCGCTGGTGGCCAGGAAGCAGTAGCTGGGGTGAGGCTGCAGGCAGTTCACTATGGACTCGTCCCCCTGCAGCACACGCACCAGGTTGGTGGTTTCCTTCTCCCAGATGAAGAAGGAGCCGTCGTCAGAGCCGCTGACGATGTACTGGGCATTGCTAGGGCAGAGAGCACAGCCTGGGGGTCACGCTCAGGAGCCAGGCTCCAGCAGGAAGACAATTTCACATGGCTTCTGTCACCAGCAGGCTGGCACCCCTCACGCTTACACATCCCAATAAAGCTCCCCATGCTGGAGCTCCCCAGGAGCCCTGTTTTCAATCCCAAATGGATTTCTGAAATCCAACCCAACCAGCTCCTCTGTGAATCTGCTCCTCAGTGGCTGCTCATGCAGCAACATGTGAGGAGGGTCCCTGTCAGGCCACCCCAACCCCCCAAACCAGCGTCTGAGTCATTTTATCAACAGTGACATGGGGCTGCACGTGAGGCTCCCACAGAACAGATCACCCTGTGCTGCTCACCCCTGTCCTGCGCCCCTGCCAGCATACCTGCCAAAGAAATTGGCCTCCTTGATGTCCGTGGTGGTGTTGCAGTGGCCGCAGTACCGGAATTTGTAGTCGTAGCTGCGCTCCCTCAGCACCATCTCGTCCTCAGAGATGGAGTCCTTGCGGCCCGTGGCTCGCAGCCGGATGGGGCCACCCCCCTTCTTGTCTTCAGCTGCAAGGACAAACATTTCCCTCAGCACCACCAGAGGAGTTCTGAGCAAAACACACCCCAGGAGACCCCAGCAGCCTTAGAGGAGAGTTAAGGACGATTCCAGCAGGGAGCAGGGCTCAGAGCAGGAGCCTCCTTCCTTCCGCATTATCTCTTGGCTACATCAGACTCCTTTTATCACACTCTCACTCGAGAGCAAACCAGGACCAGGCACAAGCAAAGAACAGGCTCAGGCCAGTTTTTTTGCACAGCAACAATCAATCTCTCTCAGAAGTTGGAGCTTTACTTCAGAGGGGCAGTTTAAGGAGGAAAGTCCTTGTGTGCTCATTAGATTGCAGTGTAACCTTGGAGAAGGCCAGGAGCAGCAGCACTCACCGTTATCACTCTTGGAGAAGAGGGCAGCATTGATGTCCCTGTCTAGTGCATCGCAGGCACTGCTGTGTGCTTGTTCTGGAAACTTCCCTTTAAAGTCATCCAGACACTCCAGTGCTTCTGCCACGTACTTGAGCTCAAAGAGACAGCGGGCGAGGCGGAAATGGGCCTTCAGGTGACAGGGGTTTAGGGATATGGCCTTCAAGCAGTCCCTCAGAGCATCATAATGGTCCCCATCCCTGAGGAGAACAGAGCACTGCATCAGCCAGCCCCAGCAGCAACAGCAAACATTTTCCACTGCTGTTTCCCAGCCCTCATTTCACTCCACAGCTTGTTGTTTCCAGCTCTGCACACAATCCCACACCCCAGGAGCTCACTAACAGCATTTGCTGTGACTCGGGGGCACCACCTGACCCAGCCCAGCCTCCCCAGGGCCCTGCAGACGCCCACAGGCAGCTCTGGGATGTGACCACACCAGGCTGCCCCGCCAGCCCTGACCTGCCATTTTAAATCCGAGAGAGCAGAGCTCCCTGCTGCAGCACATTTCGGGAAGTCCTTTGAAGATGGAGGATGCAGCAGCCCTCTGGGCAGGCAGCACAGCCCTCCCGTGCCAGGCGGGCTCCCTGTCACAGCTCAATCGTGCCCCTGTGTGGACACACGGCACAGCTCCGGCCACCCAGCCCGGCCAGCGCCTGCAGGACCTCCCAGCACCGACGGGACAAGCGGCTCGAGCAGCAACCTTCCCCCACCTTTACGGGAAAAAAACTCGGACTTTCACAAGTCTGAGTTCTAAAGCCCTGGAGTTTCAGCAGTGAGCGTTACAGCAGATGGGCTGCACTGGCCATTTGTGTCCTGGTCACAGCCTGAGCTCGGGGCTCTGGGGCTGTCCCTGGGACTGGGGCTGGCCCTGCCTGTCCCTGGGACTGTCCCTGTCCCTGCCTGTTCTCTGGGATTGGGGCTGGCCCTGCCTGTCCCTGGGACTGTCCCTGGGGCTGGCCCTGCCTGTGCTCTGGAAACAGGAGGGACTTGCTGAGCCCTGTGTGCTGCTCAGCTCGGGCTGGCAGTGCAGACACACCTGGGGTCCCAGCACTGAGCCCCAACTGCTCAGACACCACAAGCTGCCTGAACAGAGCCAAGGCTCCATTTGAGGGTTAATAATAGTAATAATAATAATGATAATGTTTCGTACCTGCAACCTACATGCCCCACTGTGGCTGCCCCATCCCTGGAAGCGTCCAAGGCCAGGCTGGACAGGGCTTGGAGCAGTGGGGGACAGTGGAAGGTGTCCCTGCCCGTGGCAGGGAATGGATTGAGATGGGCTTTAAGGCCCCTTCCAACCCAAACCATTCCAGGATTCTGTGCACTGCACCTACCAAGGTCCAAAACAGTCCCAAGGAGATGATAAATCCACAGAATAATTTTAGATCACGTGAAACCTTTGTCAGGGAAGCACAGGAAGGCTCAGGCTGGAAGGAACCACTGGAGGTGATGCAGAACATCCCTCCTGTACAAACAGGGCTCCCTACAGCACATCCTCAGGATTGTGTCCAGACAGATCCTGAATATCTGCAGTAAAGGAGACCCCAGCCCCTTGTGGGCAGCCTGTCCCAGTGCTCTGTCACCCTCACAGTAAAGCTCCTCCTCACACACAGGTGGGACAGGGCAGAGGTGTCCCAGTGCCTGGACTTATTAATGCCAAATCTTGCAGGAGCCTGGACCATTCACCCTGCAGCTCCCTCCTGCCCAGTGGCTACTGGCCACTCCCCAGCACAGCCCTGCCCAGGAGATCTGCAGGGCTCTCCAGGGCTGCCTTGCAGCACTGCCAGGGTTAATTCAGGACACACAGCAAAGGCCACTTTTAGTCAGAGAAAGAGGGAATGCAGTTACCTGTTAGGGTGACAGACAGGTGTCTCACATCCACACACCTGACTGGGCTTTTAAACTGCTNCCCTGCCTGTTCTCTGGGATTGGGGCTGGCCCTGCCTGTCCCTGGGACTGTCCCTGGGGCTGGCCCTGCCTGTGCTCTGGAAACAGGAGGGACTTGCTGAGCCCTGTGTGCTGCTCAGCTCGGGCTGGCAGTGCAGACACACCTGGGGTCCCAGCACTGAGCCCCAACTGCTCAGACACCACAAGCTGCCTGAACAGAGCCAAGGCTCCATTTGAGGGTTAATAATAGTAATAATAATAATGATAATGTTTCGTACCTGCAACCTACATGCCCCACTGTGGCTGCCCCATCCCTGGAAGCGTCCAAGGCCAGGCTGGACAGGGCTTGGAGCAGTGGGGGACAGTGGAAGGTGTCCCTGCCCGTGGCAGGGAATGGATTGAGATGGGCTTTAAGGCCCCTTCCAACCCAAACCATTCCAGGATTCTGTGCACTGCACCTACCAAGGTCCAAAACAGTCCCAAGGAGATGATAAATCCACAGAATAATTTTAGATCACGTGAAACCTTTGTCAGGGAAGCACAGGAAGGCTCAGGCTGGAAGGAACCACTGGAGGTGATGCAGAACATCCCTCCTGTACAAACAGGGCTCCCTACAGCACATCCTCAGGATTGTGTCCAGACAGATCCTGAATATCTGCAGTAAAGGAGACCCCAGCCCCTTGTGGGCAGCCTGTCCCAGTGCTCTGTCACCCTCACAGTAAAGCTCCTCCTCACACACAGGTGGGACAGGGCAGAGGTGTCCCAGTGCCTGGACTTATTAATGCCAAATCTTGCAGGAGCCTGGACCATTCACCCTGCAGCTCCCTCCTGCCCAGTGGCTACTGGCCACTCCCCAGCACAGCCCTGCCCAGGAGATCTGCAGGGCTCTCCAGGGCTGCCTTGCAGCACTGCCAGGGTTAATTCAGGACACACAGCAAAGGCCACTTTTAGTCAGAGAAAGAGGGAATGCAGTTACCTGTTAGGGTGACAGACAGGTGTCTCACATCCACACACCTGACTGGGCTTTTAAACTGCTCTGCCACCCTCAACATCCCTCCCAGCTCAACCCCCAGCACTGGCAGCCCAACAGACTGGTGTGAAAATGGACATGATGGGATGTAAAGCAGGCCCTGACTTCTCCCTTTGTTACAGGATTGACTCAGCCTGTGCAAAACTAGAGATCAGCTCAGTACTGCCAGCGTGGACTGCTGAAAGCAATCCAGAGGGGGATGCAGTTGGCTTTTAGGAGCAAAATTTCAAAGGACAGCCTTGGAAGTGCTGGAAAATATGAGCAGCATCTTAAGGGAGATGAACAAGGGGAGGAAATTACAGACCTTCCTTTTTTCTTGCTCTCTCTGTTATTCAGAGAACAAGGCCAAAGCAGGACCTGCAGGGTTCTGAGGGTGGCCTGTACCTGTTCCTGCTCCAGACATCAAGAACATCTCAGAGACACGTGGTGGTTCAGCCTGGGTCACTGTCTGCCTCTCCTGCCCAGCGAAATCCCAGCCACCTTCTCCACACTCCACAAACTGTTCCTAGCAGAAAAATGCCCCTTTTCTGCACCTAGAAGGTACCACCTCAGTGCTATTTAAATCCCAAACCCTGCATGCCACAGAAACCCACTGTGTGTATGTTTTTCACATCTTCCTGCTACCCAAAACTGTGGCAAAGCAGAAGCTGACACACTGAAAGGTTTGGATGTGCCAACACCCTTTGGGAAAAAAAGATTCCTATAAGAAAAATGTCATTCATGAGATCAGCACTCAGCTTCTGTGTTCCATCCCTTAATCCCAACCTATTGTTCTTCTCCTTCTGAACACTGAGGTCTTTTTGAGGCAGCTCCCAAATCTCTGCTATTGCAAAACAGCCAGTAGGCCAGTTACCAACAGTCACAACAACTGCTGGCTGCTCTTTATCTTGGCAAGAAGAGAGGAGAATTCATACTGGGGATTTCAGCAGGGAGAGGAGAAGGATATCCTCACAAAGCAAATGGAGATGAAGGACCACAGCTATTTTAAATATGTTAATGGCAAGTCATGGTGCTCAGTCTCACTCTGCTCAAGGGGACAGGCACTAAAATAACTCAGCTGTATCTTGCAGATGCAGCTCTGGCCACTGGTCAGAGCAGACATTACCTACTGCAGAGGCTGACAGGCTGTTGTGCAACCAGCAGGGCAGAATCCCCTCCAGACTGCAAGGATCTGCCACCTCCCCAGACCCCTCCAGAGGTGTCTGCAGTCAAAGGAGTGGGGTAACACAGGAACCACCAGGTCTGAGTGTCTGCAGTGTATACTTGGACAAAGCAGCAACCAAAGGCACCCCAGCCCCCTAAAACAACCTTCTGTCACGAGCTGTTATAAAGCACAGTCACCATTACATCATGTGTTGACAGCAGATTTAAGAGCCCTTCTTTAATGCAAATCAGAACCACTCAAAAGAAACACAGACACCCGTGGAGACACCCAGACTGCTGTGAATCAGATGTGGATTTGGGATGTTCTTTTTGAACAGGAAAGGATCAGGATTTCACACAGCACATCAGGAGGTGAAACAATGAGCTGCTCACCAGCTGGGCCTCCCCAGAATTTGTCCAGCACATTCTGCTGAGCCACCCCTTTGTGCCAGAGGTGCCCAGTTCTGTTTCAGTGTGATAACCCCAACCCTGCCTGGCACAGGGACACCAGGGTGGCCCTGGGAGTCCCCTGCAGTGACCCTGCCCCTTACCACTTGCGCTTCATGTAGGCAGCAGCTCTGTTCCCATAGAGCATGGCGTTGTTGGGGGCCTTCTGCACAGCTTTGCTGTACAGCTGGATGGCCTGGGTCCACAGCTGGCAGGCAAAGGCCTCGTTGGCTTGTTGCTTGATCCTCTCCAGGTACGGGGGCAACTCCACCTGGGGGCTGCAGGGGAAGAAGGGAGCAGCACAGGTAAGGTGTGCATCCTTCACTCCAGCTCAGAGTCTGCAGGGTTTAGTCTCAGCTTAGCTAATGCTTGCTAGACTTCCTAATAAAAGATTCAGGAAAAGGCAGAAGGGATTCTGAACCTGAAGAACTGGAGTTTAAGAGGAAAATCTGGTTTTGACCACAGAATCCCAGAACAGTCTGGGTTGGAAGAGGCTGTAAAGCCCATCTCATCCCACCCCTGCCATGTCAGGGACATCTTCCACTATCCCAGGGTGCTCCAAGCCCCGTCCAGCCCGGCCTTGGACACTCCCAGGGCAGCCACAGCTGCTCTGGGCACCCTGTGCCAGGGCCTGCCCACCCTCTGGCAGTCTCACTACACCAGTGTGACCATCATTTGACTGTTTCCATTTTTTCTTCATCTGCAGAGACACACTCCAAACTGAGCAGTGGGTATTTTAAGCATCAGACTTCACCAGTAGTCTTTGTTTCTGCATAAACAACGCTTCCAATCCTCTTTCAGCAGTGCACAACAATGCACATGCAGAAGCATCTGAGCTCACCAGGCCCCTGCTCCACAAGCCGAAACTGCAGCCCCGTTCCTGCCGCGGTGGAGGGGCCATCTAGAGGAGAGGAGCTGGAACAGCCCTGCGAGGGACTTCGGAGGAAGCCACACCACCCATATATGGTATTAAACAAGGGTCTGGACTTCGAACCAAGTCTCATCAGCTGGGAGAAAAACAGCCACCAAAATGTGCTGCTGCTCCTTCACCCCAGCTGTATCCTGCTCCTAAAGAAAGAAATCAGCAGGAGCAAGAGAAGAGGCTCCATCCAGTCCTGGCTCCCATGCTAGGAATGGCAGTGATGTTCCAGTGTTGGTGCCACAGAACAATTCTGGCTGCTTCAGCTCAGTTTGCAGCAGGCAAATCCCAAAAAATGGCAAAGGGAAGCAAGGCTCCTTCACCTGCCAGCCTCTGCCACTACCCACACAGTTCCTGCAGGCCAGGAAGCAACCACCACTCAGGACACTTTGCTTCCAGGCCTGAGAAATCATTTCTTAGTTTTGTCCACCTTAATTAATCCTAAGAGGAAAAATCCTCACGGACAATTTCTCCCAGGTTGCTCCTGCCTGGCCTGACTCCTGCTCACAGCCCAGGCACCAGAGGCCACTTGGCAACCCAGGAGCAGGGAAGGGATTTGCCCTTCCCAGCTTTTTGGCAGCACCTCACCCTGTGGAGAGGCAAAGGACAAGGACAAAGCCACGGGAGCCCTGCAGGGGCAGCTGTGCCCTCACCTGCCGTGTGCCCTGCCCTCGGCCAGGCGGAAGCCGTTGCTGTGGAGATGGATCCCATTGGACACTCCATTGGTTGAGGTTTTCCCATTCTGCACTTCTGAAGGTCAGACAAAAGATATATACAGCCATGCTAAGTATCAATGTGGATTATACAAACTCAGGGTTTGTTTCACAGCAGGGCCAACCCAACGTGACAGTCCCACTGAGAGCAGGAACAAAACTTCCATGGTTCCACCTGCTCCAGCCACCTGGATTTGGTTTGTCCTGTTAAATTTACAGATCTCTGCAGTGTCCTTTGCAACACAATTCCAGATCAGAAAAGCAGACACACACACGGAACTAAGTGCTCACACACACTGAGGCTAACTTCAAGGGAATTACCTTTGACTGCTTTCAGGCCATAGTTGGAGCATCATGGAATCCTGGAATGGTCTGGGAGGATACCAGGACCTCAACCACTGCAAAGTCTGCTTAATCCTTGAGCACAGCTTTAGGCACTCCCAACTCACACCCCCCCTTCTCCACAGGTCACTTCTGCCCTCACGTTTTGCCCCACTGCAGAAGGATTTTGGAACTCAGGGTATGAACTGCACTGCAGAAACATCCCAGCACCACCCACACCCTGCTTCATTCTCCTCCTGCACCTGAAAATGAGAACTCCACTCTGCTGTTCACTCCCTTTGTGACAGCTTCACACTTACCCCCTGAAGTGTGGCACTTCTTTGGGAGGAGAAAAGTGTATGGTCTCTGTTTGTATGTCAGATCAAACAAATAGACCTGAGGAAAGGAAAAAAGAGCATGAGACAAGTCTGCAAAACAGAGATGCTCAAGTCAGAAATAAAAGAGGGCTCAGTAGGTACACAGTTCCATGTTTGTGTTTGCTATTTCCAATTTTCTCACTAGGAATCTTTTCTACAGATGGACACACAAGGGGTGGCAGCAGTAACTGGGGTGTGGCCCAGCCCAGCCCAGTTCAGAGAGAACAACACTGAGGAACAGGAACCTGGTCTGACTCCACACCTGCACAACTCCAGAGATGACCTGACCACTGACCAACCTGCTCAGAAATCTTCATCTTTCAATCAAGCAACTAAGATACTTCAATTAACACAATGATATGGAAGAAACCAAACACCTATTGACAGAAAAGAGGTGGGACACTGAGGAAAAGACTCTCTAAGGCGAAACCAGTATTTCCTGAGAAACTCCCAGGGCAGCTCTGTGCAATCCAATTTCCAGCTGTACTGGGACAGGGATGGACAGCCCAGGCCAGACCCAGGGCTCACCTTCTCCTAAAGGGAGGGAGTGCACAGGTGAGGAAGAGCTGCAGAGGACAAGCACAGAGCAAACCTGCCCACAAGCAAAGGTCCTGCTTAATCCACACCGATTAATGCTGGCAGGAGGATTTTCTCATTCCATTGATAAGCTTTACAAAAGATCCATGAATATCACCCAGAGCTTAAAATTAAAGCAATCAATATGCCAGGTGAAGGCCTTTGCTTCTCCAAGTTCCTTATTCACCACAGTCTATTACAGAAGCAGTTTGAAGTTTCAAGAATGAGTTATGAAATCCTTTCTAGGCCAACAAAGGTCAGTTCCAGAACTGGTTTTGCTTATTTTCTTTCTCCTCTTCCAGAGAGTGAAACGTGAATTGGAAAACCACAGCAGAACGTGGTTTAACTTTGATCAGTGACACTGTAACAAATATATCCCTAATCCAAAGTATTTAGTCTGAATTAATCAGAAAGCAGTTTAAAATCAATCCCATTACCCACAGAGAAGTTGCTGTACCTATTTTGCATAGCACACAACAATGTCCAGTGACCCAGTGTGAAGCTTTCCTGCCCCCTCACCTGCTCCCCCCCCATGTTGACCAAGAGCTCGGTGCCATCAGGGCTGAAGGTGACGTAGGTGGCCACCAGGACCCTCAGCCGGTTGTTGTAGTCTGGCAGCTTCACTGGGAGGTGCCCTGAGGAGAGGACAAGTCCATAATTATTGGCTTAACTCTGAACTGTTGTCTTTGTCCTACCCCAGCTGCTCCCTTTCACAAGAGCAAAGCCAAGGAGCACCAATGGATTTTCCATTTCCCACTGTCCACTGGATCCTTCCACAAGGATCCAAAACACCCACAGGTGCCTTTCCACAGCTCTGGGGATCAATTCCCATCTCTGGCAGTGCCCAAGGCCTGGCTGGATGGGGCTTGGAGCAACCTGGGACAGTGGAAGGTGTCCCTGCCCGTGGCAGGGCTGGAACAAGGTGTGTTTTAATGTCCCTTCCAACCCAAACCATTCTGTGATTCCATGATTCCAGTTTTGCACAGCCACCTCCAGAGGAAGACCAGAATTCTCATTGCCTTGTTAACAATGAGCCCTCAGAACCCAGCAAATCTCAGTTTTAGGGATTCACTAGGATTTGGCTTTTGTGATTTGTGGCCATCTGCAAATACCTCCATCCTCAACCCCCTAATTAGGTTTCCTTAATAAAGCCCTCAGCACAAGGAAACCAAAGCTCCTAAATATTCAGCTCACACACAGGTTCTGTTCTTCAGACAGCAGATGTGTTGCATGACCAATTCAGGGGACCTGAGGAATCCTCTAGTGGGACTCATCAGGAACAGGACTGTCAGAACTGGTCTGCTGAACATGCTGGGCTGAGATATCGAAAAAAAACCAAAAACCCAAACATTTTGGGGTAAAACATAGTAAATAATGAGCACTGGAGAAAAATGTCATCTAGATTGCTCAGATACTGCATCACTGATCCTTCATCTGCAGGATGAGGACAAGTCACTTCTGTGCCAAAAAGATTTTGAACAGCAGCTTTGCTGGGACCAGCTCCAGGAAAGCCTACAGAGCCAAGGTTATATCCAACCCTTCACTTCCCAGCAGCAGTGACAAAAACACATTTATGCTGGACAAAAAGCAGCAAGGCTAGCTCACCACCCCAGTGAAATAACCTGCAATTCCATGGAACATCCCATGGGAGAGACCCTCTGAGCAGGGGTTTGTGTGTGACGGGTAGAACTCAGTTTCTTCAGGCAGTGAAGTCCCCCCAGTCACCCCCAGTGCCCTCCCAGTGCCCCCCAGTGCCCTCCCAGTGCCCCCCATACCTGCCACGTAGTACTGAGCTGCCCCGTCCGGGAGCGGCTTCTGCCGGTCACAGAACGTGTGCACTCCAGCTGAAGGACTCTGCTTCATGCTCTTCCTACCCAGAGAGAGGAACAGCCCCATGGTAAGCACAGCCTGCAGCTGCTGGAAGCTCCCTCCACACTGGCTCTTCCTGTCCAGCCGTGAGGACAAGCTATGTCCACCCAGCTGTGGGGTCACCAGCCCACACCACCCCAGTGGACTCATCAGAAGGGCTTTGGGTGACAGGAAGAACAGAGCAAAGGCTCCCAGACCAGGTGAGAGCTGAGCCCTGCTCCCAGCAGGGCCCTGAGCAGGCCCTGCAGCAGGAATGTCCCCAGGAGCAGGAGCTGGTACCTGTGGTTGTGGATCATGCGGATGTCGTAGAGCCGCACGAAGGGCCCGCTGGCCCCCACGGCCAGGTAATTGTTGTCCTGGGGGTTCACTGTCAGGCACTTGGCCTCCACCAGCTGCCCACAGTACTCAGTCAGGTCTATGAGCACCTCGGATCGTTTGCTGTTCTCCCGCAGGTCGTACTGCCTGCAGAGGGACGGCAGGGAGGCACATGTACCACGGGCTACTGGAGCAGGAACACACTCACGCAATTCCTGGGCCGGCAGGGACCACAAGGACCAGCCAGCCCAGCTCCTGGTCCTGCACACACACCACAACAACCCCACCCTGTCCCTGAGAGCGCTGTCCAAACGTTCTGGGAGCCCTGGGGCTGTGACATTCCCTGGGGAACCTTTTCCCAATATCCAGCCTAAACCCCTCCTGACACAGCTAAGAGAGATGACACCAAGGACATGGACAGCAGTCATTAGTGCCACAGGTTACTGGAAGCACCTCAGCTCAACACACACTAGGCCTCAGTAGCAGGATAATCATTAAAAGCAGATCTATAATGTACACAGATTTACTCAAGTTCCAAATTAAACTCCCAAGTCATGGCCTGTTCCTCTCCTGGCCTCCTTTCCAGCAGTGATGAAAATGGAGGAGCTCAGGAGAGTATTTATGACTCTACAAGATAAATCTTTCCAGTTTTAGGAAAGGGAGAGATGAGCTTAAGCTGTTTAGTACAGAGACAGGCTCTGTTCAGGTCTGTGCACAGCACACATTGTGATGGCTCCCAGAACCAAAGCAGCTGGGATTCTGTACCTGATTAAGCCATCTTCTGCTGCACTCCAGAAGGTGTTTGGCCACATGGGAGCCGTGGCAATCCTCTTCACTCTGTTGGTGTGATCTCCAAACATGTGCACGGTCTCCTTGACAGTCAGGTCGTGCACGTGCACCTTGGAGTCTGCGGCTCCGGTGATGAGGATGCGATCCCCCGAGTGTGGCAGGAACTGAGGGAGGGCAGTGGGCACTCAGGATGGAGCAGCTGCTCACAGGGACACCCCAGCAGGCACACAGCACGAATTCTGCCTCAGCAACACGGGCCAACCCTGTCATTCCCTGTTACACAGGTCACTGTGCACACTCCAGAGTCAGCAGCTCCAGCAGGACACACCAGAGTGTCTTCAGCACACATCCCAGTCTGCTACAACCATTTCCTTCCAATTCACAGAGAGAATAAGCCTGGGATCTGCATAAACTAAGTGCAATATTAGATTTAATCCTTTCCCTCGTAATTAGAAATACTAAACTTTTTTGGAAAACATTTCCCAGCAAGGATTTATCCTTTTGCTGCTCAGGCTGCTGTTCCTGTCAGCTGCTCATTCCTTCTAAGCACATACCTTGACAGAAAAGATGTTTGCAGTGTGTCCTGTGTGCATAGAAAGGAGTTTCTTGTGGTGCAGAGGATCCCACACAATGGTATGCTGGTCATCAGAGCCAGAGGCCAACAAGCTGAAAGGAACAGGAGACAAAAATGCACCATGAATTGTTGTGTTCCTCCCTGTGCCTGGGTCTGTGGAGCTGTTTGACCACAGACACCCATGAAGTTAATTCAGCCCTGACCAGCCCATTTCCTCTCCTCCCTCAGCTCTCTGTTCTTGCTGCCCACTGTGCACCCATCCCTCCAGCCAGCTCTAGGAGCTGAAGCAGACAAACAGCAATTCCCCAGAAAACACAGCTTGGCTGAAACATCTCAGGAGTGCTTGGTCAACAACAAAATGCAGGGCCCCTGCCTTCCTTATCACCCTGATGTATTAACTGCTCCACATCACCTCTGCAGCCCAGCCAAGGCATTCCTTGCCAGGCTCCAGAGGTGTCCAGGCAGTCCCAGGGCTCATGAGGTGAACCACAAACTGCTCCCAAAGTGTGCAAGGTGCTCTTGGCCTGTCCATCCATCTGCATCTGAACCAAAGGAATCTCACATCTGCAACCCTCAGCTCTTTCAAACTCAGATTTCCTTGTAACCATTCTCTTTCAAGCATATGAAATTTTCACTGGCAAATAATTCTGAAGAGTATCAGAAGGTAGACTTTGGATATTGTGAGAGGCAGGTGCACAAATACCCACTCCTCCTCCAATCCACTCATTTCTCACACAGAAACTCCTCATTCCACCTGGTTACTGGAAGTTACTCTTTAGTTTCCCTCTAAAATTGCAGAGGGGTGAATTCTCTACCTCCTTCCCTTGGGTATTTGTTCCCCAGCAGCAGCTTTTAACAGCATGGTGAAGGGGGTGGGGCAATGTCACCACCAGCTGGGCAAATCCCAAAGATCCATTATAATCCATAATACCACTTAAGAGAAGAGAAGCAGCCTTCAATCTCCCCTTCTTAGTATGACCATTTCCCTTCTGAACTCACTAAAGGGGCATTTCTAATAATATCCAGATATATTTAACAAAATAAAGCTTCTTTTGAAGCTTGAGCTCTACTACAGCTCAAAATTTGAGCTTGAGCTCCACTTTACTAGAAATGGGAAGCAGCTGCTTATGGTAACATGACCTACATCCTACTCTTGGGAAAACCTGGGGTTATGGCTCTGCTGATTCCCCAGATGAAGCCACATACTTACTCTCCTTTTTCATTCCATTCCAGACAGTTGACACACCCAGAGTGACCCTGAGGGAAGGAGGCAAGGGAAGATGGCATTACTCAAACCTCAGATGTATCAAACAGAGCTGTCCTACGACAAGGACACAGTGAGCTCCTCACAAATAACTTCATCCAATAGAGCCAGGGTTTTTTTTCCAACCCTGCAAAGAACTCCACACACTTGGTAGATAAGCAGCTCCAGAAAAGACAGACATGCTAGAGCAGTTGGGGTAGAAAAGGCAAAATGAAACAAATAAAAAAAGGTAGTGTTGAATAAAATGGCAGTTTAGTCTCAGAGGCTACAGCTGAAATCCTGCTGTACACAAGGAAAGGTGACTTTGCTTCCAAAGCCCTTGGCTAGGCTGACAAATTACATGTACAGGCACTCTGGGAACACAGGGAAAATGCACTTTTGATAGCTCTGTTAGAAGCACCTTGCTGCTGGGTGACTGCATCATCCATCTTCATCCACATTAACCAACACTGCACCAGGAAATGCTGAGCAGCATTTGATGTGGGAGATGTGACTGAAAAGGGGGACAAAAGAATCCTTTTCTCTCCCAAACCAAGACAATTGACGTGTTAGAGGTTGGCTCAGTTGGGTAGAGCAGGGTGTTGACAATGTCAAGGCTGTGGCATTGACCCCAGATGGGGCTGGTCACTTCAAACTTGGCCTCAACGATGCCTGTGGGTCCCTTCCAACTCAGAACATTCTGTATACTCTTAAAATCTTTTCCAAGGTATGTCAGAGTGCACTACAACCTGTTCCTTGGGGATCCCATTAGAGCTGAGTATGTTGAACAGCTGACAATTGTCTTCTCCAGGCACCAGCACTGAGATTGGGTGGTGCCCACCCTGTCAAAGTCTCTCCTGTAGGTGCACCAGGTAGTGCACAAAGCTCTCACTGAGCTACTCCTGCCTCTAATGCAGTTTGGGGGACCAAGAAATCAGTATTTACCTGCTGGAACAGAGAATTCATGTACTGCTGCAGCCAGGGGCTCAGGAAGGAGCTGGATTCCCCCTGGACACTCACCTGCAGCCAGGGGCTCAGGAAGGAGCTGTTCTCCCCCCTAGGACACTCACCTGCAGCCAGGGGCTCAGGAAGGAGCTGTTTTCCCCCCTAGGACACTCACCTGCAGCCAGGGGCTCAGGAAGGAGCTGTTTTCCCCCCTAGGACCCTCACCTGCAGCCAGGGGCACAGGAAGCAGATGTTTTCCCCCCTAGGACACTCACCTGCAGCCAGGGGCACAGGAAGCAGATGTTTTCCCCACCTGGACACTCACCTGCAGCTCAGCCTCCAGCCCCAGGCGCCGGATGAAGGGGTCAGTGACGTGGTAGTGGCGCTCAAAGCCCAGCGCTCCCCTCTCCTGCAGGGACAAACAGGGACCAGGCTGACACAGCAGCACAACACAAACAACACAAACATTCCTTCTGCCCTTCCACAGAACACTCCTGAAGTTTAAAAATCACACCAGGTACTGGGGTGTCCACAGGTCCTGTACTGTAGTAGGGAGTCACAGAATCCCAGAAGGGTTTGGGTGGGAAGGGACCCTAAAGCCCCTCCAGTGCCACCCCTGCCATGGCAGGGACACCTCCCACTGTCCCAGGCTGCTCCAAACCCTGCCCAGCCTGGCCTTGGGCACTGCCAGGGATCCAGGGGCAGCCACAGCTTCTCTGGGCACCCTGTGCCAGGGCCTGCCCACCCTCACAGGAACAATTCCTGCCCAAGATCCCATCCCTGTCCTCCCTCAGCTCAAGGCCATTCCCCCTTGTCCCATCACTACACATCCTTGGGACCAGTCCCTCTCCAGCCTTCCCATCCTTTGAACATCTCCAGGTGGGCAGATCTTCATCTTTGCCCCTGAACTGATTGAAAATGCTGTGTGACTCCATGCCAGGCTCCAGCTGGGGAGCCAAAACCAGCTCTGAGAGGCCCTCACTGAGGCACAGTGAGCTGGCCCAACTTTGGGCCTGAAACAGAAGATGTGGAAGAACTTGGGAATGCTTGTTATCATCCCTTGGCAAGGACTTCAGCAGGACCTCAGCCCTGAGCACAGCAGTAGTGCAGCAGAGCTGCTCAGGAGAACTCTGCCTTGCAGAGCCTGTCCCAGGGCAGCAGGATGGGGTGAGGAGCTGGGGGTGTGAGTGGCCAGCAGCCTCCAGGGATGGGCTACTCCTCAGCCAGGAGCAGAGCTGCAGTGCCACAGCACAGGCTGCTCCAGAGCAATGGCAACAGCTGCCACAGAACTGCACCAGAACAAATGAAGGTGAGGGAAAGCAGGACAGTTGTTTCCCCTGTGATCTCACAGGGCTCACAGATGCATCAGCAGATGGCTCTGAGGAAAGAAGGCCAACTGCAGAGGCAGGAATGAAGGAGAGGGAATGCAAGCCAGATTTTGGATGGAACATCTAAATGTCCATGGAGATTCTTCCCTAGGACTTGACCCAGCTGTGGTCCCATTCCATGCCACAACTCAATCCTTTGTCATCAGCATTTAGACACGGGAACACCAATGTCAGAATCATCCTGGTGGTGCCCAAAAAGCCACCCTGGTGGTGCCCAAAAAGCCACCCTGGTGGTGCCCAAAAAGCCACCCTGGTGGTGCTCAGAGCACATCAGCAGTCCCAGAGCAGACACAGAAGTGCTGAATTCCCCTCCCAGCCCAACGTTCAGTAATGAACTCCACACACCAAAAGCTCTTTGAAGACAAAATGGAGACAGACATAAAAGGATTGGAGGCAAAACAAACCAGGCTTTTTGTAGGAGCTTCCACAACAAACTTCAAACCCCCTGATGTATTTTTGTGGAGAGCATTCCTAAAGCACTGCAAGGCCCATGCAAGGAGCTGCAGGTACAGTTGTGTGCTATTGCAGCCTCAGGGCCTTTGGGAGGGCTGTGGGGTAGGATATTGCTTTTCCTACAAGGAACTGCCTGACTTAGCAATCTTCCCAAGGTCACATATCAAAGTCTGACAGAGCAGACGGTCTGAGACAGTCCCAGGCTAAGGCTCAAACCACAGAACCAGCCCTTCCTTGTTAGGGCAGCAAAACAAACCTTTGCACATGGATTAAATTACAAGCTTATAACAGAGTTTGGTACCAAACTGCAAAGTGAGCACTCGAGCTCCCAGTTCCTTATTCTGGCTACTCACAGATCCCTTTCCTGAATGCTGATTATCAGCAATGCTGCAAATGATTTCAGGCCTCTGAGTCCCAGCAATAATTGCCTATTGTGTCTGCTGCAGCCAGTCCTTTCACGTTGATATTCCACAAATGCAGCCATCAGATGACTGATCCCACCACTGCACAAGTTTTTTTTCCCTACACAAAGGAAGCAACACAGCACTCTCTAAAGAAAAGGAGACAGAGAGGCTGTGACAGAGATCATTAGCTTTACTGCAGTCAGAAATACCTCTGATGGCAAGATCACACGGGGAGAACACAGAGAGCAGAGGGGGAAGCTGGCTAAGGGCCTTTGTGGTGCCCAAACACAAGCAGCTCTATTTCTCCCTTCAACTCAGAAGGAGCAGAGCTGCTGATGGCAAAGCAGCCCAGGGAGAGAGAGGAACTGTGCTCCTGCCATGCCAGACTTCATCCCAGCTCTCCATTAGGGACAGTGACAGGTCCTGTGTGTTTGTTCTCCTAAGCTCCTCACAGGGCTGATCAATATGTAACCAACAGAGATCTCGTTCCCCAGTAAAGGCAGCACCAGGAGTTTCTCCCCCTGCAGCACTGAGTCCCCTGTCCCCACCCAGCCCCAGGAGCACGGGGCTCACACACACCTTGATCTGCCTGTGGATGATGTCTCTGGTGATGTTGGCTTTTGCCATCTTCCTGCAGTGGGGCAGACGAGGAGAAGCTGTGGGAAGAGCTGCTGTGCATCCGAGCATTCCAGCCGAGGCAGGACCCACAGCCAGGGGCTCAGTTACCTGCAGGACAGCACAGGAGGGGACGGGGACAGGGACAGGGACAGGACACCACTGTTAGGCCACTCACACACAGTGCCAGGCTCTGCCTCCCACAAAGGGGTGGCTAAGAACTGAAAAGTTTGGAATAAAGGCTCCTGAAGAAACTCCAGGAAGGAACAACGGAAGAATGAATGTCTGACTCAAGGCCACTCCCAGTTTGTGGAGAAATTCATGATGAGCACAATTCCAGGACTATGTCAGCCTGGAAAATCCATGTTCCTATCCCAGCAAAGACCCTGTGAGTCCAGAGCAGTGTCCTGTGCCAGGCTTCCCTCCCACATTCCATCACCACTCGTGTCCAATGTCATGTTTCCCAATCTCCACAACCAGCAAAGGTTATACTGTGAATAAACACAGCATTGATGCTTTTGGCCAAGTCTTCCATCTCATTTACTACACTGGATTATCAACAAAACACCCCTAAAATATCCAAAAGGGCATAAAAATTCCTTGGAAATTGCAACAGCCAACCACGAGGTGACAACTGAACACCTAATTACCTCAGCAAGAGAAAGGGGGTGACCAGTTAAAATTGAATTTCCAGGAGAAATTAAGAGTTTTGCACACTCTTAATGGAGTTTAATGTACTAACCTAAATAATTGAAACCCCATGGAATTGGCTGCTCCTGCTAAAAAACATTCAAATTGCAGAGTGCTGGTCACAACCCTGAGCTGGACAGGCTACCCAGCAAAGGATCAGAATGAGTCCCTGAGAAATGCTGCAATTCCCCCAATTTCCATCCCACAGCCCGGCCCACTTAGACATTTCTACAGTTCTCTTGGAAACAACAAGAAGAATAAAAATTAAATTTCAAACACCCATTTTGTCCTATGTAACCCTCTAGTTTAAAACCCTCTTTAAAAACATTTCCAAGGAGAACAAGCCAAAATTTTCCTCTTCTAAACGAGGAAATGCTGATTCATTGAAACGAGCACTTCACAGAAACACTGCAACAAACAGGAGTGGTGGCAGAGCTCATCTGATGCTCTGCTGCCACTGGCCCTCCTGTCCCACCCTGCCAGGGCAGGGACCCCTCCCACTCTCCCAGGGTGGCCCAGGCCTCTCCAAGCTGGCCCTGGACACTTCCAGGGACGGGGCAGCCACAACCATTTCCCCCAGGAATGGCTCCCAAGGACAGGAAGGGGAGGCAGCAGCAGCACCTGGGCACAAGGCAGGTGGATCTGCTGGCTCTGCAGCTCCTGAAAAGTTTCTGAGCTGCTTCCCCAAACTTGAGGAGAGAGACTGAGGAGCAGGAGCGTGTCCAGAGAAGGGAAGGGAGCTGGGGAAGGGGCTCAGCCTGGAGAAAGGGGGATCAGGGGAGGAATTTCTGGCTCTGCACAACTCCCTGACAGGAGGGGACAGCCAGGGGGGATTTGGGATCTGCTCCAGGAACAGGGACAGGAGGAGAGGGAACGGCCTCAGGCTGCTCCCAAGTCCATCCTCAGAAGGGACAACAGCCCAGCACATCTCAGCACCTCAGCCTGGTCTGCAGTGCTTCCCTACAACATTCCCAGGCTCTGTCCACAGTCTCCCCTCTCCCGTTTCTTCCTCCTCTTCCCTGCCAGGCAGATTCCTTGTCTTCCTCTTTGAGACCAACTGGATTTGGCTCTTAGGACCCCACCATGCCAGTGCCAGGCAGGCTGTCACCTCCCTGCTCTACCCCACTGCTCTTTCAGGAGCCTTTTTCTCACATTTCCTACCTCTAGTTATGGCTGATTCCTAATTAACTCCTTTCTCTCCCAACAGCACCAAACAACCTCAAGAACACACAAGAGAAAATGCACATGCATGGAAAGGTCCAGATCTCCCATGTACAGCCATAAATAACCACACCAGGAGGCCAATTTAGAGCTAAATAAGTCACTGCAAACCCATTAATACCCCAAACCCCCTCTGTATGAACAGAGACCAGAGGGAAGGAATATCCAAACCCCCCAAAACCACCACTCCTTAACAGACCCAAATTCCCTGGTTTTCAACAAAGACTCCTCTGTGCCAGCATTTTCTGCCTTGTGGGACTCTGACAGCCACCCTGGCTGGGTGAGAGCAGCAATACACAGCAGCTGGTTATTTCTGGACTGGTTTTGGGATTACTGATGTGCTGTGGAGCTTCCCAACTCTCTGGACAAGTCATTCCAGCTGTGGTAACTCAGAGGTTGCCCCAACAGAACATTGTAGTGAAGGTCTCAGGAGATCAACACACCTTAACTTTACTTCCTAAAAGATACAGGTGAGGAAAATCATCCAAGAAATCAGACCTTGGCTAAGAGGCTTGGATAAAACCCAGTCAAACAGGAATGCAGGAGCCTAAGGAGCCTCTCTTTCCACAAAAGGGCTCGATTTGGCAACTGGATGCTGTAAAATGCTCAAAGGTCTCCCAGATTTGTGCCTTTGCTTGGCCAAGAAGGCTCCAAGAGCCCTTCCTCCTTTCCCTTTGCTATTTTTTGTTGCTCAACAGGTATTCCACAACTACAAAGGCTCTGGTGACCTTTCAATTATCATGGAATCACAGACAAAGGATTAAGAAGCCCAAATTCTCATTCCAGATCACATTTTGAGCATCAACCACAACTCATCACAATCCCAGACTCCCAGTCCCCATGGATATGACAATTACCTCATTCTAATATTAAATAAATAAAAAATAAACAGTGTTAAGTGTTCTTAACACTAAAGACTATGGACCCCACCATTGTACAGGTAGATCCAGCCTCCAGTTCCAAACTGACCCTGGAATAAAACAAAATCTTCTAAGATTTGTAGATCTCCTGCAAAATATATATAATAGAAATCAGACAAAAATAAACTGTGCCTCCCAATTTCTTAGACACAAAGGCTTCCAAACATGAAGTCCCTCCAAAGAGTCTGTCTTTGTCACCACCAAAGGAATTGGATTTTCCACCATGGAAATTGGTAAAGAATGTTCCTCTTTAGGCAAAACCACCGTGCAAATTCTGCTCTAACCTATTCTTGCAGCTTCTGGCTTCTAACTAACCCTGCACAACCAGCTCCTGGTGGAATGAGGGATTAAGTCCCAGAGTGAGGCACAATTTAGGATAAATGTGCACTGCTGCTGCCAGGGCTGACTCCACAAGGAGAGATCTCCCCACCCCTCCTGCCCCTGCAGGTGTCCCAGGCCAGGCTGGACAGGGCGTGCAACAACCTGGGCTGTGGGAGGTGTTCCTGCCACTGCAACAAAAGGATCTTTAAGGTCCATTTCAACCATTCCAACAAACCATCCCATGATCCCATGGCCTCTTCGGGGTTCTTGGATGGCACCAGGGCACATTTCTCTATCACCCTTCAAGGACAACTTTCCCTCATCCCTCGCTGCTCCAAACCTGCCTGGAACATCCCAGACAGGACTAAAAACCTGGGATCCAGTAACTGCTGGCACCTCCTCCAGTGACAGCCTCGTCTCAAGCCTGGAGCACACACAGGATCAGCTCACCTGCAGCTCCCTGCACCTTCCTCCTGCCACACAGAACCTCAGGGGCACAAACACAACTTTCGCAATGCTTGGCCTTTAAATCCACAGTCAAAAATTAACAAGGCACAGATTTCCATGGGCTCCAAACCTGGCAGGCTCTGTTTGCACTGACAGTCACTTAAAAGCCCCCTAAGCTCCTGGGAAAGTTCACTTCCAAAGGGTGCTCCAGGGCATGGAGAGAGCACTCACTCCTAGCCTGGAAACAAAACCTCAACACTGATAACACAAATAATCCCATCAATTTAACATCAAACACTCCCAACCCAGCCTGGATTTGGGGGATTGCTCCTTTGCTGGATCGTACTTCCCTCTCATGGAACCACCTGAGCACCTCCCACCCACAGCAACACAGTGACAGTGACAGGCTCTGCACAGGGGGGTCAGAGCCCCAACCCTGGCACCAGCACCCTCTGGGAAAGCTCCATCCACCCCGAGGAACTTCACAAAGCAGCAGGACTCCTGAAATCAGCACTTCCAAACAAGCAATGCCACTCCTAACTGCTCGGATGTGCCCAAGTTTCTCAGGCTCCAAACTCAAGGTCATTGGGAAAAGCAGCACTGCACACCACGAGCCTCTGGATACACCACTCATCCCAAGGGAAGATCCCTCAGACCCTTCCCTTCAGCCTCTATGAATTATTTCACCCATCCAAACACCACCCAGAACCTGCCTCCAGAGCCTTCTTTATCCTCACAACTTATTTCCCTGCCCTCTTGACTTTCCAAGAGGTCACGGACCAAATTAAAGTATGTAAGTGCAGGTAGGAATTTTTTGGTTTTAGGAAACCTGAAAAGCCAAGAAGGAATGACCCGGTTAGCAGCAAACACGTTGCTAAAAGAAGGTTTTGCTGCAGCTGAAGGAGTTGTCAGGAGCAGCAGTGGCTCCCCAGGACAGATGGCTGGAGCAGGGAGCCAGGAGGAGAGGTGAGATCTGACAGAGCCAGCACAAGGGGACTGTCAGGGAAACTCTGTCACACTGAGGCCACACGGTGCCTCCAGCTCAGCCCTCCCACCACAACCCTGCCTGTCCCTTGGTCCCCAGCTGCCACATCCACGGGAAAAAGGGAAGATACCAGGAACCCCCGAGCCTAGCACAAGCAACATCCCAGTGCCCATCCCACATGGCCCAGTGGCTCCAGGAGCTGAGCTGGCAGAGCAGGAGAGGCTGATCCCCTCTCCAAGGAAAGGGGCTGCAGGACACCCAGCAGGCAGGGAAAGTTTCTGTGAAGGCTTTAGCAAGGGGACAGTGAGCAGAGGAGGGAGCAGGGCAGGGTCACAGCCAGGAAAGGGAGAGGAATGTGAGGACAGGGCAGTGCCAGTGGAGAGGGAAGGGGAAGGCAGGAGCTGTACCTGGCTGGGGGTGGCACCAGCAGATGATGCAGGGCTGGGGGGAAGAGGGGCTGGGGAAAAGAGGGGTGAGGGGCTGGGGATGGATAAAGGAGAGATCCTTAAAAGGAGTCAGACCCC
>VWZS01001734.1:50776-87101 GCA_013397075.1 Rhabdornis inornatus
CCGCCGCGCCCCGCCCCGCGCAAAAGGCGTAAATCCCGTTCGTGAATTCCGCCCCTTCCTGCCCGCCGCCGCGCCGGAACTGACAGCTCTCGGAGCCAATGGGAAGGGAGGAAATGAGCATGGGCGATCCGCCAATCGGCGCTGAGGGGGCGGGAGCGCGGCGGCGCGAAGGGGCTGCTGGGAGGTGTAGTCAAGGAGGGGAGTGATGGCCGCCGGCTCCCCTTCCCCAAACCTGGGGTTAAAGCCTTAAAGCCCCCTGAGCTCGGGCCGCTCCACAGCGGCGAGGATGGTGAACGGTCTGGAGGGGAAGGCATAGGCTGAGGTCACTCAGTTTGTCCAGCCTGGAGAAGAGGGAGATGAGGGCAGAGCATATCAGGATCTAGAGCTTCCTTTGTCCCTGAAGGGTCCCGTCCCACCCCTGTCATGGCAGGGACACCTTCCCCTGTCCCAGGCTGCTCCCAGTCCAACCTGACCTTGGACACTGCCAGGGATCCAGGGGCAGCCACAGCTTCCATGGGCACCCTGTGCCAGGGCCTGCCCACCCTCACAGGGAACAATTTCTTCCCAAAATCTAATCTAAACTTACACTCCACCAGCTTAAGGCTATTGCTCCTTGTCCTGTCACTCCAGACCCTTTTAAATAATCCCTTTCCCTCTTCCTTGCTGGCTCCTTCAGGTACCGGAAAGCTGCAATTAGGTCACCCTGAAGCTCCTCTTCTCCAAGCCCAGTGCTGCCAGCTTTTCCTCAGGGGAGATGTTCTGAACCTCTCATCCCTGTCCCTCCCCAGGACATTCTGTGACTGTCTGACCTCTGCACAGCCAGGCTGTGCCCGAGCCCCTGCAGAAAACCTCATCGCAGCACAACTCCAGGAGTGAAGTGTGTGAGCAGCTGCTCGTCCAGCAGCCCTGAGCCCAGGCTTGCCTGGAAAATAAAACTCCCAGAAAGAGCCAGGAAAGAGCCAGGGGGTGGCAGTGTTAGCAAAATCCTTCCCTTCTCCTTGTCCTCCCTGGCCACTGGCCCTGGGGACACTGAGGACAGTCCCAATTATCTTAATGAACCCTCCCGAAACGGGGATGTGCGTAAAAGAAATCAAAACTTACCAATTCACCTCCCTATCATTTATTTCCACATTTAAACATTCCTAAAGTCTGTTAATAAAGTGTAATGAATAGTTTAAATTTCCATTTGGAACTTAATTCCCTGGCTCCCAGATAATCCCAGCTGCATGGCAGAAGAAAATTGCTACTTGATTATTCCAGAAGAAGGAGGAAAAGCCCCTTAAATCAGAGACATCAGGTGGAAGACTGAGGACTGTTCCTAGCACCTCCAGCCTCATAAATGAGAGCTGCAATGCTTTGTCTCCATCTTGCAAGTCATTAACCCATTCAGCTGTTGTCAAAGTTCTTTACAGAAGGTAATAGTTAATTGCTGCCTCTGCATCAGTCCAGACTTTTTAATTAAACAAATAATAATCGAGATCCATCATCACAAAAGGGCTTTATCTTCTTTTCTCAGACGCCATCTCCATGGGGATCCAAAGCTCCACGCAGAAAATCAGGCAGGCTTCAGACGCCCTTGACATGGAAGTTTTTCTCGCTGATGGAGAGAAAATTGGGGCACGGGAGCTTGATTTTTTCTCAAGCTGGTGACAGGAATAAAAGGGCTGGAACCAAGGAGGACTTGCTGGTTCTGCCTGCCAGGCCTGGAGTTTCCTGATGCAGGCTCAGAGCTGGGGAATGCAAACAAGGTGTTCTCCCAGCAGCACAGCTCCTGCAGGATAGCCACACCTTGGAGAGTATCCTCATGGAACAGGGCTGGGGCCCTCCAGTTCAAAGAAAGTACAGGGAGCAAGGCACAAATCTGCCTGAGAGCTTCCCCTTTCTATAGTGTTGAAGGGAAAACAACTTGAGTGATGCAAGAGGCATTTTTAATACCTTCAATAAACACCTGTCTCCTTTAATATCCTCAACCTATGCTACACAGAAAAAAAAGAAAATCCAGTGTAAAAACCCTACAACATGCACACAAAGTTCAATTTTATACCCTGAGCCACAGTTGGGATGTCCCAGGGTGCAAATGCAGTTTCACAGACACGGATCTCACTCTGTAAGTGGATTGTCCTGCAGACACCTGGAGCTGCACTGGGATTTGTTCACAGGTTAGAACGGTCAGGCCAGAGCAAGGAAATTTCCTTTTGGCCAAGAATCTGCACCAACCAAAATCCTTTGCAGAGTCCAACAGGCTGACAGGCCCTCGTCCAACCAAGACAAGCTGGAACCTGCTGGAACTGCTACCAAAGGCACGGGGCCTTCCCTGGATGCTGCATCCCTCCCTGGCAAACACCCACCAGCCCCACCCCACCACAGCCCCGGCTGATCCGGGCACAGCATCCGGGAGAAAAACCCGTCCCAGTCATTTCACAGGAACATTGTACCTGTTTTAGCTCCTAGGAACAGCTCCTGGGAGCAAAGCAGCCCCCGTGTTTTCGCCTCAAGGAGTCTCCCGTTGCCAGAGCACAGTCCTGCCTCAACCCAGACATCACCAACTGCATCGCAGCGGCTCAGGCTTCTCACCCAGATATGACTAAGCCCTTTCAGCACGAGGAACGCTCAGGATTTCTTGTTTAATTGCTAAAACAGATTAATTTGACCATCCAGCACACAGCCAAGCGGAAAAGAGGAATTGACACACCTAGCAGGTTCCTGCTGAAGCTGATGATCTGCTTTAATTGATGGGTCACGTTTGGGGATGATTTTCCACCACGTAGCTGCCACAGGGCTGCTGGGCTCCCCTCCTGCCCTCCACATTCCCCGCAGCCTTCTGACCACTAGCATTTCGGGAGGTTTAAATCCAGAATGTAACTGATGCAAACCAGCAAATGTCACCTTCAAAGCTCGAGGTTCAGCTGCCACATGTCATGGAAAGGGCCTGTGCCTTCCCCACATGCAGCTCTCCCAAGAACTAGGGGCTGCATCTTTACCAAAAGGCCCCTTGGCTCGTGAAGTTTAGGCAGTAAATCAGGTCAAAACTCGTTTGGATTGCTCTGGTCACACACATGTGACAGTCAGGATGCTGGAGGAGAGCCAAGAAATCAGGGTGGCCAAGCCCGGCCACAGTGCCAAGCAACCCCCCCACACTGCTCCAGAGGTTTTATTGGAGCCTTATCAGATTTCCTGGTGACTCAGAGCAAACGGTCACGGGCAGAAGGGCATGGCCACGGCAGCAAGCAGAGATGGGTTACAGCCCCATCCAGAATAGCAGCCAGCGCCCACCAGGCCCCCCTGTCCCCCCAGACCCACCACCCCAGAGATCCCCCGCTGCACACCGAGGACGGGCAGAGCACGGCTGTGTCTCTGCAAGGAGCAAACACGGAGGAGGCAGAGGCTGCTCAGCTGTTCCCAGGGAGCTCTGCCAGTGCCCCATGCCCTGGCTGGGATGGGCACTGCCCCATGTCCCTGCTCGCCCCACTCTGGGCACAGAGCAGAGTCACCCCTCTGCTCCCCTACGCCTGCTCCACGTCCCGTTTTCCTCCTTTTCTTTGGCACTCCCACTCTTGCTTTGATTCCTGCACAGCTCCTCTCTCTGTGCTCCCCTTCTTGTGCTTCCCAGGCGTGCCAGCCTTGCATGAGCACCCTCTGCCCCTGCAGCCCCTTCCCCTGAACCTTCCATTCCCTGAACCCTCCATTCCCTGAACCCTCCCTTCCCCTGAACCCTCCATTCCCTGAACCCCCTCTTCCACCAGCACCCCTCCCTCCCTCACACACACACCTGCACCCCACCGTCCCCTTCCCATCCCTCTCCGATCAGCACCCCCAGCTCCCGTTCTCCCCTCTCCGAGCTCCCCTCGCACACCCCGCATCCCCACTCGTCTCCCGGCCCGCTCCCCTCACTGTTCTCGGCCCCATCCCCTCACTCCTCTCCCGGCTCCATCCCTGCCCTCTCTCCCCTCACGCCGTTCCCAGCCCCATCCCTTCCCTCTCCCGGCCCCATCCTCTCCCTCTCCCCTCACTCNGCCCTGCGCGCCCTGCCCTGGGCGCTGCTGCTGCTGGGGCCGCTGCTGCCCGGGCAGGTCCTGCAGGCCAACCCCATGCTCACCTCCGAGGGCCAGCCCGCGCCGCTGCCCGGCGGCGATGTGCCCGGCTTCACCGCCGCGCCCCCCGCCGTCCCCGAGGTCATCCACCCGCTGAAAGAGCAGCCGGCCAACGGCTCGGGAGAGGGGCACGCCAAGCCCCGCAAAGCCTTCCCGGTCATCGGCATCGACTACACGCACGTCCGCATCCCCTTCGAGATCTCCCTCTGGATCCTCCTGGCCTGCCTCATGAAGCTGGGTAGGTGGGCGGCGTGGCGGGGGAGTCCGTGGGGAAGGGCCTGGAGAAGGAGGGACCCCCGGAACAGCGGAGAGCGGGACCCCGGGCAGGTGGGACAGACACCCCGGGCAGGTGGGACAGACACCCCCACGCATCCCAAGGAGCGACCCTCGTGAGCTTCTACCATGAGGGACCCATCGAGCATCCCAGGGCGGGACCCCCTGAGCATCCCAGGGACCCCCCAGCTGCATGGGACAGACACCCCCAGTCATCCCAAGCAGTGACTCCTGTGAACATCCCAAGGAGGGACCCTTCGAGCATCCTAGGGAGAAACCTGAACGTTCCAGGCTGGGACCACCCCAAACATCCCAGGGCAAAATCTCCTGCACATCTGCAGACCTCCCAGGCTGGCTGGGCCGGGGTGGGCACTGGTCTCCCCACGACCTTGGCTCTCTGTCCTGGGCCTGGTGGACAGCGGCATCCCTGCGCTCCCACAGACTGCTCCGTGCCTGGGAGCGAGCCCGGAGATGCTCCTGACCCCTGCTTGCACCAGGGCTTTCCTCCCTTGACACTTACGGAGGAGGCATCCAGTTTGCTCACTTCCTCTCCAAACCACAGGATGCCTTTTGTAACCTTGGAGAAGTCACTCAAAAACCTCCCGGTGCTTCGGCCTCCCCTTCCTCCCCGTCCGCAGCACACCGGGGTGGGTTTGTCTCTGCTGCAAAGCGTCCCGAGATTCCCGCATTAAAGAGAACGGTTCGGGGCTGGAAAAGTCACGGGCCCTGGGAAAGCATCACTGTGCCGGGGCGGGGGTTGTTGACAAAGTGTTTTCCAAACTTCTGCAGCTGGATCAATACCAGCCGAATTTCCCAAAGCTGTGATGTAACCGCTCCGCTCGGCCCTGCCGTGCTGTCCCCAGCCTCCGGCAGTGCGGAGGTGGAGCTGGCCCCGGTCCCATCGCTGGTGATAAAGCCAGGGGGACAGGTGAAATGTTTGCCTTGCAGCAGGTGAGGAGGGAGGGGAGCCCTGCACTCCTTCGTTTTGCTCCTCAATTGCCATCAGTGGTTTAATAACACTCACTTATGGGGTGCTCCAGCTTGCTGAGGGAAATCTTGCTTGGGAGCTTTTTTTAAGCTGGTTCCTGTTGTAAACTGTGCCTTGTCCTGGTCTGGAAGGGTCTGAGAGACCCCCAGGAGCTCAAATCCTTCCTGCCCAGGTGCTCCTCAAAACATCCCGTCCCCTCCTCAGCACGCTGTGAGCGTGTGTGGGCAGGTGACGCCCCATTTCCACCATCCCTCCTGAGTGTTGTATTTACGTGCAGGCAGAGGAGTGAGAGCGCTTCAGACCGGGAGCCTTGCCTGGGAGACAGGCAGTCAGGACAGGCTGGAACCAGGTGGGAGCCGCGGCGTTTGTGCCTTCCTGGCATTGCCCAAAACCACCTCGGGCACGTTCAGCTGTCCCTAGGGAAGGCAGATCTCCTTTGGCAGGGCTCCGCTGTTGCACTGCACCTTCAGCCCTGCTCGGGGAGCAAAGAGTGAGGAAATCAGGAGTATCTGCACGGAAGCTGGTGGAGAAAGGAGGGGCCAGTGGCCTGCGGGCCTGCCGGGGAGCACGGGGGAAACTGCACTGGAAAACACCAGAATGGGAGAATGGGCAGCAGGGAGCGGCTCCGGGGATGGATGGGACAGGGTGGGGACACCCACCCTGCTCTCTGTCCCTGGGGCTGGGGACACCCACCCTGCTCTCTGTCCCTGGGGATGGGGGAAGCTGCTCCTGCCACCCTTGCCTGGAGTCAGAGCTGGTTCGTGCTGCAGGAAAAGTTGTGTCTGCCAGCTGTCAGCTTTTATGCTACAGATATTGTGCAAGACTGTGTGTTTTAAGGGGTGTATTTTAGGAGAGGTTGCCCTGCAAGTTTGGCAAAGGTCTTTGGAGGTGGCAGGTGCTCTGCAGAGCTCCAGAGATGCTGATTATGCCAAAATCCACACCTTAGCTTCCCTACAACTCTGGCGGGGCCTTGACAGCAGGGTTGCCCTGGGACACCCTTTTCCTTGGCCTCCTTTCCAGGGTTTTGCATTTCTTGATCGTGCTGCCTTAGCAGGTAGTTCCCAAGTTGCTGGTACAGCTCCCTCCACTGCCCCATGTCCATATCCCAGCCTTGTCTATCCTGCCCTGGATCATGGGCTGTTGTTCAGCAGCACCAAAATCAGCTTTTTCCACCCAGGGATAGCTCTGACACAGCTGGGCACTGCTGGGCAGTGCCACCTGGAATGGCAGGATGGGGCTCACACAGCTCCAGCTCCCTAAATCAGACAGGGTCTGCAGCATCCCATTTCCAGGAAAAGGGGAAGGGGGCTCATAAATAGAACAGGAGTTTGCAGTGCTTCCTCTTTCTCCCCACACAGTCAGTGTGCATTTATTGATGCATCAGGGTGATCCTGCAAAATTCTGAGGGGACCAACATCTTCTTTTTCCATGAACGGGAATTCCTGCGGTGTGGGCTGTGCATGACAGCTCCTGACACCTCATGGCACCTCCTGACTGCCCTTCCCCAGCTCAAAGCTCCTCTTTGCTGGGCTGAAACTGGTGATTGAGCCACAGGTTGCTACAAAACTGAGTTTTCAACCTTGTGAGTCACTTCAGGGTGTCGCCCTCAGGGTTAGTGCAGGGTGGCCGTGTGCAGGAGCTCAGGAGTGCTCACAGGGCTCTGCTCCAGGCCAGGAGATGCAGCCTGACCTTGTCCTGTTGCTCAGTTTCCCCCTGTTGCTCTTGATGCTTTAGACAGCTCTTCAGACTTGCATGCATCCTCTTGTCCCGTCCAGGGGATTTGTCCTTTCTCCCGCAGCTCTCACTGTGTTAGTTTGGGGAATCAAAGGTGTGCGTTGGGCCCTTCCCCGCTTGCTGCAGTTTTTGTAAAATGCCTCAGAATGTTGGTTTCTGGAGGATTCCTGACCTGACAGGGCACAGAGGGAGGTGTCCCCCAGCACGTCCTGCAGGCATGGGCTGTTCTGCTTTGTTAATCCCGGTGGAGAAGGGGAAGCTGGTGCTGGCTGCTTTACTGCATACTCACATGGTATTTTAAGGCTGTGTAGGGGAAGAGGGAGTGAGGGGCAGCTACAGCCGTGTGCAGGTCAGGTCTGGTGGTGGCCTGACTTTGCCAGGAGAAACCTTTGCAGCTGCAGGTTGCAACCAGACATTGTCTCAACCTGTTGTATCGTTGCAGAAGGTGAGACCTTCACAAAACACCCAATGAGGAGCTCTCTGTGCCCTTCTCCAGGGTTTTGTAGGGATTTCCTAAGGCTTCCTTCACACCGTGCCCAGGGAGTGGTTGGGAAGCTGAGGGGTTTCCCAGCAGGAGAACCTGCTTTCCTCACTCTGAGACCTTTCAGCTCCCAGGCTCCCAGAGAGTTTAGGGGAAATCAAGTTTGACTGCAAATACTTGCTGGTTGCAGGGGAAAGGGAAGGTGTGAGTCAGGAATGCAAATAACAGATTGTGGTCAGCAGTGCCTTTGCTGGGGCCCAGCAGGCAGAGCTCTGTGGTGAGCACCAGCTCTTACCCACCTCGGGGAACAGCTGGGGCTCCCTGTGTCTCCAAAGCCCACGCTGGCCAAAGCCAGAAAGCAGAGAGTCATATTCCACTAGCCACCTTCCACTGAGGCATGTCCTGTTGTCTGTCTGCACCAAATGGCTTCCCAGCCTCCCTGGAGCATCCTGGCCACTCCACCACCAGCTCAGGGAAATCACAGGATGTGTGGGTTCACCTCGGCCGGAAAGGAACCTGAAATTCATGTCTTGAGCCCAAGGTTTGAAAGTTGGGTGGTGCCTTTTCTTCTTTTCTCTAGGAGTCAGTCTCCCCCGAATGGAGAGAGGCTTCATACCAGGGCCTGTAGTGCCAGGACGAGGGGAAGTGGTTTTATGAAGGCAGGTTTAGATTAGATAAAAGAAAGAAAGAACTTACTCACAAGGTGGGGAGGCCCTGGCACGGGGTGCCCAGAGCAGCTGTGGCTGCCCCATCTCTGGAAGTGTCCAAGGCCAGGCTGGACAGGGCTTGGAGCACCCTGGGATAGTGGAAGGTGTCCCTGCCTAGGGTGGGGGTGTGGAACTGGATGGGCTTTAAGGTCCCTTCCAACCCAAACCATTCCATGATTCTGTGACTCCTGGTGCCCACCAGGCTGCTCTATCACTTCTCTCCTCTGCAGGAGAAACCAGGATGGAAAAAAACTCATGGATCAAGATAAAGGCAGTTTAATAATGCTAAAGCAAAGGTCATATGAAGAAACAAAGGGAAACAAAAGATTTATTCTCTACTTCCCATCAGCAGATGATGTCCAAGCCACTTCNGGGGGTGTGGAACTGGATGGGCTTTAAGGTCCCTTCCAACCCAAACCATTCCATGATTCTGTGACTCCTGGTGCCCACCAGGCTGCTCTATCACTTCTCTCCTCTGCAGGAGAAACCAGGATGGAAAAAAACTCATGGATCAAGATAAAGGCAGTTTAATAATGCTAAAGCAAAGGTCATATGAAGAAACAAAGGGAAACAAAAGATTTATTCTCTACTTCCCATCAGCAGATGATGTCCAAGCCACTTCCTGGGAAGTACCTTCAGGAGCACAGTGGCTGCTCCGGAAAGCAAATGTCGTAATTAGAGCTGCCCACCCTCTCTTCCTCTTTACTCTGTGCTTTTCTGTGGTGTGGAACATCCCTTTGGTCAGCTTGGGGCAGTCCCAGCAGTGTCCCCTCCCAGACTGCTGCCCACCCCCAGCTGCTGGTGAGGGGTGGATGCTGGGGGCAGCTCTGATGCCGTGAGCAGCAGCCGAAGCACAGGGTGTTATCAGCCCCCTCCCAGCCCGGCAGGGTGAGGGCAGCCTGGGGGCTGCTGTGGGGCAGATGAGCTCCAGCTCAGCCAGAGCAGGGCGTGGGGACATGGTTCCCTGTGTGCAGGCAGTGACTGCAGGGTCCCCACGAGGCAGCTGAGCCCGTTCCTCACCACACACTGCTCGCTGCCTTTGGAGCCTGTGGCACTCACTGAGTCACTGCTCTGTCTCTTCTTCCCCCTCGGCAGCCCCGTGGTGTCTGGGGTGTTCCCTGCCCCTCCAGACTGAGTGACAGCTGCAGTGCCAGCCTGGCATTCACAGAACTGTCCCTTCTGTGTCCCCACTGTGTCCTCACTGTGTCCTCACTGTGTCCTCACTCTGCCCCCAGTGTGTCCCTGCTGTGCCCCCACTGTGTCCCCTCTGTGTCCCCTCTGTGTGCTTGTTGGGCTGTTGTAAAACAAGCCAGGGACAGAGCAGAGGGAGCCCAGAGCTGTGCCAGGGTGGCTCAGCTGGGGACAGTGCCTTGGGGAGCTTTGGTGTCACACCTGAGCCCGCTGTGCCAGCACAGTGCCCCTGCTTGTGACTGTCCTTTGGAGAGCACCAATGGTCCCCAGCACTGCTGTGCCTGGGGAGGAGCAAGATTAAGGAAGCTCTCAGAGCCTGTGAGCTGGTGATAGCTGGGAGAAGAAGGGCAGGACATGCTGGGTGCAGGTGGGGTTGTGGAGCCTCACAGGACATGGAGGGTGGCTCCTGTGCCTGGAGGAGAAGAGACAATTTCAAAATGGCCAGAGGAACGTTTGTAGAAGCTGGTGGCTGCTGGCTGGCAGCGAGATTTAGGTGCTAAAACTCTTGGGTGCTTTTCAAACGTTTTTATCAGCCCACATCCCTGCCCTGAAATCGTGGCTTTTGGAGGGGCCACCTGAAGGTCTTACAGAGCCCTGCCAGTTGGGAAACTTGAGGATTCCTTTGTGTGAGGGTTGATAAGCAGGGTGGGAAACCTGCTGTGGTGGCTCTGGATGGAAGAACTGGATCTTGAGAGCAGACACAGCAGAAACACCTCAGAGCAAAGCCTGGGGACACCTCTGCCGGTGCCACCTGCAGGGGTGGGGATGGGACAGCAAGGAACATTCCCAGAAGTGCTGTGGTGTTGGGAATTCATGTGTGTGACTGTGGGATGGGTGTGCTGGAGTTGTGTCTGTGGCCCTGCTGCCACAGAGGGTGGCCTGCTGGGCTGGCTGTGCTGGGCTGGCCATTGGCAGAGCTGGGCCGGTGGAAGGGGCAGCTCCTGCTGGATCCTGGTGCTGGCTGATCCTGGTTCCCTCACTGATCCCCAGGGAAATGTTTGTCATGTTCCTGGTGGGAATGTTTGTCTTCCAGCCTGGCTTATCACGTGTTGACTGCAGACACTGTGGTGAGAGCTCTGAGATCCCCCCAGTGCCCCCACTTGTGTCAGGAGCTGTTCCAGGGGAGCTGGGCCTTGCTGAATGACTGATGGGAAAGGATTTTGAAGTACTGCTGCAGCTGGTGCCACAGAAGTGTAAATTGTCGTGACAATGAATTTAAACAGTCTCTTCCACTGCAGACTTGTTGCATTCCCACTCCCTTATTGGGGGATGATCCAAACACATGCTCTGGCTCCCTCTTTCCCTGCTTTGCCATCTCAGAAAGAATAGCCATGGCATTTATTTTTCCCTCTCTGATCTGCACATTGCGGGTGTCTGAGCTAAAAAACATCCAAACCGTTCCCTCCGTGGATCTGAGAAAACCATTAGTTTAATTATGGCTGGAAGAGTGAAAGGTTCCTGCTGTGAAATACGGGATGGTGATGGAGTGGGAAAAGCAGAACAGGTCTGTAATCACAGCCATTCCTCCCTGGTGAGCCCTGATGTGCATTAAGGCAGGATTACACTCCATTGCAGCCATGGCTTTGCTCCCTGCAGGGACCCTGCTGCCTGTGGCAGCTTCTGGACCTCAAGGCCCTCAGGAGCCAAAGCTTTTGTTTCATCCCATTTATCAACAAAGGCTTGGAGACCTGACACTGGGGTCAGGGAAAGGCTGGCTGCCCACACAGGCTGCAGGTGGAATTTGGGATGTGGGTGTGCCAGGTCCTGTGGCAGCCAGAGCCCAGCCTGGTGCTGGCCTGGCTTTCAGGGAGATGCCATGGAGTTGTTCTTCCCCTGAGACTTCCAGGTGACCTGGGGTGGTTTGTGTCGATATTTGGCCTGTTTGGTTCACATCCTTTCTCCCAAAATTGCCCAACCACAGCTTGTCCATGGTACCCAGAGGTGCTGGAGTTCCCTTGGGAATTAGTGGTGTGGAGGACAAGTGTTTTGTCTTCACTTAATGTAACTAAATTATCTCCTTTGGGGTTTGAGAAGGGAAAACCAGGTGGTGGTGGAAGGCAGAGGGTGGTTCTTGAGGTGACAATAATCCTGTGGCACAGGGGGACTGCAGCCCCTCTTGTGCAGAACAGACACAGATATCTTGTACAAAGCACATGCTCATTAGTAAATGCAAGTAAATACTTCTTTAACATAACCCTCCCCCTTTTCCCCCCTGCAAGGCCAGGTTTTGGCTGTGGGTGCAGAGGTCATGGGGGCTCTGAGCCTGCCCCAGGTCATGCAGGGCTTGGTCCTTTGCTCCAGCATCGTTGGAGCTGTGGGCACCAACAGAGGAAGAGCAAAAATGGGGATGAATTACTGCAGCTGCCTTGTAAACATTTGGTTTATTTTATTTTTTTTCTTCTGTTTTGGGTCCCCAAGGCCTAATTTGTTCAAATAAAACCCGAAATCCACACGGAATACTCTGTGAAAACACGGACTTGCTGAGTGGAGCTGGGTTACACCTCATCCCCCCTGTCCCCACTGGGCTGCCTGAGTCAGCAGCAGCTTCTCACCCTTTGGGGCTCAAAACCACTGGTGTAGTTTTGATGAAAACCTCAGTGTTTGGAGATTAGGGCCAGACAGCTTCCAAGGGAGCAGCAGAGGAGGAGGGATTGTTTGAGCTGACCCAAGTGGTGGTGGTTGATCCTCACACTCCACTGAGGTACCACCATCTGTTCTCCATGGTGTAATATCTCACAGACCACTCTGATTTTACAGTGGCCTCCAGTTGTGCGTTAAATCTTGTCATGTTCTCTTCTTTGGCTCTTTCCTGGGGCAGCAGAACTCGTGTGCTTCTGCTTGGGAAGGAAAAAACCAAACTAAAAGCTCAGCAGATGGGCGTGCACACACTTGCTGCTGCCTGTTTGCTGGAAAAGGCAAGATCCAAGGCTGGTCCTTGCTTGGAGTGGAGCAGTGAGAATGAACTGGTGGTGTGTCACCTCTGGGGGTACAAAAATCTGGTGTTACATCACCCCATGTCGTGGGGTTCCTTCCCAGAGCCTGCCTGCAGAAAAAGGGCACGACTAAGGCTCATTTGAAGTTGGGGAGGGTGTTTTGAGTGGAAAGTTGAAGAATGCAAAGCACTTTTTTAGTCAGAAGAGAACACACGCAGTTTTCTTGGAGTGACTCACAAATATCTCAGCATCCGAGGTCTTTGTCTCCAGAAAGTTGCAGTACAATCGACCTCCAGGGACAGCACTTAAATCCCACTTAGCAGAGGGTGCTGCTGGGGAAAGAGTTCCCCTCTCTTGTGCAAGACACACATTTGCAGAGCAGACACCCCGTGGCCACAGTTTGTTTCCAGTGCCTGGAATTATTCTGCATTTTGGAGTCACGACATGCTAAGTCTTAATGAGGGATTTGGAGAGAAGGCAGCTTCCCACCCCACTGCTGGAGATTTAGCAGCACACACGCCAGGGGCACAGATTTAAGCACACACAGGCCGTTAAAGAGAAGAGCTGGTGTTTCCAGCCCTGGTAGTGCCTCAGTTTCCCTTGAGAACATTTTTCCCACAGCAGCCTTGGTCCCTGGGGGTGAGTTTGCAAGGAACAGCTCCTGTCGTGTGTCAGCTGCTGCTGTGGAGGGACAGCAGCTGCTCCCAGGAGCTGGGCTGGGTGTGAGGAGGATCCTGGCTGGGATGGTGCTGGGAGGCTGCGGTGCTGTCTGTGTGCTGGGGAAGAGGTGACAGTGCCTGGTGCTCGTGCTGGCGTGTGCTGAGAGCGCTGTCACTTTGTCTGGCCTTGCAAAGCCCGGTAGTAATCAGTGCTAATTGCAATTACTCCTCCCTGCTGTCCGAATGGAGACCAACAGGTTATTTCCTGAAAAGCTTTTGTTTGTCTTTCCTGCCCCTGTTCCCGGTAGGAAATCTGCCCTTCCTGGGAAGGGCGATTGGCATCGCTCTGCCTGGGGACTTTGTCTGTGCTCACCTCAGGCTGGCTCAGGTTTAACTCTCCCCAAGGCTTCGAGGGCCAGCAGGAGCTGGAATTAAATGCTGAGTGCTGTGGTTGGGGGTGAGGAGCTGGGAGAGCAACTGGAGCCTTATTTTGGGTTTGAGGCACTGTCTCTTTGCATCACCTTGAGTCCCTTCTGCTCCAGAGCATCCATCTGCATCCAGCAGTGTGAAGGCTCCCTTTGCACCACGCACATGTTAACTGGGAGGATTCTATTGCAGAAATCCCCTGGCACTGACCCCTCCTAACCCAGCTATTCATGGCATCCAGCGCCTTGTAGCAGCTGAAGGAATCTGGGAACAGCATGGCTGGTGACAGTGAGTTATGTTTAGCTCCTTGTTCCTCTCCCTGGAGCTAAAGAAGTTTTTCTAGACCTTAAACCTCCTCAAAATGCGCAAGTCCAGCTGCTGTCACTGTTTTGAAGGCTGTAAACCTGGGTGAGGATGCTGTTGCCCTGTAGAAAACTCAGTTTTCAGTGTGCCAAGAAGGTCCCAGCCTTGCAGGCCTGGCTGTGAGCTGCACCCATCCAGAGCCGGTGCGGAAAAGTTAAAATGAGTGTTGAGACAACAGCAGCGGAAATGTGGGTGGCAGTTTGTCCCCGTGTGCCTCTGTGCCCGGCTCCTGCTGGGTGAATGCCATGGCTTGGTAAAGAGTCACGGTCCCGCCCTAGAAAAACGGTGTGGAGCCTGCCCAGAGGCTCTGAACAGGTTTGGTGATTGCAGGCTGTGCTTTGGGAGTGGCTCTGGAACATGCCCGGTGCAGGAATGCGGTCTGCAGGGATCGGGGTTACCGGGGCACCCGCAGCCACCGGTGACTCCAAACCCTGGGCTGCCTCCCGAAGCTCAGCGGGGAAGGGAGGGATTGGCACCTTGCCATGGGGCAGCTCTGGACCTGGAGAGAGGTGGAGGAGAGCTGCTCCGTGCACAGCTGTGCACAGCTGGGCCAGGAAGAGGATTTGTCAGGATGTGGTGGCACCGAGCCTTGAAGCCTCCCAAGCCATCGCTGCTCATTGGTTCTGTGTTTTCCTCCCTGCTTGGAATCCTGCAGCCATGGGGTGACAGCCCAAGGGCCTTGGGTCTCTCAGTCTTTAATGGCAATTAGGTCTTTCTTAAAATGTGCTTTTCTTGCAGGGTGTCCTTGGCTTCCCTTCTGGTGTGAAGGAGAAGCATTATCTAAACACAGGACTGGAAATTGGGAGCTGCTGGCTTCTCATGCCTGCTCTCACGCCATTCACTTGGGGACTTGGGCAAGTCCATTTAATGTCTTTTGTCTCTCATTTCCTTTTTACAGCTGGGAGAAAATTAATACCAGCTCTGTAAAAGACTCCCAATTGATCTCTTAATTTCTTGTGAGTGCTTCAAGATAAAACCAGGGTACATGCTCTTGCTGCTCTCAAAAAAAAATGTGTTCAAGTGTTTCTGCTAAAGGCAGAAATCCATGGATTGTTCTCAGGGCATGTTGTGGTTGTGTGTGGGCACCTTGTCCTCCTGGGAGGCTGCTCCAGGTCTTCCCAGTCCTTCCCAGGGTCGAGGCAGTGGGGTTGAACTGGAGGAATCGCTGGCAGCTCTTTGTCTGCAGGCTCGGCAGTGTGTGCTGGGTGGGGAATGCCGGCTGCTGGATCCCACAAAAGGCTCCCCAGCCTTCCCTGAGCTGTCCCCCAGTGCTTGGAAAGAGAGGGATGGGGGGAAGCAAAGCAAGGAGCCCATCCCCGTGCTGGAGGGAGGAGTGGGTGCTGAGGCTGGAAGGGCCCAGGGAGGAGATGTGGGTGTTCTGGTTAATTCCCAGTGTAAACAGCTCATTCCTGAGTGTACACAGCGGGCTCTCGGGGCCGCCCATCCTGGCAGGCTGCAGCCCAGGGTGCTGTGGATGATTCAGAGCCAGCATCGCTCTCTGCAGCACTGCAGCACTGCCGCGGGGTCCCAGCACACCTGCACACCCACACCCAGCCTGCCCTGCACCCTCCCTGGGGAGGGAAACGGGCTTTGCCTGTGCAGGGGGAGTGTGTTCTCCTGGAGGGTGCCAGGGCGGGTGGGAGCTGGGCTCGTCTGCATGTGGCTCCTGGCTGCTGGCAGGATGCAGTGATGCCTTTGGTCGTGTTCTCCAGGCTGCTCAGCTTTTTGGGGACCTTCCTGCATCTCCAGCTCCAGCCCTACATGGAGGGCACTACCATGACAGCCTCAGGGTGTCCTGGTAGTGCCATCATCGCTGTCCTTGGGGATTTCTGTGCTGGTGCCCGTGGCTGGGAGGGGGCTGCATCCCCAGGATCTGCAGTCTGGCACTCCTGCACCCCTGTGCAGCGTGGCAGTGCCTGCTGTGGCTGCCGTGGGCTTGGAGGCACATTCCTGCACGGTGTTACTGCAGGCACTGAACTACCAGAAGAGACTTTGTCCTTGCACTCAGTTGCCAGAAGAAGCTTTGCCCTTGCCCTGCTGTTGCTGTCTGTGCCAGGGCTCAGCTGCTTGTCCTCTGTTCCAGCTGTGTCGTGCCAGTGGCTGCTGCTGGGTGGGAAGGAGCTGTACCCCCCTCCCCTGCCCCAAGAGCTGCTTTGACAGCACACCAGACCCCATCCCATTGTCACCACGAGCAGCTACAGTGCATGAAATGGCTCTGAAGAGCTGCTCTCCAGCAGGCTCCGTGCACAGAACAGCCCAGGCCTGTCCCCCAGACCATCTCTGACCTGTCCTTGGCACCTTGACCTGGCAGAGCCATGCCAGCATTGCTCTTGCTGGGGCCCTGGCATCCATCCCCTCTGTGCCTGCAGCATGGGAAGCTCTCAGCATCCTTCCAAGGAGAAAGGCTCTGCCTGCAGCTTCTTTGTGTTAATCCTGCCCTGGGGTGCAGGCTTTGCTCCCCAGAGGTCCCCAGGGAACAGTGAGATTTGGGGGAGGCGAGTGCTGCTGCCTCCAGCAGCCTCAGATGAGGTGTCTGTACTTGTCTCCCCTTCCATCAGAGGATTTATTCAGGGCCTGCCAGTGGGAATTTCCTGGGAGCTGCTGCTGCTGCAGGAAGACAGTGGAGCTGTCAGACATCACAGCCCTGCTGCACCTGCCCACGGCCCCTCCTCGCAGTGATGCAGGGAGCATCTGGTGTTCCTGAGGGGTGAGGGGCTCTGCCCTGGTGCTGCCCTGGCCAGGCCTCCTGCTCTGGCTCGTGTGGCTGTGCCTTGAGGGCTCGACCAAGCTGTTCCTCACGAGTCCTCCTGTGTGGAGCCAGCTCAAGCTGTGGGCTGTGGCTGCTCAGCTGAGCTGCAGCAAGGCTGGTACCTGGCAGTGTCTGCTTTTTGTCCTGTGCCTTTCAGTTTTTGAGTCACCCAAGGGCTGCCTGATGCTATCAGCCCTGTTCTTATCTTCTGCAAAGCAGCAGGGTCCAGCCAGGTCACCTTCCCACACACACCTGCCTTGCCTCAGGCATTGGGGCTGGACCCACAGGGCTGGGGGCACCGGGGCTGTACCAGGCAGGAACTGCTTCCATTTGTGCCCGGGGTGTTTGCTTTAGGTGGGAAAAGGGATAAAACCAGGGGCAGTTGTGTGGCTGTGAGGTGGGGCCAAGCTGGGTGAGCAAGGTCTGTAGGCACAGGGGTGATAATGTCACAGCAGAGGAAAATAAAACAGTCCCTTTCTCATCTGGAAAGGGGACAGCATGGCTTTTGGGGACGTTGTTTGCATATTGGCTGTGACAGCGTGGCTTTTGGGGACGTTGGGAGCAATCCAGCTGGTCAGGGTCACAGCCAGGCTGTGCTGGGCACCATGGGCAGACCCCAGGGGGACCAGCCCCCCCAGGACCAGGCCTTCATCCCATCCCACATGGATGAAGTTGATCTGGCTCCTGAAAATGCCTGCAGGCTGTGGGGCAGTGCTGGATGCTGATGGTTTTTAACCCAGTCTGGAGCACCAGCCTGGCTGCAGCCCCTGCCTACCCGAGTTTGGGGTGCAGGAGTGACCCCGAAATCAGGGCTGGGTGTTTTGCTTTTCCCTTCTCCCTGTGCTGGCTTTGCACGCTGTGTCCATGGCGAGGGGGGCTCTGTGGCCCTTGTGTGGGATCTGCATTCACTCAGTGACTCACAAAAAGCAGCATAAATTAATTACCTTCCTGGTTCTTGGCTTTGCTTCGTAATTAGCGACAACAAAATAATGAGGCTTGAATGAAACATTTGGTTTATTCTGGAGGAAATTGTTTTGCTTAGAAGCACTTTCTGTACCTGTGCCTTAACACAAAAAAACAAGAAGTCACCTTCTCACCAGGAAATGGCATTTGGGGTGGAAAATCAACGCTTTTCCGTTCTGGACATTGAAGCCACTGGGTGCTTAAAAGGCTGCCCAAATCAACCCAAGCTGCTGAAACCAACCCAAAAAGAGCTGCAGGGGAGCACTGGGGTGACCTGGACCTGCATCAAAACCCTGCCTGCTCCCTGGTGAAACAGAAAAGGGTTTGGCAGAGCCCAAACTGCGTCATGGCCCCACATGTGCCTTCCCATGGGATGGCTGTGGGAATAAGCCAGGTTGGAGCTCCTTGGCGCTGGAATTCCAGGGCACGTGGTGACGTGTGAGCTTGTGAGAGGCAGTGAATGTAATTTAAGTACAGTGGTTTTACCCCCTCTCCTGGCAGGGTGACACCAGCCCTGGCCTCGCTCTATTTATAGGTGTAAATCACCAGCTATTCAATTCCTTTTGAGCGAGTTCAATTTTCATCCCCTTCCCTCGAGGCTTCCCTGTTCCATCTGGTGCAGCTCTCTCTGTTCTCCTTGGATCCAGCTCCATTTTCTGAGGGAGAAGCACAGCAGAGTGAGACATCCCCGATGGCCCTGCTGGGCCAGCAGCAATCAGCAGAGCCTGGCTGGTCCTTGGGCAACTGCTGCTCAGGGAAGAGAGAAATCCAGTGTGGTGTTTTCTGAGGTCAGAGGGTAAATGGAAAGAAGCTGCAGCCAAACTCTGCAGGACTGGGATGGATTTTCCCTGGGGATCCAGTTGCAGAATGTTCTGTCACTGCATTGCCATCCTCACAGGGCTTTAACCCCTGCTGGGGTCTTACCCCCATCCTCGAGCCTCCACCTGCCCAAAACACAGCGTGGGAAAGCCAGATCCCAGGGGCTCAGAGCTCTGCAGACCCTGGAGCCCAGCCCAGCCCAGCCCTGCTTCCCTTCCCTCCCGTTCCCTCCCCTCCCTGCTGCTTCTCAACAGGAGAAAGAAGGGGCTGGTGCTGAGTCATGGCTTTGTGGATCACTTGTCCCCAGGGCGAGTGACACATCCGTGATTTTGGGGTTCAGCCAGTGAAGTGTCAGCGTGTGGGGGCTCTGTGTGGTGAATGTTTCACACGGGGATGTGGGAGGGATCCACACCTGCCTGCATCCCTCACCCCGGGATTGGGCCCACCCAGCCCCTGCCAGCCCGGTGTCCTGAAGGGTTAAAGTGGCCCTTGGAGGCCCCGGTGCTGTCAGACACACACGTGTGTCTCCTCCAGCCCGGCTCTGCAGTGTCCTTCAGAAGGGCAGCCCTTCTGAGCATGCCTGCTTCCCACACCCTGTGCCTTCTCCAGGGCTTCCCCAGCTCTGCAGCTCCACAGCCAGCCCCGAGCAGCACCCGGGGTCCCCAGGGCTGCAGAGAGCATCCCCTGGGGGGCTTCAGCACCCCCTGCCCAGACCGACCCTTCATCCTCCACCCCCTTCCAGAACAATCTCTGGGGGGTGGGAGAGCTCCTAACCCTGGTTAATAATTGAGGGATTGCTCTGTGCCTGCCTGCTGGAGCCTGCAGCTGCTCCAGTAAACCTGGGAAGCCTGGGAGGATGGGGTTTGTGTAACCACTCTCCTTTCTGTGCTTCCTCTTGGCTATCCTGCAGTCATCCTGCTTTTCCCAGGCCGTGTCTGTGCGTGGGTGCTTGGGAATCTGGGGTGAAGCCTGAGGAGCATCCGGGTTAACCCTGAGTGTGCCGAGCCCTTCCAGCCGTGCTGTGTGCTCCCTGCCCTCCTCCCTCCCCGTCCTGACACCAACCAAGTGGGTTTTCTTCCCTCCTCCTTCCTATTTCTTTTCCTCCTCTGGAAGGAGGGGATGTTAATCCCACCCAAACTCAGCCTGCAGGAGGATGTGATGTCTGATGGCAATCCCCAGCTGCAGGGACTGGCTCGTGGGGACAATCCCCTTGTCCCCAGGGCTGGCACAGGGTCTCCTGGTGCAGGCTGGCTCCAGAATCAGCATTATATTTTTTTTTTCCTTAGTTTTATTCTTTATTTCTCACATCTGAACACCAGCATTTTTCATGCCCATGGGAATTGCAGAGCCTCTTACAGCTCCAGGAATGTCCCAGTGGTGGGAGCCAGGCTGGGAGATGCTGACATCTCCCCGAGCTGGCCTGGATCAGGGAAGTGCCTGAAGGCTTTGTCTCCTTTCCTTCATCAAAGGTTTGATTAAAACATTCTTATAATGTTCTTTCCACAGGGTCTGAGGTAGGTCTTTAAAACCAGGGGAGCGCTGCCAGAGCTCTGACTAAGCCTGACCTTGGATCCTGTGCCATATGGAGCTGTAAGGGCCAGGGCCATGGGAAGCTGCAGATCATTCCCTGCTGGCCCTGGGAGAGGCTTTCCAAGGGCTGTGAGCACCTCAGGGCATGGAGATGCCTCAGCCTCAGCTGCAGGGTGGGAAGTGTCACCTCAGGCAGGTGCTGAGAGGGGTCTGGCTGGTTCTGACACCTGCAGGGTGGGAATGCCAGGTCTGGATTGGGTGCCACCCTCCCCTCCACATCCCTTCAGGCTCCTCCTGCCGGGCTGAGGGTGGAAGCAGATCAGGTATGGTGGGGTTTGGGTCATGAGGCAGCAAAGGAGCTGCTGGATGGAGTTTGTATAACCACAGCATCCAAGAGCCCAGGAAGGAAAAATCCCCAGTGGGGCAGAGTCTCCCAGGCTGGTTGGTCAGGAGTAAATATTTACATGGCACTGCATCCCCCAGCAGCCAGAGCCTTGCAAAAAGCAGCCCAGCTCCCCCTTGGAGGGATGAGGGTGAACCTTCAGCAGCCAGAATGGGAGCCCTCACATTTGCAAACCTCTTGGGGGAAATTCCTGATGCTGCCCTCAATAGCCCCATGCAAATCTGCTTACCCTAAAATAAAGGCCAGAAACGTTCAGAAGCTGCAGAGCAAACTTTGTCAGAACCAGCTTTCCTTGCCCAAAATCCTTTAATTTGAAGGATAGCATTTCCTCCAGATCTTCAGTGCTTAGACTGTGGTTAAAACTGGGATTCTCATCCCTAATTCCTTTCTGCCCCAACCCAAGGAATTGCTGACCACCAGTGGAGAGATCCCTGCATGTGCCTTGCTGGGCACATGGGAGCTGGGTGTGTGATGTGGGCAAGGAACTGTTTTAGTAGGAACTTTTATCTCCTGGATTTCCTTTTCCTTGTTTGCTCAAGCCCTTGGGGTTCATGTTTAACTGGAGTGTCTCACTTTTAATGGTTCTGGTGGTGTTTGATGCTGGTGAGAGGAAGCTGCTCCCATGGAGTTTGTTTTCCAAAGCAGGAAGCTTGAGTGACTGTGCTAGGGATTTAGGGATCAGGGGTCATATTATTATTATTATTTTATTATTATTATCATATCATCATCTTTAAAGCCATTACCAAGGCTTATTCCCTTTTCTGCTGCTCCTGGTGGGCCTGTGGCTGGGCATCCTCATCTCCCAGCATCCTGCCACAGCCTTCCTCATCTTCCAGGAGGGAGGTTCAGGCACAGGGCTGGGATCAGAGCAGTCCACCCTTGCCTGGCCTCATCCCCACAGTTCCTGCCCATCAGTCACCCCCATCCCAGGGTGGGATGCTGGCTCAGCACTCAGAGCAGGATCCCACCAACAGATTGCTGCCAAGGAGCTCTGGAATGCTCCAAAAATACCGAGCGGAGCAAGCAGGGAGCAAAAAATGGCTGAGATTCAGTGAAATCAAAGGCATAATTAAAATGCAGCCCGTGTAAGTGTATTTTTAGGGCCCTACAAAAAGGCTGTAAACCACTGAATTCCCATCAGCACACGAATGTTCCAGTTTAATGGAATCCTGGGGGCCTGTGGGGAAGAAGTGAGAGATGCTTAATTGTCAATGTTTGTGTTTTATTCATGATTGAACATACTTAGCAAGCAAAAACTGATCTGCTGTTGGCTTCTCGCTGCTTGTGTGGCTTTAAGCCTTATTCCAGCCAGAAATTGCCTGGTGTGCTGGAAGGGTCGGTGGCTCCTGGTGTTTGCATGAGCTGTGCATGGAAAAGGGATTATCACCTCCCCTCCCACAGGAGCTCTGCCAGGGCTGCCTGGGGGTGCCCAGAGCTTGTGTGGGCTCCAGGGGATCCAAGGAAGAAGAGAGATCCCATGGGGGTAAATCAGGAGCTGCATCCAGGCTGGGAAGTCCCTGAATGCAGGTGATGGGTGTTGGGGGCACTGGGAGAGAGTTTGGGTGTTCCCATCTCCTCCCAGCCTCCCCTCGAGCTGTTTGCTCGGGATTTGCTGCTGCTGTGGCAGAGCCCAGCTAGGAACCGGCCTCCTTCCAGCATCCCTCCAGCACCAGGGAGCCTTTGGAGCAGCTGGAATGGTTCCTGGAGCCTCGGGGGTGATTAATTCTCTGGCTCACCCGTGCTGGAGCCTGTCCCTGCAGCTCAGGGGGAATTTGGGGGCTAATCCTCCTCCCAGGGAGCTGCACGGGGCTGGGGGCTTAGGGAGGGACTGTGGAAATGTGTGCTGTTCCCTTGGAGCTGGGTTGGTGCTCCGTGCAGGTGGAGGAGGGAGGAGCTGGCTGTGGCACAGAGGTGGCCCCTGCAGGCTCGGGGGGATCTGGCTCGTTCTGAGGGGATTGGATCTCTTGTGGAATTGCTGCAGATGGCACGGCCGGAAGGAGCGGAGGAACACGGCATGCCAAGGCAGGGTTCCTTATTTTAAACTGCTTCCCTTGCCAGGGAACAAATATGCCTCGCTTCAAAATAATAATTATAAAGCCTGGGAGAAGATCCAGGGAACCCAAAATCCTCCTGTGGGTGTTGGTGTGCTGGCAGATGCCTGGCTGGGGGTGCTTGGTGGGAATGTCACCAGTGGGTCATGGCTGGCTCAGAGACCTGCATTTGGAGTTGTGCTGTGACTGACAAAGGGGGAAATGTGTTCCCTGTGACCCTGCACCCCAAGGATGCAACCAGCCGTGTAAGACCTCCAGGAAGGAGAATTGCATCCTGAAATCCACCAAGCAGCAGCTTGGGTTCTGGCCTGAGATCAGCAGTACCACGGTGTGGTTCAGCTGTGGTTTGCACTTGGCAGAGCAGGGCAGGAAGGGAAACTGAGGCACACAAGGAGTGACAGATCACAGGGAGTGCAGGGAGGGCTGGGACCTGGTCCCTGCCTGTGGCACTGTCCCCCTGCAGGCAGCATCCTCCGTTCGTGTAGCCAACCTGTGTCTTCCTCTCTCCTTGTCTCCAGGCTTCCACGTGATCCCGTCGGTGTCCAGCATCGTTCCCGAGAGCTGCCTGCTCATCGTGGTGGGCCTGCTGGTTGGGGGGCTCATCAAAGGGGTGGGGGAGAAGCCCCCCATCCTCAAGTCAGACATCTTCTTCCTCTTCCTGCTGCCCCCCATCATCCTGGATGCTGGCTACTTCCTCCCCCTGCGCCCGTTCACCGAGAACCTGGGCACCATCCTCATCTTCGCCGTGGTGGGCACGCTCTGGAACGCCTTTTTCCTGGGGGGGCTCATGTACGCCGTGTGCCAGCTGGGCGGCCCCGGCCTCAACCACATCGGCCTGCTGGCCAACCTGCTCTTCGGCAGCATCATCTCGGCCGTGGACCCGGTGGCCGTGCTGGCCGTGTTCGAGGAGATCCACATCAACGAGCTGCTGCACATCCTGGTCTTCGGGGAGTCCCTGCTCAACGACGCCGTCACCGTCGTGAGTGCCTGGGCCCGGGGAGTGGGGTTTGCTTTGGGCCAGGAGCATCTCAGGCCGGTGGCAGCTGGCAGGGCCGTTCCAAGCTGCCAAGTCCTCCTGGCAGCTCCACTTGGAGCAAACCTTGCCGAGGTGTAAAGCTAAAAATAGAGGCTTAAAACACTGCAGAGGTGGGTTGAGGTGAAGTGCTTCCCTTGGTGGGCTGGGGAGGCTGAGGGCGCTGCTCAGTCAGCTCCTGGTGCCGTGGGCTCTGGGAATCTGCTCTCCTGCTGTGTCTGTCCTGCCAGCCAGGGGAAGCACGAGGGGCTGGTGCTGGCTCAGGCAGTGCTGCCCTGAAGCTGCTGCTCTGTCTGTCTCCTTCCTCATGGTCACCCTTGCTGTCCTCCAGCTCCCAGGAGGTGGGAGGGCAGGACATCAGCCGTGGCAAAGGGGAGATCTGGAGGGGCTGAAGCCAGGCTGGCATCCCACCTGGATCACACCTTAGCCCCACTCCAAGCAGCAGCTTTGCAGGGACCTTTGGGAGGTGGGGCCAGGCCCACTCCCTTCCCAAAGGACATCACTGTCCAGGTGCTGCCTTGGCCAGCATGGCCTTCTCCTTTCTGCAGAGCTGACCTCTAAATTGCCTTCTAACCCACTGCTTTTTCCTGGCTCTTTTCCCATATCCCAGCTGTCTGTTTTGGAGCTGGCTGCTCAACCCCTGCTGACAAGGTTCCTGGTGACAAAGAACACTCTGTCCCACCACGGGGCTTTTCCCAGGCACTTCTCCCCATTTCTCAGCAGAGGGGTGCCTGCAGGGTCTGTGTCCCCGCTCTCATCCCTGGGGAATGCTTTTGTCTGCCCCTGCCCCTGTCCCACCCAGGGCCTGGCCCTGGCAGGCAGGAGCTGGCACCTCACCCTCCCCCTGCCTGCAAGTGCTGCTATTCCTGCAGGATGCCCTAAATCCTGCTTCCCATCCTGACACATGCCTTAACATCTCTGCAGTGTCTGGGGGTGGGAGAAGGCAGCACAGCCCGGAGCCTTTCCCTCAGGTTTCCCTCAGCTACAGAAGCTGCCTCAAGGGTTTGGGCTCTTCTCTGGGCTGTGTAGGGCAGATGGTGGCTTTTCTCTCAGTGCATCTGTCAGGAGTCCCCCAGCCTGGATCTGTCCTGACCTGCTCGTTGAGAAGACAGGAGCAGCCTATGTCTGGTGACCAAAGGCCCTCCTGGGACAGCTGGAGAGCAGGGCTGTCCCGGACACATCTTTGGTGGCACCGTGTCCCTGTGGGCACAGAGGACAGGGAGCTGGTCCCCTTGGGTCTGTGTCTGGCACAGCAAAGCACCAGCAGCTGGTTTTGGTGTGAGCCTTAGTCAAGCACAGGACCCAGCTCGGGGTTACCAAGCAGTGGCACAGCTCAGCTCAGGTGTGCCACACTCCCAAGGGAGGTCCCTGTGCAGGTGTCCCCCGAGGTGAGGCTGTCTCTCACCTCAGGGACAGTTTGAACACTGCTCTCCTTTCTCCCTGCCAGGTCCTTTACCACCTCTTTGAAGAGTTTGCTGGCTTCGAGCAGGTGACCATCCTGGACATCATCCTCGGCTTCCTCAGCTTCTTCGTGGTGTCTCTGGGCGGGGTCCTGGTGGGCGTCATTTACGGGGTGATCGCTGCCTTCACGTCCCGCTTCACCTCGCACATCCGCGTCATCGAGCCGCTCTTCGTGTTCCTCTACAGCTACATGGCCTACCTGTCTGCTGAGCTCTTCCACCTGTCCGGCATCATGGCGTGAGTTGGGAGCAGGGGAGGAGGTGCCCCCGTGCCCAGGAGCTCGGCAGGGTTTGCTGGGTGTACCCACAGTGTTCTGGCTGGTGTGGTCAGGACATGGCCAGTGAGGCCCAGCAGGGTGTTTGGGCTGGGATGTGCAAGGAGGCACATGACAGAAGTGAGTCCTGGGAGCTGTCCCTCAGGTCCTGGGGTGCTGGCAGCCTGTGCCCGTTCTCCTGGGCACACAGGAGCAGGCAGGGCCTGCTGAGCACTCAGGACAACGTGGGTTTGTGCTCCAGTGCTCGCTCCTTCTCTGGAATATTTGCTGGTGGTTCACAAGGCCTGTCCTGCCCTGGAGCTTGGTGTCAGAACACAAAATGCTGCTGCAGGGCCGGGGCTTGGGGCTGTCCCCATGTCCCCATGGCTGCTGAGGGCCCCGACCTCACCCCCAGGCTCATCGCTGCTGGCGTGGTCATGCGGCCGTATGTGGAAGCCAACATCTCCCACAAGTCCCACACCACCATCAAGTATTTCCTCAAGATGTGGAGCAGTGTGAGCGAGACCCTCATCTTCATCTTCCTGGGTGTCTCCACCGTGGCTGGCCACCACTACTGGAACTGGACCTTTGTCATCAGCACGCTGTTCTTCTGCCTCATCGCCAGAGTGCTGGGTGAGTATCAGTGTGCTGGCAGAGTCCTCAGCGTGGCAAAAGAACTGTGGCATGGTTTGGGTTGGAAGAGACCTTAAAGCCCATCTCGTTCCAGCTGCCATGGGCAGGGACATCTTCCACCAGACCAAGTTGCTCCAAGCCCTGTCCTGCCTGGCCTTGAGTGGCCATCTGGGTCACGGTGGACTCTCAGGACCGTGGTGGTTCCCCTTTCTGGGGAGGCTGGAGATGACTGGGTGGCACTGCTCCACCGTGGGCATCAGCCATGCTGGTGGTCGGTGTTGTGGGGAGAGGGGGCTGGGGCTGTGCTTGTGCCAGACGTGGGGTGGAAGCTGCTCAGGGATGTTGAGATGAGCAGACAGCTCTCAGCTGCACCCACGGCCCCGAGGGGCTGCAGGGCAGGGTCTCTGGGACTCCAGAGGATCCTTGGCCATTCACACAGGACTGTTCTGCTCCCCCAGGTGTCCTTGTCCTCACCTGGTTCATCAACAAGTTCCGGATCGTGAAGCTGACGCCCAAGGACCAGTTCATCATTGCCTACGGGGGCCTGCGGGGAGCCATCGCCTTCTCCCTGGGCTACCTGCTGGACTACCACCACTTCGGCATGAGGGACATGTTCCTCACTGCCATCATCACTGTCATCTTCTTCACCGTCTTTGTGCAGGTTGGTGGCACTCAGGCTGTGCTTTCAGAAGGAAAGGAGTCTCTTCATGGCTGTGTGCAGAGTGGGGAGCCCTCCACACGGCCATCCCTGACCCTGTCACTGTCCCATGCCCCAAATCCCTGCACAGTGACAGTTTGGTTTATCTGAGCCCATCCCACTGCCAGCACTGTGGCTTGGGCAGAGGTGTAACCCCCTCCCCCTCCCCAGGGCATGACCATCCGGCCCCTGGTGGATCTGCTGGCTGTGAAGAAGAAGCAGGAGACAAAGCGCTCCATCAACGAGGAGATCCACACGCAGGTAACACACGCTGCCTCAGCCCTCTGCTCTCTCTGCTTCTGCCACTCCACCACTGGCACTGGGACCTGCCCCTAAGTCAGTGCCCAAGGTAAGGGGGGGCAGAGCGAGGGCTCTCCCCTGTCTGTGTCGTCCAGTGCCCGCTCTGACCCACACCCCCAGTGCCTGTAGAGCCAAGCCCACTTGTGTGGGTCCATCCTGCCCTCCCAAAGCCCATCCTGGACCCACAGCCCTGATTTTACACACCCTGAGTGCGCTCCCCACGTGTCAGTGTGGGTGTCAGGGGAGGGAGAGGGTGGGCAGGAGCCCTGCGAGCTGCTCACGCCTTGGACCATCTCTTCCAGTTCTTGGATCACCTTCTGACAGGGATCGAGGATATCTGTGGTCACTATGGGCATCACCACTGGAAGGACAAGTGAGTGGGGAGCTTTGGTGCCTGGGGAAGGGTTCCGGTCACCACCCAGAAGGTTTCACAGCTCTGTGCCAGGGCCATCCCTAGTGGGTACCAGCAGGTGCTGGGTGTTGTGGAGGCACCCTGGCTCGGGAGGGATGCAGGGAAGCCTGGCCTGAGCTGTGCTGGTTGGACTGGACCCAGCACAGCTCAGCAGCTCTGTCCTGGGCAGGGCTGGGCAGTGGGCAGTGGGCAGTGGGCAGTGGGACTGGGGCCAGGCTGACCTGTGGCTGCTCCTCCCCTCCCGCACTCCCGGAAGGCTGAACCGCTTCAACAAGAAGTACGTGAAGAAGTGCCTGATCGCGGGGGAGCGCTCCAAGGAGCCCCAGCTCATCGCCTTCTACCACAAGATGGAGATGAAGCAGGCCATCGAGCTGGTGGAGAGCGGGGGCATCGGCAAGATCCCCTCTGCCGTCTCCACCGTCTCCATCCAGTGAGTTCCCTGCCCTGGGCACCCTCCCGTGGCACCCTGAGTGCTCCCTGCTGGTGGCCACAGGGCAAGCAGCCCTTGGGTACTGCGTGGCTGTCGTGGTGTGGCTCTGAATCCTGTCTGTCCGTGCAGGAACATCAACCCCCAGACCCTCCCTTTGGAGCGTGTCCTTCCAGCCCTGTCCAAGGACAAGGAGGAGGAGATCCGGAAAATCCTCCGCAACAACCTGCAGAAAACCAGGCAGAGGGTGAGGTGTCCCCTGGCACTGTGTGTGTCCCCTTTGTAACCCCCCACACTGTGTGTGTCCCCTTTGCCTTGCTGGGAGTGGCAGGGACACCAGACAGGCCCTTCTCGCCTTCTGTCCCTGCCCTGCTGTGCCTCGTGCTCCTGGCCTGACTCTTCCTCCCCTGGAGGCTTTTCCTCCTGGGATGCTGCTGGGATAGTCTGAGGGGGAGGCTGGTTTGGTCAGTGCCTGAGCCCAGCCTTTAAACCCTTGTTGGGCCAGGGTGGGTCAGGATCAGGCATCCCGTGGTGGCACACAAGGGATGAGCCACGAGCCTGCCTGGGCTCGCTCTGCCCACTGGTGGCTGTTTCATCCATCTCCAGGAAGAATGGGGCTGGGACTTTTGTTTCCTTTCCATGTGAGATTTTAACCCATCTCCTTTCTTGGGATCTCTTCCCAGCTGCGATCCTACAACCGGCACACGCTGGTGGCCGACCCCTACGAGGAAGCCTGGAACCAGATGCTCCTGCGGAGGCAGAAGGCCCGGCAGCTGGAGCAGAAGGTGTTGGGGGAGCACCAGGGCAGGGATACTGCAGGGCTGGGCAGGACGGGGGCCAGGGAAGGCACAGGGAGGGGGCTGGGGTTTGGATAACAGAGGGTGACCCCAAGCCTTGGGGGTCCTCTGATTGCCCCAGGCTCCAAGCAAGTCCCTGGAGGGTGGCTGGGAGGATCTGTGCCCGTGTTCCCTGCATCCCCTCCTGCTCCCTGCTCATTCCTGTGGCCAGTTCCCTGCCTGCCCTCTCCACCTGCCCTGGGCACGCTGCTGATGCTGCCTTGCTCTGTTGCAGATGAACAACTACCTGACAGTGCCAGCACACAGGTTGGACTCGCCCACCATGTCCCGAGCTCGCATCGGCTCAGGTAGGTGGGAGGGACCTGCAGGAGGAGCACCTGGAGCTTGTGCTGTCCTGCACCTCCTCAGCTCCCTGTGGCTCTCCAGCCCCGACCATCCCTATCCCACACCCATCCCAGGCCCCAGAGGGTTGCTGCTCCCAGCAGAAGCACCCAGCTCGCTTCCTAGCACGGTTCCCACTGGGGAGTCAGGTTGGGCAGTCCCTGTGGAGCTCAGCTCGCTCCATGCACGCAGCCAGGTCTCTGTCCGTGCCCCTCCCAGCCCTCCTCAGGGGCGGGGATCAGCAGCGCTCAGCCGCAGGACCCCTTGCCACTGGGTTCCCAGTTTGTCCATCGCACATTTGCTTTGACACCCTCGGTTCGTCCTGTCCTGCTGCTGCGGGGACAGGGTGTCGGGTGTCGGGGTGTGACGCGGCTGCGGAGCCGGCAGTTCATCAGCAGAGGGCAGCTTCGCCCTTCCCGACCGAGCCGGGCTGTCGGCAGCTCTAGCTGCGATGTGGGAATCGGGAAAAGGAATTACACAGCTGAATTGGAAATCAGCGGGACAGCCCGGGCACCCCAGCCCCAAACAAACATCCCTGAGAGCCCCCTGCCCTGCCTGACCCCTCTGTGCCTCCCAGACCCGCTGGCCTACGAGCCCAAGGAGGACTCGGAGAACCTGCCCATCATCACCATCGACCCGGCCTCGCCCCAGTCCCCCGAGTCCGTGGACCTGATGAGCGAGGAGCCCAAGGGCTGCAGTGGCCTCCCACCCTCGCCCGAGGAGGATGAGGAGGGGCTGGTGATGCGGGTGAAGGAGCCTTCCTCCCCAGGGACTGACGACGTCTTCACCCCGGGGAACAGCGACAGCCCCAGCAACCAGCGCATGCTGCGGTGCCTGAGCGACCCCGGCCCGCGGCCAGAGCCCGAGGAGGGGGAGCCCTTCATCCCCAAGGGGCAGTAGCTGCTGGCACAAAGCCTCCAGATCGTTTCTCTCTCTCTTCACTCATTTGTTCTTTGCTCTCCTTTTTGGTTTCTCGTCACTACACACCGGGTTCAGGAAGGGGAGAGTGTCCTGGATGGACTGGGATTGCCAGGACAGCTCTGCCCAGCGAGCCCTGGGCTGGCCCCAATGAGCAGGGAAGGAGGCCTGGGGTGCCCTGGGCTCCTGGGGCCGCGTGCCCTGGGGGTGATGGACAATTTTCCGCCCGGGATTGGGATTTGCAGGTGCCTCACAGCCCCCGCGGGGCTCCCCAGAGGTGCCCACCCACTCAGGACCTGCGGCCGGCTCTGACCAGGGGTGTCCCCATGGCACAGCTTCCCCTCTCCCCACCTGTGCTTTATTGCCCCCTTGCCTTGCTCTGGAGCAGAGATGGGACAGCAGGAGCTGTCACGGGGCTGGCACACACACACAGACAGACAGACAGACACACACACACACACACTCCCACTGCACCCTCCCAGGCACCTCGAGCTCCCCTGCCTTGGCAACTTCCCCATGGGACCGGCTGTGCCTGGGATCCTCCCTCCTGGCCTCACATTTCATGCCAGGTCTTTCCAAATAATTATTCTAGAGCCATGCAGGGGTGCAGCTGGGACCCCCTCGCTTTGAGCAGCCTCTCTCTCCATCCCTCCTGGAACTGCTGTCACCTGTCCCCACGGGGACCCTCCGCCAGCCTTGGCCTCAGCCTGTGCCAGCAGCGGCTGCTCCTTAACCAAAGACGGGGCCCGGGGTGTGCCAGGGGGGATTGTTTGTCCCCCTGCAGCCGAGAGGAGCTGGGGGAGAGCCGAGTGCCAGCTCCCCCAGCCCGGGGACACGCTGGATCTGGAAGGCTGGCAGCAAGGGGACGGCTGGGGGTGCTGGGGGTCCTGGAAGGACCCATCTCTCCCCAAGGCTTGGGAGGGGTCACTGGGTGTTCTGGTGACTTGCAGCCATCCCCAGGCTCAGATACAGGGGTGTCCTGTATCTGTCACCTTGTCCCCCACGTGCCACCTTCGCCGTGGGTACCGCGGGGTGCTCACCCCCCTCCTCCCTGGGGACCCCGGCTGCTGTCCCCTCCCTGTGCCGTGCCTTGCCACGCTCTGCCCCGCTGCCTTGGTGGGCGCCTGTCCCACATCCCAGCCCCATGCTGCTCCCCATCCCGCTGGCACCCCCGGCTCCGCGGGGCTCCGTCACCGGGGCGAGCCTCGCTGCCTGCGCCTGCCTGCTGCCCTGCTCTGTTTCCAGGAGGAAAAAAAAGCAATGGAAATTCTCTTGTATAAAAAGGAAAAAAAAAAAAAAACAAAAAAACAAAAAAAAAAACCAAACCTGGGGGTAAAGAGATTCTTGGTTTTTATCATAAATATTCTAATAAATTAATGTTAATTTTTAGTGGGGGTTTTTCCAGCTGTTCGGACTCCTGCTGCTGCCACACGGTCCCGGCTGTCCCAGAGGAACAAGGTGGCCGTGACACCTCGTCCCAGTCGTGAGGATGGAGAGTTTGCCTCTCACTCTCCTGCCATGGCTCAGGGACAATTGGAGCCCCATCCCAGGGGGCCATTTTAAGCCATTCCCAGCTTTTGGCTTTTGGCAAAGCCCGGGGAGCCCCTGGCTTTGGGGAATTGCGGTGGGAATGTTCGATGGCTGCAGATGAGAGCCCGGAGCCGTGACTCAGCCCCCGGCATCCAGCAGCGCGTCAGAGCTCGCCTCGCTCACCTGCCCGAAATACCTGAAGCCACGGACCCCTGGCCTGGGGCGGGACTCGGCCGCGTCACCCCCCTGCAGGGCTGGCCCGAGGGGTCCCTGGGCAGGATGAGGTGCGGGGCTGTGGGGCAGGCGGTGCCAGTTCAGTGGGTGCCACCCTTGGGCAGGGGGACACCGGAACAGGAGGGTTTGGCAGGAACGGGCAAAGCCAGGCCATGGCTCCATCCTCGCTGGGGAGAGCAGCAGCTTTGCCATCCCTGCTCCAGGGCTGCGAGCACGAGAGGTGCAGGACACTGCCCGTGCTGGACACTGTCCGTGCTGGACACTGTCCGTGCAGGACACTGCCCGTGCTGGACACTGCCCCTGCTGGACACTGCCCCTGCTGGACACTGCCCGTGCTGGACACTGCCCCTGCTGGACACTGCCCCTGCTGGACACTGCCCCTGCTGGACACTGCCCATCCCGGACACTGCCCACCCTGGACCCTGCCCATCCCGGACCCTGCCCATCCCGGACCCTGCCCATCCCGGACACAGAGGGAGCAGCAGCAGCCCCGGGCAGTGCCCAGGTAACTCACCTGCCCACGTGCCAGGGAGCATCACCTGCAGCCTGATTTCAGTCATACCTTTAGAGCGAGAACTCCCCAAACCGAGGCATTTCCAGGATATTCTCGTTTCTGTCTCAAAGGGTGAGTAACATTTTAATTAGGGAGGACTAATGATCCCTCCAGGGCTGGGCTGAGCCACTGCCAAAGCACACGCAGTGCTGGGGCCGGGGCTGGATGGGCCCCAGCGTGTCCCCCACGGTCCTGGCAGTGATGTCTTTCCCCCGTGCCCCATATCCCCCTCTCCCTCCCAAAGCATGTTTGGACCTTGGTGGTGGCACCACGGACGGGGAGAAAAGGGGCTCTGAGCAGGATGATCTCGTCCCTCCACGTGTGTGCCATGGTGTTTATGCCCCTTCCACAGCCCCCACCTATGAGGGTTAAAGATCTGCAGCCCCAGCCAGAGGATGGGATTTCCTGTGCCTCAGTTTCCCTCTGTGGTCCAGCCCGAAGCCCAGGGTGCAGTGGGTGGCAGGAGAAGAGGGACTGTCCCCATGGCCCCAGCAGGGACCGTGAGCCCTCAAAACGCCCGTGAAGTCACTCCCAGAGCCGCTGACTGAGGCTCAGCAGCCTCCAGAGCAGAGCTCCCGGCTCTCCCAGCAGGACAGTGATGGGACAGGGTGTCCTGGAGCTGCCACCACCCGCAGTTCCGCTCAGGTGTCACCCGGGGCCCAAAAACCCAAAGCGAGGGAGCGGCTGTGCTCCCTGCCAGGCCCAAATTGGTGCCCCTGAGATGGGTCATCCCTGCCACGGCTCAAAAAGGCACAAGTCATGCCAAGAAAAACAGCACGTGGTGTCACCGGGAAGCCACCGAGCCAGCGGACACACAGGTCATGCTGCCAGGGGACAGGGATGTCCCCAGCCAGTGACACCCCAGGGGAGATTCGCCACATCAGTGCTGGGGACACGTTGTTGCTGTGTCGCTGTCCCCGGAGCCTGGCGATGCCGTGTCCCCCCACTCCCCGGGCAGCATTTTGCAGCAGCCGGGGGAGGTGACAGGTGCCATTCCCCAGCTCTGTGTCACCTGCAGTAATGACACCCTGCGCTCCCTTTCATGTCAGCGCCTCCCGGGTGGCCCCGCTCCGGCGGCATCGCTCATCATCCCCTCCAGGATGGGATGTGGCCGAGTCTGGGGGTCCGGGGTGGTGACACAGGGACCCCAGGCTGAGAGCAGAGAGTGGCAGCACGGTGACACCCCTCATGCCATGCAGCGGGTGCTCACAATGCCCCTTATGCCAAACCCAGCCTTGCTGTGGCCAGCACGGGGAAAACACCTCTTTGGACAACTGCGGCCACCACGGCAGGCGGTGGCACTGCCCAGGGACACGGGTGACCAGCGAGCAGTGGTGGCACCCGTGGGATGGACTGTGTGGGAATGAGCGGGGCTGGACAGTGAACCCGAGTGACTGGGAGGTGTCCAGGAACTGTGTTTGCCGAGGGAGGATTTGGACACGGCCGTGGAGAAGGACTCCACCTCCTAAACCCACAGCAGGGGCAGATGCGTGGGGATGGCAGCGTGGGCGTGGGGACGGTGACGAGGGACAGCAGCAGCTGTGCATGGGACAGTGAGTGTTTGCCCGGCGATGGTGGCTGGAATCCGCCTGGGGACAGCTCGTGTCTCCGTGGGGACAGATCGTGTCTCCGTGGGGCAGCCCCGCACAGCGGTGGCCGCTGCGTGTGTGCATCAGGCAGTGCCCGCACGGTGCCAGCTGCCGCGGGCACGGCGACAGGGCCAGCCCGGGACACGGCTGACGTGAGCACGGCGGCGGTGCCAGGGCGCTGCCGTGGCAGCGGGGAGCCGGAGTGCCCCCACCCCGACAGCAGCACTGCTGTCCCCCGAGGCGACACTGCGTGACGTCGGCGGCTCCGGGAGCAGGGCTTGGTCCCTGCTGCTTGCTCAGGGAGTTGGCACACGCCCTGCTTAATGCTGAGTGGGACGGAGCCGGTCCCACGCGGGTCACGGAGTCCCCGAGGTCTCTCCACCTCCAGGCTGGGGACACTTTCACCCACTGCCCCGCTCCCGCAGCTCTTCCAGCTCCTTTGCCGCAGTTCTCCCGCTGACCGGCCCACCGGGGCTGCCAAAGGTCCCCAGCGCCCCGAGGGGCTCCGCTCAGCTCGGGGGGTTCCATCTCTGCCCCCACCCGCTCCTTCCCCTGCCCCCGGCCGTGCGGTGCCCCCGCTCCTCCCCCGCACACGCCGGGCGCGTTCCGGGCTGGTTTCCCCGGGGACAGAGCCGTGTCCGTGGGGATGCTGCCAGCCCCAGGTCCGTGGGGCAAGCGGGGTCACGGCATCCCTGCCCAGCCCCTGCCCCACCCCCGTATCTCCGAAGGGGCTCTGCCACCCTCCTGCCACCCCCGGCAGGCAGGATCCGCCCGCGTTTCACCCCAAGACGATGATTATTCCTTAATTGCCAGCAAAACAAACGAATAAAGCCCGGGCTGGCCCTGGCTGAGCTGGAAGGAAGCGGCCCGGGTGCCATTCCCAGTGCCAGGCTCGCTGCCGGCGGCTCTCTGGGATGATGGTTCGCTGATGGAGGTTAAGGAGCGCCTCAGCCCGCCCGGCCGGAGCGCGTCAGCTCCTTCCAGCGGGCCCAGGTTTCCTCCGGAGCCGGCAGCGCCTCTGTCCCCACCGGCCCGGGCAGCCCGGGGTCCATCCCAGCTCATCCCAGAGGGATCTGCAGCTCCTTGTCCATGCGATCTCCGTGTCTGGATCCTGCCCCACTGCCCGGGGCTGCCAGAGCTGGGCGTCCCCCAGGCCCCACGTCCTTGGAGGGGTCAGCCCCCGACCAGCCCTTCCCTTCCTCCTGTTGAATCCCCCGGCTGGATGGATCCTGGTCCCTAAAGCCATTTGGCCCCTCTCAGCCTCTTGGGAAACCTTTCCTGATCCAGCTTTTCTGCTGGCAGCATCAAAAGAGTTTTGCAATGAGAGGCAGCTGCCTGATTTTTTAATCAAGTTCCTTGGAAAATCACTTTCCTGCAGGGCTCTCGTTGTGCTGTGCCCCAGTTCGGAGCCTCACAGGGAGCACCCAGGAGCATTTTAATCCCGGTGGAGAAGCCTGGTGGAGTCACGGGTGGAAGCCAGGGGGCAAAACACCACAACAGGAGGAGCATCCCACACGGGGACCCTGGCAGAGAGGACTCCAGCCCCCCTCGGGACCCCTTTGGCTGTCAGTGCAGCAGGGAATCGGGAGGATTTCAGAGGGAATCAGGGCTCGGGACACCACTGCCCTTCTCTCCCCTCCAACCCCAGCTGGGGATGCTCCTGAACACCCCAATTCCCCCAGCTCTTCTTTCTGCAGCCAGCTCCAGCTCCCAGCAGCAAACCCTTGGGATGTGGCAGAGGCCTTGGCTTCCGAGATAGACTTTGCATCTTGGAAGAACTCTGCAGATTCCACCTTCCCTGGGGCGGAAAGTCCCAGGGTGGATGTTCGGGAGCTTTCAGGGGAGTTCTTGCAATAAAACCCTGTGAGGGTCTATAAACAAATCAGCAGTGACTCACCTCCCAGCGGGGCTCGTGGCTTCTAAGGATGGGCCACAGCCCCAAGCAGGAGCTGGGAAATGGGGGCGGCCACTGCAGGTGTGGAGCTGGAGCTGTTCCGTCCCCGGACCGCGGGGCACCAGCTCAGCAGGGAGGGCCCTGCTGGAATTGTCTGCAGGGTGGAACGCTGCGCAGAAACGAGCACTGCAAAGGGATAGGAGCTGTTGGGATGAAAGCAAAGGGGTGGCCAGAGGCTGGGGACACGTCTGGCCCCAGGAGGAGGTGGTGGCTCAGCTGAGAGCTGGGCCACGCGCTGGGATTTAGGGGCTGGGTCTGAGCTCCATCACCCCAGGGTGTGACCCTGCATCTCCTGGGTGCCAGAGCTGGCACGGGGGGGCCCTGGGGACTCTGCTGGCCAGGGACAGGGGACTGGGGGAGCTGGGAGTGTCAGGACGGGGACACCGAGCTGTGGAGTGACAGGCCATGGGGCATCTATGGGGTGTGAGACCACGGGGCATCACTGCAGGGAGAATCCATGGGGCGCCAGCCTGCAGAGCATCGACGGGCATCACTGGGGGAACAGATACCAGGACAGCTGTGAGGCACCAGGGTATAAATGGGGCATCACTGCGGCATCAGATCGCTGGGCATCGGCGGGCATCCATGGGGTGCCAGTGGGACATCAGTGGGATATCAAAGGCGCGTCAAACGGCACCAGTGGGGCACCAAAGGGAGCCAGCAGGACATCAGAGGGCACAGGTGCGGCAGGAGCGTGCCGCAGCGGGACACCGAGGGACATCGCCGGTGCCACAGGGCGACACAGCGACCCCGAAGCCGCCGCGGGCTGTCCCGGTCCCGCCAATCACGGCC
>VWZS01001734.1:87206-110284 GCA_013397075.1 Rhabdornis inornatus
GGAGGCCGCGGCGGGCGGCGCGGAGCAGCGCGGGAGCCGCTTCAGCGTGCTGAGCTGGGAGCAGGTGCAGCGGCTGGACCAGATCCTGGGCGAGGCCGTGCCCATCCACGGCCGCGGCAACTTCCCCACGCTGTCGGTGCGGCCGCGCACCATCGTGCAGGTGAGCGGGGCTGGGGGGCTGTGGGGGCTGCGGGCCCGGCATATTCTCCGCGCTCCGCGCTGGACTCTGCCCCGCTCGCTCCGCCGGGGGTCAGGCAGAAAATAAAAGTGCTGAGGCGGCGATAACCGGGCCCGCCGGGCCCCGAGCCAGCCCGGCCGGGCACCCTCGGCCTCCCCCCGCAGAGCGGCCGGCGCGGCTGCCCCGGGAGCGCTTCGGGTTGGAAGGGGCTTAAAGATCAGGGAATATCCTCAGCTGGACAAGGATCCCATGGCTCTGCGCGGGACGCCCCCAGCAATCCCACTGAGCGTCCCAAACGCTGGCAGGTTTGGAATTTGGGAATAGCATCTCGTTCCAGCCCCCTGCATGGACAGGGGCACCTTCCACTGGAGCGGGCTGTGCCCAGTCCTGCCCAGCCCGGCCTGGTTGCTCCAGGGGGAGTTGGAAGTTTTGGGGTCTGGCCCCCATCATCCCAGCAGTGCTGTGTGCCCAGCTGGCCCCACTGCCCACTCCGGGGGTCCTGGTGGGGCTGGCCCCTGCCGGCAGCCACAGCAGCAATGCCGGGGCTGGAGGGACCCTCCTGAGCAGCTGCTGCAGCTTCTGCCGTAGATCCTGCTTGGCTTCCTCCCCTCTTACCTTCTTCCTCCTCTTTTTGAGTTAATTTGGTGCCCTAAAAAGCAGTGAAATGTGTGTGGCCAGGCCAGAAGTGGCTTTTTTTGGAGCTGCTTCCACGAAATGGCTTCGTGCTGGTGGACATGTTGGGCTCGTGTTGGAAGAGGCAGAGTTATTAATTCAAAGGCCGGATCAAATGTCTGTGTCCTTTGATTTCTGGGCACCCCTGGCTGAATCCTCCAGAGCCTGCCCGAGACTTCGGCTTGTTCACGAGCTCCTCTTAGTTTAACTATCAAGTAATAACTGTGTTTAATATTAAACTAACAATGTAGCTCCAATGAGCTGATGCATATTCATATTTGGGAGGCGACTTCATTCCTCAGTAATGACTCATCAAATGTAAAATCGGGCATGTTGGCTTCTAATTAAAAAGCCTATTCACGGTGCTAAGACCCAACTGGCTTTCACAATAACCGGGATTTTGGAGCCTGGGCTGCTTGAGGAAGAGTTAGAGTTAAGCCTGGGAGATGGAAAGGTGACATTTGTGAGGCTGGTTTGGGATTCCTCGAGTTCCTGTCGGGGGCAGAAGCGCTGGGTTTTGGCTGCTTGGAGCTGAATGGCAGACGAGAGCTGCAGGCAGGACACTGGGGCAGCACCACGGTGCTGAGCAGCATCAAATATTCCAGCATATTCCAAATATTCCGGCATATTTGTGGAGGCAGTGGGGGGTGGCACGATGCGGTGTCCCAGAGGATGGTGCCAGCAGCAGCTCCAGACACGGGATGAGTGAGGGCTGTAATTGTGCTGGCAGACCCTGTGTTTAGGGCTGACTAAGCTGCACCAGTAACCCAAAAGGCAGGTATTTATCCTGTTGTTGTTGTTGTTGTGGGAGGGGGGGAAGCAGCAGGTCAGGACGCTGCAGGATTTGCTCCTGCCTGGCTGTCACACTCAATTATCCCAACCACACGGAAGGTGAGCTGCTCTTTTGGGAAGCAGGTCAGCAGCTGCCTAACCCTGGAAATATCCAATCCCCTGGGGAAAAATGCAGCCCTGAACCCACTGCCTGCAGCCTTGGGGGACGAGCTCCAGGTGGAGGTTGGTGGGTGGGAGCTCCCAGGGAACGGCAAAGTGCTCTGCTTGCTGCTGCTCTGCAGGTTGGAGATGTCTGGGATGATTTGGGACAAGGCTGACTCGAAAATTGGGTTTTTTCCCTGTTTTCTGAATATGTCTCACACAGACAGGCCTGGGGAACTCGAGTAAGCTTGGAGCTTGTGGCTCTGGAATGCTGCAGGTCCTGAGCCGTGCTCAGAAAGGGGTTAAGCAGGTGTTCTTTGGGGTTAGGAAATTAATCTGGAACAAGATCTTCTCCAGGCCCTGGGCCCAGCTCTGCGCCTAGCACTTTGTGACCTATATCTTGTCTCTCTAAGCCTGAGAGCACAAAAGTCTTTAACTCCACGAGCAGTGCTGGAGCTGTGCCCTGGGTGAGCGACTCCAGCTGGCACCAGGCACAGGCCAGGAGCTCCCCTGGGTCGCCTGTGTGGTGTTTGTTCAATTTGGGGAATAACCCTGTGTTAATCTCGGAGCAGATTCCGTTTTTTTCAAACTATCTGCTTTGGAAAACAGCTTTTTTCTGTGTCTGTGCTGGGGACCTGGGGCTCCTGGGGTGAACAGTGCCCTGGTTAAGTGTTGCCTGCCTTGTGACTGTCACCACTGCCCTGGCCACGAGCCACAGCAGGGCTGGCTCCTGTCAGGGACACGGGGGAAGCAGCAGCAGGGACGCTGCCTGGTGAGCCCTGACAGCCTCCCAGGTGTGGAAACACCACTGGCTTTGTGCTGGGATGTTTCTGCCAAGGCAGCACAGCCTGTGGTGGCCCTTGGCGAGGGTCTGGGATGTGATGAGGGTTTCATGCTGCAGCCCCTGACTTTCTGTGTGTTCTTTCTTCCAAACAAAACCCATGGAGGGGCAGTTTTAGTGCTGCTGAGACCAGAACTGCAGCACTTCTGATCTGCCCCAGAACTGCTCAGGCTGAGAGGGTTTGGCCCTTGTCATACAGCTTTGAATTGAAATTCACACTTTGGGAGTTGGTGGGGCTCCTCAAACTAGGGCAGGCTCACAGGGCTGAAGGGCCCAGTCAGACTGGCTCTTGGTGATCCCATTTGTCCATTTGTGTCCCAAGCTTTGGCTCTAGGCTGGCTGGTTGGGACTCCCAGGAAAATGGGAATGGCTGGAGGGGAACACGAAAGCAGGATGAGACTTGGGAAGAGCTCCTGCTGGAAGGTGCAAACCTAATCTTCCTGGGATCTCTGAGCTGAGTTAAACTCAAATTATAAGCTGGTGTCCAGATAGTTTATTTTATGGTTTTGGGGGTTATTTTAGCCTCCTGCTTGTTAAGTAATCAGGCAGGTGATTCAGCTTCCCTGTAAATGAACAAAGCTTTGGAGGGGCTGCTGGGTGTGCCAGGACTGGGCAGGCAGCATTAAAATCACTGGAGTAACACCCGTAAGATGAAAGCTGCCTCTTGTGCTTGATAGCATGCCAAGCTCAGCACGAAGCTCTGACACACTGGAAATTGTTAGGATACACTTACTAGTTGGGACATGAACTTGCATACGCCTGGCTGGGGCCTTTGAGCTGCTCTGGCATCTTGATTTGCCTTTAATGAATCTTGACAGGCCGAAGGGATGGCTCAAAGGAGTGAGCCACCCTGATTAAATCCACGGGGACTGCTGCAGACTGTGCTGCCACCTCTGATTTGGGGTCACTGTGGGGTCGGCTGCTCTTGGCTTGGTCCCTGGGAGGGGATGGAGAGGGCAGAGACCACCCCAAAAAACGGGGCCAGGAAGCCTCTCCAAGTGAGTGTGGGGCAGGCAGGGAGAGCAGGCACTGCACTGGGAGCAGAGCAGCTGATCGTGTGCACTCACATCTCTAATGCCAGGGAATAAGGGAAGGAGAGGCACCCCCAGCTGCTGGCGGGACTGGGGATGCTTTCCAAAGTGACCCATTTCCAATGGATTAGCTTTTTATTCGAGTGTCTTGCACTGGAGTGACCCAAATAAGCGCTGGGAGTGAATCCTCCTGTCCCTGTGCTCCAGGAATTCCCTGCAGCCTCTCACTGGCTCTGTCTCTGTCCCAGGTTGTCCGTAGCCGCCTGCAGAAGAAAGGAATCCCGGTGCACGACGTGAGGCTGAACGGCTCAGCAGCCAGCCACGTCCTGCACCAGGACAGTGGCCTGGGCTACAAGGACCTGGACCTCATTTTCGGGGTGGATCTGAAGAGCGAGGACGTTTTCCAGCTGGTTAAAGACGTGGTCATGGATTGCCTGCTGGACTTCCTCCCCGAGGGTGTCAACAAGGACAAGATCACGCCCATGACCCTGAAGGAGGCGTACGTGCAGAAGCTGGTGAAGGTGTGCAACGAGACCGACCGCTGGAGCCTCATCTCGCTGTCCAACAACAGCGGCAAGAACGTGGAGCTCAAGTTCGTGGATTCTCTGCGGCGCCAGTTCGAGTTCAGCGTGGACTCCTTCCAGATCATCCTGGACTCGCTGCTGCTCTTCGGGGAGTGCTCGGAGAACCCCATGGCCGAGAGCTTCCACCCCACGGTGACCGGGGAGAGCATGTACGGCGACTTCCAGGAGGCCATGGAGCACCTGCGGCACCGCGTCATCGCCACCCGCAACCCCGAGGAGATCCGCGGCGGGGGGCTCCTCAAGTACTGCAACCTCCTGGTCAGGGGCTTCAAGCCCAAGTCGGAGGTGGACATGAAGGCCCTGCAGAGGTACATGTGCTCCAGGTTCTTCATCGACTTCTCGGACATCGGCGAGCAGCTGCGGAAGCTCGAGGGTTACCTGCAGAGCCACTTCGTGGGCATGGAGAGCAGCAGGTATGACTATCTGATGACCCTGCACAGGGTGGTCAACGAGAGCACGGTCTGCCTCATGGGACACGAGAGGAGGCAGACCCTGAACCTCATTGCCATGCTGGCTGTGAGGGTCCTGGCTGAGCAGAACATCATCCCCACCGTCACAAACGTTACCTGCTACTACCAGCCAGCCCCTTACATCAGCGAAATCAACTTCAACTACTACGTGACCCACGTGCAGCCCTTCCTGCCTTGCAACCAGTCCTACCCCACGTGGCTCCCCTGTAACTGAGCCAGGACAAGCTCCAGGGTCTGCCCTCCAAGGTATTTCCTTGCCTTGGGGGGGTTGGGAGGGTGGGCAGGGGGATCAAAATAAAACCTCCCGACCTTCCTAGGACTGCACCGAAAGGAAACTTCCTGGACTCTTGCTTGAGTGTCTCGTTCCTGGGGTTGTTGGAGCGAGGCTTGTCTGCTGTACACTGTGATGGGAAGTGCAGTGTTATGGGAATGACTCCTTCTGGAATTGTGGAGGCAGTGGGGTGGGTGGGGTGTGTGAGGGGAGACTGTAGAATTACGCTAAGGTAGAGCTGCACTGCCCTGAAATGGATCTGAATTGTGGTTTGTTTTTTTTTTAGTGCAGGAGGTGTTATGGGTGTGCAAACTTGTGGTTTCTGCCGAGAGAAGCCAGAGTGGCTAATTCCTTTGAAGGACCAAAGAATCCTGTTTAAGTGCCTGTAACAATAGAAACACAACTGTACTGTAAACCTTTATTATTATTTTGGGGCTGATGGCCCAGAGCTTGAGTGGGGAATGTCTGAAGAGGAAAATGTTTCTGTCGTGGGTGGGGAGGGTCGCAAGATCATTTCTTATCCTGGCCGAGGCCAGAGCAGGTTCTGTGTTGCTGAGGGGTTTGGGCTGCCTGTGAAGGACCAGCTGGAGCCAAGAGCTGCCAAAATGGGGCTGCAAACGCAGGGGGGGTTGGAATGGCTGAAACTGGGAGCACTGGGGAGGAGGGGAGTGCATGGTGGGAAATGCTGTGCAGAGCTTGCTGGAAAAAAGGCAGCAGGGAACTACACGTGGATTTCTTCAAGCTCCCAAGTCTGCAGTGCCAAAATAGAGTTGAGTTCCTAAATGATGAGGCAGGTGATTTGTCCAGGGGCCTGCCCCAGGCTGCCATACTTAATCTTGTATTTTCTAGGGGAATTTGAAATGCTGCTCTTCCGATTCTTTTTTCTTTTTTTTTGTTTTTTTTTATTTTTTTGACATGCAGTGTGATTTTAATGCACAAAGCCAGAGGCCAGATGGGCTCTTGGGGAAGGTGAGGCTTGTCCTTTGAAGCACAAACCATCCAGGTCACTGGTCAGTCATTTCCAGCTGTCACTGTGTCCTTCAGGACTTTTTCCATGCTGGAAATCATCCTTTGGGCAGCTCCTGTCTCCAAAGCAGAGTTCCCAGCTGTGATTCTCTGTGTGGTAGAATTTGAAATTCATCCTCTAGCTAGAAATGGAGCCTGGGGGAGGAAGAGGGGATGAAGTTAGTTGGCCTTAGGGAAAAAAATGTCTTCTAAACAGCCCCTGTTGTGTTTTGAGGGTTTGGCTCTCTCAGTCCGATGTGGCTTTGGAGCTGTTGGGTGTCCAGAGCACAGAGTTTTTGTGGAGCTGCTGTGCCTGCAGCCATCTCAGCTTGGTTTCAGTGTGCAGGGAGGCAGAGGGGGCAGGCTGCAGGCATTCATTCCCTGGGATGCTGCTCTGGGATCACCTCGGCTTCCTGGTGCTTCCTGCCAGGCTGATACTCGAGTACCTTTACTAACTTGGAGGTTTTTTTGTTTTTTTTTGGTTTTGTGACAAAACTGTAATAGCTGGGCAGATTGAAATAAAGACTAGATCCTTGGAATGTGCATAGCCAGATTGGTACCTTTTTTGGGGTAGGGGCAATGTGGAAGGGGAGTAAGGGGTGGGGGGTGGCTGTGACATGAACTGGCCCAGCTGGAATTGGCCCAGCCCTGCTCCCTCCCATTGGAGCTGGGTGAGTGGCACTGGCCCTGTGGCCACTGCAGGTTTTGGCTGCCTCCCTGCAGCACAGCTTTGCCTTCATGGCCAGGTCCCCCAAACTCCCTGTGCTGGGAGCTTGGGATTTCCAGTGCAAGGGAAAACTTCAAGGGCTGCTGTTGGGAGCCCCAGTGTGCCACTTCCGTGGCTTCCAGGAAGGTGAGATTTTTTTTTTTCCTTGCATTTTGAACTGAACATAGATGCCATGTAGCAGGTTTTTTACAGGCTGCTCCTACCCACAGACACCCTAAACTGAGATTCCCTCCCTCCTTCCCTTTGGGATGCCCAGAAAGATCCCCTCCAGCTCAACAGGGCGACCTACCATTGAGATTGCACTTTGGATTTATGGAGTGTGTGTGGTGGGACTCTTGTGAATGGGTTGAACCTGAATTTTTCTAGACCTTGCAGTGATACTGTGCTGCCTCCTGTGGGGGAGCAATTGGAAGATTCCAGTAGCTTGAATGGCTCTTGATTTCTTTTTTTTTTCGTTGTTTTGTTTATTTTAAATGTCTTTTTTTTTTTCCTACACCTGTATCACTTGTCATGCAATGGGCTTGACATAGACTCACTAGATTCTTTAGAATCTGTTACAAATAAATACAGTGTATTCAAATTTGTTGGGTTATTTTTATTTGCTTGTCCATGTGGGCAGTGTGATGAGGAGATGACCCTGACCCTGTTCCCACCAAAAACCAGGCTGGGAACTTCAGAAGGGGTGAGCTGAGACCCTGGTTGGAGCTGCCCAGGTGTTCCCCCAGCCCAGAGCACAGGGAGCCCCTGCTGCTGCTTTTCCCTGGTTCCCGTTCCCTGCTGCTTTTCCCTGGGAGCTGCAGCAGCTGAGCCTTTTCTCTGTGAGCCACCTGCAGTGTTTTCTCCTGGAGGAGGAGAGGCTGGGGAGGGTTTCTGTCCCAGGAAAATCTCTGTGCTGCTGCTGCTGCTCGGGCCAGGCTCCCGTGGGATGGTTGGCAGTGGCTGCAGCTCCTCCAGCCCTGGCTGCCCTCCAGCCTGAGATGAAATTTCACTTCTTCACTTCCCCCTGTCAAGCTCCAGGCAGTTCTGGTTCCACTGCAACAATGGAGCTGACGTTGTGCCAGTCCCTCTTTGGGACAAACTTGCTGGCTCTGCACCTCCAGATTTTTACAGTTCTGGGCCAGAGCTTCCCTCTGACAGCAGGGCTGGGGTGTTCTTGCTCGCTGGCACTGTCAGAGTCCCTGTCCCTGCTTGGGCAGGCTCTGCCTTTTACAGGGCTCATTTCTCTCCAGACCTGCTGGGTTTGGAGATGTTTCTCTTTCTGGCACAAACCCAGCACATTCTCCTGCCTTTTCCAAGTGTGTCTCACGTGTGGGAGCAGCTCTGAAGTATCTGAGTCCCTCAGCTGTCTTTGTGTGGGTGGCTGGTCCTGCTGGTGCTGTGTGGTGAATAAGCTGCCTCTGGATTTGTGACCCTGAGCAGAGCAACAAAAGCCCTGACAGAGTCGGCTGGGCATTGTTGGAGTGGATCAGAGCACACAAAGGGATGTTGGTGGAAAATACTCGTTGTGATCAGAAAGGAGCTATCAATGTTTACAGCCAAGATTCCCATCTCTCTTTTGTTAATTGTCAAATTAAAAAAAAACCCTATGTATTTTCTCACAGCCTGTAGTCTGTCATTATTTTCCTCTTTGAGCAGAGGGGGTGATGGATAAGTCAGGGTGTGCCTGAGGCTCTGGTGGGTGAAATTCAGTGAAATTCAGGCTCTGGTTGTACTGCAGTTGTGTGTGGGGTGGTTGTTCCTTTATAGCAGCTGTCTGTAAATGCAGTGCCCAGCTCGGCGATGTGCTGGGACAGGAGGAGATGGAGCTGCTGTGTGCTCCGGGCCTGCAGGACCATCCAAAAATACTCCTCATCCAAAAATCACTCCTGGGGCTGCGGCTGCTGCGGCTTTTCCTCCTGGAAGGACACCTGGCCGTGCTCCAGGCTCGCTGAAACGCAGGATTTGTCTTGACTGCAGCATGCGAGAATCATCCTGCTCCAGCCGTCCCTGCTCCGCTGGCCCCGAGCCGAGGGTGGCACCGGCTCTGCGCAGGCGGCTCGCTAGACCCAGCATGGCGTTTCCATTTTATTTTTAATCTCTCTATTTAGCTTTTTCCTTGCAGCGTGCCGGTGTCTCTCCCTGGCTGTCCTTCTCCTCTTCTTCCTCCTGCAGTGCCCGGGAGCCACTGGAGCAGCGCGGGAGCTGCTGCGGGAGCTGCTGCAGCGGCTCGGAACGGCAGGGAACGGCTCAGAACGGCACAGAACAGCCCGGTGTGTGTGGCAGCAGCACAGAACGGCTCAGAACAGCCCGGTGTGTGTGGCAGCGGCACAGAACGCTGCCTGTGTCGCTGCTCTGGCCATTTCCAGCCGCGCTCGGGCTCCAGCCCCGGCTCCTTGTCCTTGGCACAAGCGCTCCATTGATGCCCGGAGGGTCGGGCTGAGCTGCCCAGGGATGGCACAAACCCCCCTGCCCTGAGCCTGGCAGGGTGGGGACTCTGTCACTGTGTCACTGTGTCATTGTCACCCTCCCAGCTCTCCTCCCGGCCCTGCTCGGGCTCCTGTTCCCCGCAGGGTTGGTGGAACGCCCTGGCTCGGAGCAGAACCGCGCACAGCAGCGAGGACAGCCCCAAACGCGCTTCTGAGAGTTCTCCAAGCTCTCCCTGGCCTTTGGCAGACTCGGGGCCGTGACCACTTCCCTGGGGAGCTGTTCCAGTGCCCAGCCCCCTCTGGGTGTAGAACCTTTTTGTGTGCACAGGCAGAGGAACCTTTAAAAACCTTTTTATTCCTTCTGTACATCTCCAAATACAGGTTGCCACAGACTTCTTGGCTAGCAGCTCCGTGATTTCCCTGACAACCTTCTGTCACCTCTGACTTCTCGGATCAAGGCTGGAAGGAGCAGCTCAGGCATTCCCGTCCCTGCGGAGCCATCCCAAGAAGACATCAGCTCGGGCAGAGCCTCCTGCCTGCTCCGCAGCATTCCAGCTTCCCCCAAAGCCCCCAGGTGCCGGATGCCGGCTCTTCCCTGCTGCTGTTCCTTGCAGGAATGAACCACACGTGGCCGGGCTGGAAGGTGCTGCTGGTTTGTGTTCCCTCTCCTGGGCGGATCCCCGAGCCCGGACACACATTCCAGCCTGCAGAAACACGATGGCTCTGACAAATTTGATTGAAATCCTCCGCTGGCATCCCGAGGTGTTCCGGGGAATGATTGACAGCCACGGCAGAGGCGTTTCCTGGGGAAAGGAGGAAAAGAAATCAATTGCCTCGTCACCCAGCCTGGAGGTGTTGCACAAGGGAGCCAAGGACGGGCTGTCCTTGCCTTCCTGCACCCCAGCCCGGGCTGTCCTTGCCTTCCTGCACCCCAGCCCGGGCTGTCCTTGCCCTCCCGCACCCCAGCCCGTCCCCCCAGCCGTGCCAGGGGAGCAGTGACATTCCCAGGGTGGGACGGTGGCTCTGGAACCTGCGGGAAGCTGGAGCGGTGCCTGGGGAGGCGCAGGGCGGTGTGAGACGTGAGATGTGTTACCTGTGTGAGATGTGTTACCTGTGTGTGTGCAGGTGAGAACTCTCGTTTTCAGCCCCAGCCCAGCGCTCAGGTTCGCTGCCAGCAGCTCGGGTCTCTTCTCTCCGTCCCCCCTCGCTTTGCTGCAGGCGGGGCCGGGATGGGGACGCAGCCCCGGCTGCTCGGGGTGGTTGATCCTTGCCCTCTCCCCACCACGGGGTGTTTACCGTCCTTATCTCGCCGCTATCGAAGCCCGGGCTGAGCCGGAGCAGTGTCACCCTGCCTTCAAAGGGGAACCAGCGCTCCCCGGGCTGTTTGTGTGCCCCACATTTCTGCCTTGTAATCCCAGGAGGGGTTGGAGGCACGGACTCCCCTCCAGCCCTCCTCCCTTCCCCCGTGCCGGCGTGGCTGGAACAGCTGATTACGCGGAGCATCGCTGCACTAATGTGCAATTACAGGTGGCTTGTGCTGAAATCCCGGCTAAATCCGCGTGTCCGTGCCGTGACTCACCAACCTGCTGCTGCCCTGATGGATGCTGCAGCATTCCTGACAGGCTGGACACAATGGTTAGCATGCCACTCACCAGCCACCCTTCCCAAATGTCACCAGTGCAACGAGTTCAGCCAGTTTGTCGCTCTGCTCCTCCTCCCCTGCAGCCCGGGATGGTGCCGGCACGTTCCGGGGACCAGGCTGAGCCCTGGGCTGTGATCACCCCTGGCAGAGGGGTTTTCTAGCAGGGCTCGGGGGGAATCAGCCCCTCAGAAGGTGAGATCAGACTAAAATCCCCGAACTGTGGGTGCTGGGAGGCAGGACAGGCACGGCCCTTCCCCACGGACACAGTGAGGGATGGAGGAGCACAGGGCGCCTTGCCCCCAGCCGGGATCGCTCCTGGCTTTGGGAATGTGCCCTTCCAGAGAAGAGGGAGCCTTTGAAGCCGAGCTGCTCATCTGGGGCAGGTGCTGCTGCTCCGGCTCGTGCCGCCTGAGTGAGAGCATCCCCAGCATCGCCCCACGTCAGCGCTGAGCTCACCGGGAGGGGCCGCGCCCTCCGCCCCCACGAACGCCCCGGGAACTGGAGATGGTCGGCGTTGCTAATGGCACTAATTGCCGCTGGTTATTTGGCTGATGATTTGTTTTATCCAGGCAGGCTGAGCTGGGTCTGACCCATCCGCCCCGAGGCCATCCCGGCGTGCAGAGAGCCAGGAGAGAGCAGGGGGTGGCACCGGGACGGGACAGCAGGACAGGACAGCAGGACACACATCCACAGGATGGCACCAGACAGGACAGCAGCCCTGGGGAGGAACACTCGGGGCTGCTGTGGGTGAGAAGCTCAGCGAGGCCTGGGAATGTTTGCATCCCAGAAATGCAGCCCTGGGGTCATCCCACAGCAGGGGAGGGGGATTCTGCCCCTGTGCCCCACTCAGGTGAGACCCCACCTGCAGAGCTGGGGACCCAGCATCGGGAGGGTGTGGAGCTGCTGGAACAAGCCCAGAGGAGGCCACAGAGATGTTCCAAGAGCTGGAGCCCTCTGCTCTGAACCCAGGCTGGAGAGCTGAAGGTGCTCAGCCTGGAGAAGAGAAGGCTCTGGGGAAACCTCAGAGTCCATTCCAGTGCCTAAAGGGGCTCCTGGAGAGCTGGAGAAGAACTTGGGAAAAGGGCCTGGAGTGCCAGGACAAGGGGAATGGCTTAAGACTGACAAAGGGCAGGGCTAGGTTGGACATGAAGGATAAATTGTTCCCTGTGAGGGTCCCTTGGCAGCTCCCCCAGCCCCAGGTCAGCGCAGACCCCGCGGGCAGCTGGGAGGAGCCGGCTCCTGCCGCCAGCCAGGCGCTGGCAGACGCTGCTGGGTTTTGGGGGAGGCTGCTCAGGGGTTTGGGTGCCAGGCCCGTGTCCGTGGGCAGGCAGGGAGCTGCTCTGCTGCCCAGCTCAGCAGCTCCTCACTCATCATCACGTGGGCGGGAGGAAGGCTCATCCCGCAGCCGGCGCTCCCTAAACCCCGGCAAGCCGGGATTACCGGCGTTATCCCGTAATTAAGGAAATCCCTCCTCTCCTTAGCCCCGTCAGGGCTGCAGCTCCTTCCCTCCCCTCCTTCCTGCTCGGGCAGGGGGTCCCCGCTGCCCCCCACGCCCTGGGCCTCTCCAGAGCAGCCTGGGGGCGCTTTCTGTGTAAAGGGGTGTCAGGAGGTGCCACAGGGCACAGCCTAAATGCCAGCACAAGGTTTTGGGGTTGGGAAGGGACACGGAGCCCAGCAGAGCTCAGCACACCCTCGGGGCTGGCACCACCAGCACCCCTGGATCCACAAGGTGCCCCCTACTCCTCATCCTCTTGGAATTTTCTTCATCCCGGTGGGAATTGCCTTCTCACCTCGCCAGCGGGGCGGGGCATGGAGCTGCCACCAGCCTGGTGTCACAGGCGGGCAGGACAGGGCCACCCCTGCAGCAGGACAGCCTGGAGAGGAGGCTGGGGGAGCAGGACAGGGAGCTCCATCTTGGCTGAAATTCTGGCAGAAAGCAGGGATTTGGGTTAAAACCCTGGGCTGAAAGCAGAGCGGGTGATGGGAGCTCAGAGGGTTGAGATTCTGGGAGCTCTCGGTGCAGCTGAAGTTTAAATTCAGGGAGTTTCCAGGCTGGTGAGCAGATCTGTGGCTCGGCCCTCAGACTTTGACTCCCAGCCACAGGAAGGATTTGAGAGCTTTCAGGAAGAAGGGAGTGGAGAGAATACATCCCTGTGATCGCCTTGGAGGGCTTTGGAAGGATGAGCAGAGCTCTTTGGGGCTCCCCATGGCACGGAGAGTCCCAGAAAGGAAAACCAGGACCTGATCCAAAACCCTCACCGGGAATTTTCCCATCTGGTGCACCGGGCTGTAGATCAAACCTCGGGTGACCTGCGGGGCTGACAAAGGGAGAATGGACTTTTGGGGTTTGTTTGATGTCCCTGGGGCTGGGAAAGGACGTTCCCGGCCTCGCTCCTGTCCTGCCTTTGTTCCTGGGCTGGGCACTGTAGCGCGGAGCCCCAGCAGGGGCTGAGCTGCCCCGGCCTCGCCCCTTCCCCTCCTGCAGCCGGGCTGGAGCTGCGGGGTTTTTGGCGCTGGAGCTGCGGGGTTTTTGGCTCTGGAGCTGCGGGGTTTTTGGCNTTTTTGGCTCTGGGGCTGCGGGGTTTCTGGCGCTGGAGCTGCGGGGTTTCTGGCGCTGGAGCTGCGGGGTTTCTGGCGCTGCAGCTGCGGGGTTTTTGGCGCTGCAGCTGCGGGGTTTTGGTGCTCACAAGGATTTTCAGGGGTTTTCTGTTCTCTGGGGTTTTCCAGAGGATGCAGTGCCAGCATCTCCCTGGGGGCACGGGGAGAGGAACTAATCCAGAAAAAGGATGGAGGATGATCCACCCCCGGCTCTCCGCGTGTCCCCGCGGCCCCAGCCCGCCGCGGGCAGGGGATGCTGGCCGGGATGGGAGCTGGGAGCGCTGCAGTGAGGCTTCCCCAGCAGGAGCAGCGTTCTGTGTGTGGGATTTGGCCGCAGCCTCTCCTCCGGGCGGCCGCTTCCCCCCTCGGAGCGGGGTTATCGGAGCAGCCGCCGCTTTCCGCTGGCAGCGATAGCACAAGGACACGGCAGCTCCTGGGGACACGGGGACCTCGGCACAGGCTGCTGGCTTTGCCTATCACAAGGCAAAGGGCTGAAAACAGGCAGGGAAAATAAACCCAGGGCTCCGTGTGGGAGCCCCCCTGGCAGCAGCAAAATTTTCCGTGGAAATCGGTGACAGTCGGGGACAGAGCTTCACCTCCGGGACACCTTGTCCACCTTCACCACCTCGTCCCCGCACGCCCTGGCTGCTGTTTGGTCACCCAAAGGACCAAAGCTTTGCTGATGACGGGATGCTGCTGCTCCCCGTGGGGATGGGTTTTTATGGGATGTAGAAGAGGGGATGTCCCAGAGCCGGGGGTGATGCCCAGCCCGGGAAGCCGCGGTCCCGCAGCCATCCGAGTCACCACGGCCCTGCGTGTCCCGGTCCCTGCGTGTCCCGGGCCCTGCGTGTCCCGGTCCCTGCGTGTCCCGGGCCCTGCGTGTCCCGGGCCCTGCGTGTCCCCCCGGTTTGTATTTTTCTTGGCAGTCCCCGGGCAGGAATGTTTCCCGCTGCCGAGCGAAAGTGGAGGCAGGAATTGCTGGAATAGCGACAGGCTGAGTAACAGCGCTAACTTTATTCTGGAAACAAAGGGCAGTGTCCCGGCGCCCAGCGCTGCTCCCGTGCGGGGGCCAGGGCTGGGGAGCGCCCGAATTCCTGTCCCGGGGACCCCCGGGCCCGGCTCCCACCTCTGCTGCCCCCGCCTGCCAAAAGCGCGTTTCCAGGAGCGAGGAGAAGTTGTAAAATCGCGCAGAGAGGCTGGGGTTTGTCTCCGAGACTTCCGAGCAGCTTCCCGGGGCTTTTCCCTCTGCAGGTGTATCCCCAGCCTGTCTCCGAGGATTTTGGGGGGCTGCGGGCCTGGCGTGGACATCGAATACCCCTGAGCACCCCGTGCCTGCCCCCTCTCCCGGGTGCTGACCCCAGCCCTGAGCTCCCCTCTGCCCTTGCCGGGGGGATTCTCACTGTGGAGGCGGCCGAGGACGGGATCCCCTCGGCAGAGCCCCCCGAGCCGCGGCAGCGCCTCCTGCTCCGAGGCCGCCAGGGATCAGCCCCGGAGCCCATCCCGGGCTGGCTGTGCCCGCAACCGAGAGCAGGGGCTTGGTCCGGGCAGGATCCGTCCCTGCGAGCAGCCTTGGTGCCAGGGCCGGCCTTGGCTGCAGGGCTCGGGGCAAGGCAGCGCTTTCCAAAACAAATATTTGTGCAGCTCAACAACACGTGGGAAAGAGCAGGATTTGCCTCCCCGGCTGCAGGGGGAGGTTCCCAGGGAGCCGGACTCGGCCGTGGGGGCTCAGCTGTGCCCTGACCTGTCACTGAGCTGAGCTGCTCAGGTCCTGAACCTCGTGGGTTTGCACAAAATGGGTTTTAATTGCCAACCCAGAAGGGGAATCATTGCTGGGTGGACTCAGAAAAATCCCTCTGGACATGAGGGAGAGATGGGACTGTCCCGTGCCTGGCTCTGCTCTGCTATCCGTGCTAGAGAATCTCAAAGACCCCGGATCTCCCCCAACCCCGCTGTGTGTGAAGCTGGGCAGGGTTGTTGGTTGTTGGCTGCACTGGCAGCCCCGAGGCGCTGCATGGGTGCTGGATGTCCTTCCTCAGCGGTGCCGTTGTCGCCCCAGCCCCTCACCCCCACAGTGACAGCGCTGCGCCTGGGGGATCCCATCCATTGTTTAACTTCCCCAGGATTCACATCCTGAGGCTTTTCCTTGTGCCCGTGGTGCCGTAAAGCCCTTTTCTTCATCGCTTGTAAAGTGAGACCGTCCCGCGCTGAAAATCCCTCCTGCCCTGGCACCCCAGGGTGGTGACACTCGCCCGATGCTGCTGCAGCTCCGGGGGGTTCCCCACCCGCCCAGGTTTTCTTGGAAGTGCTGTGGGAAACAGGGAGGGCCCCGTGCAAAAAGCAAAGCTGAGGCACCGGCCCCGAGCCCCCGGGACACCCGAGAGCTCCTGAGCTGCCCCGGCTCCTTCTGCTCCTGCCTCGGCACAGGGCGAGGAGCTGCGGCACCGAGGGTCGGCGCTAATCGGGAATTAGGGCACGGAAAGCCCCGGGGTGAGGCGGGGCAATGGCCTGGCACAGGGCACCAGTGCCTGCTGTGAACTCTTCCTCCTCCTCCTCCTCCTCCTCCTCCTCTTCCCNGTATGTACAGACCTCCTCCTCCTCCTCCTCCTCCTCCTCTCCAGGACGCAGTAGCTGTAAGGTCAAGGTGCGATCCCGCTGGGATTTAAATCCCTCTGTGCTTTACTGCAGCGCATCCGTCTGCCCGTGCGGCTCTGGGGGTGCCTGGTGCATCCCCCAGGGACCCCCCCGTGTCAGGCAGGACCCCCGGGCAGCACGGCCGGTGTCGCACGGCTGTCCCCAAGGCTGGTGGCACATCCCCAGCGCGTTGTCCCCGCCGTGCCCCGCTGCGGCTGCCGAGGGTGAGCCAGGGCTTCCCCAGGGTTCTCCATAACGGGAGCTGCTCCCGGCCCCTCTTCCCTCCTGCTCCTCTCCATAAGAGGCGAGGCGGGGAGAGCCGAGAGGAGCCTGAGCCTGGCTCTGCTCCCTGGATTCCTTTCCTGCCTGTCACCGACCGATTTAGTCTCCAGCGTCAGCAGTCCCGGTGCTCAGCGCGAACCCCGCGCTGGGATCACTCAAACCCCCCCCAAAAACCCCATTTTTATCTCTTCCGAGGGAACTTTGCTGGTTGAACAAAATCCACCTGCGGACAACAGAGGGTTGGAAAAATTCGGGGTTTTCTGGGTTTTTTTTTTGTTTTTTTGCCCTAAATCGGTGCCTCCCACAGTGACAGCAGTGGCAGAATTGGGGCTCGGGGTCCCGGGGGCTCGGTGCCACCCACAGCACCCAGGGAAGGACGAGCAGCACCCCATGGAACCGGGACATGTGGAAACCTGGAGCTGTCTCTGGAAGGGAAACCCTAAAACCCCAAATCTGTCCATTTTGAGGATTATTGCTGCAGTTTTTAGGAAATCCTCACTGACACCCCAGAGCACAGGGATCTCTGGATCCTCTCAGGGGAAGGGCTGCGAGCAATGACTGGTGCTTTTGGCAATTAATCTCGTTAAAACTCTTAATGAACCGTGATCGGGTTCCGGGGCTGCCATTAACTCAGATTGCTGGGGATTAGCAGGGACAGGGAATAAAGCAGGGAGGGAAGGGGAGCCCTGGAGAGCCAGCTCTGGGCATCCCTGCTGCAGGGCTGGGAGCTGGGCCTCCTATCTACCTATTCCATTCCATATATTCCGTTTTGTATCTTCATCATCAATTACAGATATCGAGGCTGCAGGGGGAATCTGTCCAGCGGGAGATGGGACAGCGAGCGAGGCAGAACCACTCGCAGCACCTTGCCCTTTGCTGTGCACGTCACGGGGTTATTTTGGGGACCGTTCCTCACTGCTCTGCCCTGCCCAGGATTTGCCGATCCTCAGATTTGGCTGCTGTGGGTGCAGGGAGAGGCTGGTGCTGCAGGGAAGGGGCGGGTGCAGGTCCCAGGGTGCTCGGGATCACTCTGGGGAGGAGCAGGAGGATCATTCCCCTCTGCTGGGGACACGGGAGCCCTGCTCAGGCCGGGAGCACCTGCGGGATTTGGGAAGGAGCAGCTGCGGCACGGGCAGAGCCCGGGATCGGGTCAGGGCAGCCAGCACTGAAAATAGAGACGCTGCTCTGTGCTGGGGAACTCGGGGCTGGTCCAGGCAGCCCTGGGGTGCAGGTGACAGGCAGGGAGAGCTGAACCCTGGAAAATCGTGGCTTGGACAGTCCTGGCTGTGCCCGGCTCCAGCCTGGCCCTTCCTGGAGGGGAAAGGCTCTAAGAACTGCCACCTCCGAACCCACACTGGCAGCTTCCCTTAAAGGGTTCCTTTAAAAAGGGCTCAAATGCGGGGACAAATCTGTTCTGAACACCCAAACGCTTGGAAAAGGGGTGTGAGGAGGGGGGCGAGGCTGACCGAGACATTTTCTGCCGTTCATCACCCAAAAGCAGGGGGTCTGTGGGGGTGCCAGAGACAGGGGCAGCACAGCCGAGCCTCATCCCAGCTCTGCCGGGCCATGGAGGGCACGGGCAGGACCCCGGGACAGGTGACAGATGGACCCCGTGGCACAGTTTCGTATCCTGGTCCAGCCCTGACCCATCCCTGCCTCCATCCTGCCCAGGACAGGGACACGGCACCATCCTCACCCTGCCGCTCGTCCCGCGGGGATCTCCCCGGGATCCCACTCCCCGTGGGGCAGGGTGGGAGCAGGGGGAGCCGTGGGGCATCCCCTGCGGGCACAGGAGCCAGCGGGGCAGGAATTAGGCACATTAGCTTTCGGGGCAAAACAACCCGATTGCCGAGGTTTAACGAGATCAGTGACTTAAAGAGCTTTAGTGGGGAAGAGAGAAGTGGACCAAGAGGAGCTTAGCACAGTAAGGCGAGCACAGAGCATCCAGGCGCCATGGGATGGGTCCCGAGGCCTGGAATCCCCCCGGAGCTCTGGGCAGGGGGTGGTAAGGTGCTGAGGACACGGTGCCCACCTTCAGGCCCTGGGCAGCATCCCCCAGCTGGCAGCCACAGGGGGACAGAACCGAAAATTCGGGATTTATGGGCATTTCTCAGCACTCCTGAACTGGGATGAAGCTCAAGGCTGCTCGTCCCAGGGAGGAGGGAGTGGGAAGATGGAAACAGGGCCGGGTGTGTTCCCAGGTCACATCCCAGCCCCTGCAGACCCCTGCGGACGCCGACTGCCCTGCTCAAGGCATAGGAGGAGATCAAAATCCCGGTGCGGGACCTGCAGCCCCCGCAGAAGGCTCGTGGGGAGCCCGGGCTCAGCTTCTGGACGGGATAAATCAGAGGCCGGGGGGCAATTCCGACCCTCTGGGGCTGTTCGGGGCTGGGATCGCCTCTCGAGGAGGAAGAGCCGGAGCGGAGCCGGTCCCGCCGCGCCGGGGCTCCCGCGGCGCCCTCTCGTGACAGCACCGGCGGCGTCCTGGGCTGTCCCTGTGCCTGTGCCTGTGTCCTGTGCCTGTGCCTGTGTCCTGTCCCTGTGTCTGTGTCCTCTCTCTGTGCCCTGTGTCCTGTCCCTGTCCCCTGTCCCTGTCCCCACCGCTCTGGCACCGTCCCTGTCCGACTCTCTCCGTCACCCTCGCCCCGTTCCTGAACCACCCTTCATCACTTTTTCACCAACCCTGTCCCCTCTGCATCACCCTCACGCTGTCCCTGCCCCCCTGCATCGCTCTTGTACCATCCTTGTCCCTCTTCCGCCACCTTCCCACTGTCCCTGTTCCACTCCATCACATTCCCACTATCCCTGTCATCCCCTCCATCACTCTCTCACCATCCCTGTCCCTTCTCCATCACCTTCCCGCATTCCCTGCCTTTCTCCCTCTCTCATTTCAGCCCTGGGCAGTTTCTGTCGCTGCCCGTGGGTGTCTGTGCCCATCTCCCCTCACACCAGCTCACTCCGTCAGGCCCAGCCCGCAGGAATTCGCGGCGGAAAGGGGAGAAGCCAGGCTTAGGTATTAACATACCACATTAATTTTCTTTTTCCCAGAAAGTCTGTAACGGAATAATCCCATAACCCCAGCAAGTGTGGGTGCTGTTTATGTAACGGGGCTGGCGGGAGGCAGCGGGGTTATGTAAAACCCTGAGCTCCCTGGCTTGGGGGCTGTCCCGGAGCCACCGGGGCATCCCTCCTGCCCCGTCCTTGGGCTGGAGCTGCTCCGTGTGTGCTCTCCCTGCCCGGAGCCCCAAACGGGCCCAGGACCCCCCGGGATGGTGGTGTCAGATTCCTGGAGATTCCTTCCCGTGGAGATGCAGGATGTGCTGGCTGCTCCCACCGTGGAATGGAACTCCGGGCCAGCTTCTCTTTCCTTTTAATTCCCGTTCCTCCAGCATCAGCCTGGGGAGCTGCAGTTACTGCTCCAGCCCAAAATCCAGACCGGGCCAGAACTGCCGTCCCCACCCTCCCTGGTGCTGCCCTTGCTGCTCCTCCTGCCGGGCAGGGGACATCCCGGGACACGGAGATGGATGAGGATGGGGATGGGGATGGGGATGGGGATGGGGATGCGGGTGTGGATGTGGACACGCCTCTGCCTCTCCCCGTCCTTTGAAATCCCGAGCCTGGCGTCCCCCGGGCCCCTGGGGCAGACAGGGACCCGCATTTCAGCTCTTGGCAGGGTGGCGAGGAGCCCTGGGCTCTCCTCGCCCTCCCACCAACCCTCACTGGCTGCATCAGCCTTCCCCATCCCGCAGGAAAACGGGAATAAGGGTGTGAATTGCAATGGTTGTCATGTTCCAGCTGAAGATACTCCAGGAATACAAAGTGGGATGAGACTGTGTCCTTGCTGAGACTGGAGGGTGGGGAGGAGCCATCGCACAGAGGGATTTTTAATGGTTTTGGTCTTTCTGGTTTAATGGAGTTGATTTATTATACATTTAAGGTCTTTCCCTGCATTTCCTCTAAGTCGGTTCTGCTCTAATCAGGTCAAAAGCTGATTTGCAAATAATCACCAGAGAAAGGGAAAAAAATCGAGGGATTTAAGCCCAAGCTGTGCATTCCATACTATTAATTGAAAGCCAGGAGAGATAATGTGTCTCTTCTCCTGGCTGAGACCCCTAAGCTGCTCTTAGCAGCAAATTCTGCTCTCGGCTCCGGGAATCACCTTCCTGTGGGATTACACACAGGAAAATCTCCCCTGGCACTGGGGCAGTGAAACGGCAGGAACTGGGGAGCACCGAGAGGCGCCAGAGCATTCACAGCTCTGCAGGGGCAGCACAAAACCAGAGCTGTGTGCAAACTGGGATTAATGGGCAACGGCAGAGTTCCTGAGTGGGGGGCTGCAAAGGCAGGGTGGGCGCTGAAATATTTCTCTGTCACCTCTTTTCTGCAGGTATTTGTGTGCAAGCTGTGCCTTGTTCGTCACCCAAGTTGTGCCTTGTTTGTCACCTTATGTGAGTTTTACAGGACAGATCATGTCTGTAGGTACATATAAATATAAATATATATATATATATATATGTGTATATATATCTCGTGACATCTGAACATATTTTTCCCCACACGCTCAGAGGAGGGAAGAGGTCGATAATCAGAGAAATCCACTCTGGTATTAATTACACGCCATTACCGGGGCTTATTTGCTAATCCCCATTCTAATCACCCTCCCGGTTATATTTCAACCAGCACCTCAGGACGCTGCACGTAATGAATAAAACAGATATCAAAGTTTATTCCAGAGCAGCACGGCGCGGGCAGCGCAGCCAGGCTTACACAACAGACCTGCTGTCACACCAGCGGCACATTCGGACGTCAGTGAAATCCCCCCACCCCAGCCCAAACCCAGCCTTTTGGTGCTAGTTTTTAAAATTAAAATAGATAAATAAATAGCGGGAGGACTTATGGTTTTCCAGGAGGTTCTTGCAGCTTCTGCGGAGCGCCACTGCGGAGCTTGGCACGGCTCGGGGAGGGACGGGCACCCTCGGGTGGCGGCTGGCACGGAGGGGCAGCGGGACCGCGGGGTTCGGCAGCTGAGCCTCTGCAGTTCCCGGCGGGACCGGGCTGGTTCCGTCTGCTCCGAGGCGTCCTGAGGCCGGCTCAGGGCTGGGGACAGCGCGGGGACAGCGATGGGGACAGCGGCACCAGGGCCGTGGACAGGCTTCCAGTCCGGACAGGGATTCTTCACCCCCGGACACGGATCCTCCATCCCCGGACACGGATCCTCCATTCCCCGGACACGGATCCTCCATCCCCGGACACGGATCCTCCATTCCCCGGACACGGATCCTCCATCCCCGGACACGGATCCTCCATTCCCCGGACACGGATCCTCCATCCCCGGACACGGATCCTCCATTCCCCGGACACGGATCCTCCATCCCCGGACACGGATCCTCCATTCCCCGGACACGGATCCTCCATCCCGAGCCCATCTCCGCCTCCTCGTGCCCTCTGCCAGCTCGCAGCGACCGGTTCTGCAGCCAGGTGACATTGGATGTCCCCAAGGACGCTCGCTGGAAGCACCGGGAGCCTTCACGTGTCCGTGCTCGGTCAGTGGTCAGAGCAGTCCCGAACTGTGCCGGGTGTCCGGTGCTCGGTGCCCGGTGCCAGCGGATCCCGAGTCCCGGTCCCCTCCCGCTCTGTCCCCGCTCAGGCTGCAGCCCCAGCGCTGGCCAGGGCCGGTGCAGGTGCGGTGGCCCCGGGCCCGCTCGGCTCTGCCGAGGTTTGCAGGGGGCACGTCAGGGCTGTCCCGTGGGTCACGGTCCCACCGGTGTCCCCAAGCGCTGGGGTCCCCTCCCGGGGCCGTGGGGCTCGGACGGGCAAGGGGCCCTGCCCCAGAGTGGCTGCTCTGAACCCGCTGCCCGCAGGAGGGAGGCGACCCCAGACCGGGCTGGGGCTGCTGGCAGCGGATTCCTCTGCAAACACCCCCAAACCTGGCAAGATCCTCCAGGGATCCCGGACTCCGAAGGGTCTCCCAACCCCAGGGAGGCTCCCAGGACCTGCCGGGTCCCCCAACCTCACCGTGGCCCCCCAGCCCCCCGGTTCATTGCACACCCTGGACCCTGACCCTGCAGGGTCCTTCAGGCACCACAACCCTCAGGGACGCTCTCCCCACCAAATTCCTCAGGGCACCCCAAGGTCCCCAGACCCTGCTGGGTCCCCCAGAGTGCCCTAATACCACAGGGTCCCTTATGGAACCCCAAATACCCCAAAGTCTCCCCCCATCAGACCCCTTGGGCCACTGGTGGGATCCCCAGACCCTGCTGGGTACCCCCACCCCATAAAGTCCCCGAGACCCTGCAGGATCTCCCTGGCACCCTCGAGGATGCTTAAGGCCTTCCAACGCACAGGGTCCCATCCCACTGGACCCCTCAGACCTCCCCCACCCTGCAGGATCCCTCTGGGACCCCCAAATCCATTGGGTTCCAGCCCATCGGATTCCCCAGACCCCGCTGGGTCCCCCCACCCATAGGGTCCCCTGGACCCTTCACACTCTGCCGAATTCAACTGTAACCCCCAGACCCCGTTGGGTTACCCCACACCAGGTGGGCCCCCAGATCCTGCAGGGTCCCCGAGGCCCCCCACACTCACCAAGGTGGCCCGACCCCAGAACCCCCAAACCCACCAGGTCCCATCCCATCAGAGTCCCCAGGACTCCCTGAACGACCCCAGGCCCTGCTGGGTCCCCCCACAGCACAGTTCCATCAGTGAGCCCCACAAGGTGTCCCTCCACTTTCAGAGGCGCCCCCAAACCCCCTGGCTCCCCACGGATCAAACCCCCTCAAGTACCCCAGACCCCTGCAGCTCCCCAAAC
>VWZS01001734.1:110605-136376 GCA_013397075.1 Rhabdornis inornatus
GGCGGCTCCGGCACGGGGCGAGGGGGTGGGGGACACCCGAGCCCGGACCGGGATGGCACAGCCCGGGGCTCGGTATGGGCCGGTACTGCACTGGGCACGGCCCGGTACGGCACCGCTACGGGCTCCATCCTACACCGGGCCCGGTGCGGCACCGGTGCTGGCACTGATGGCACCCCGGGCTCGGTACGGTACCGGTACCGGTATTGATGGCACCCCGAGCTCGGTACCGCTCGGAACGGCACCGCCCCGGTGGCGTTTGTGGCGCTGGAAAAGTGCCCTCGCTTGGAGCGGTGGGTGGGAAATGCGGAGCTGGGACGGGTGGGACCCCAGAAAAGCTGAGAAGGTCACTGGGGTCACTGGGGTCACTGGGAAGGGCTGGACCGGGAGGGGCCGTGCGGGGTGTCCCGGGCACAGGAGTGTCCTTGGATGTGCGGCTGTCACAGCAGCGTCGCTGCCACGTCACTGTCACTGACACGGCTTTAATAAAGCGGGGAGAGGGCTGCCAGGGGAGGGGGTGCAGAGGGAGGGGCGCTCCCACCTTGCTCCCCCCAGGGCCTGGTTTTTGGGGTTCCTCCTCTTGGAATGGCTTCTTCGTGTGGGTGCGTGGGTCTCACATCGGAGCAGCAGAGATGACAGAAACCAGGTGTCAAGGTTTCATCCCACCCCCAGACTGGAATAAAAGCGAAGCCAAAAACAAGAACCGAGCTTAAATCTGTTTAAGGCAGAGCCACATCCAGGCCTTCAATGGATGTCGCCCACGGGGCTGGTGACATTTCTGCTTTCCTTACCTTAGGAGGAAAAAAAAGCCCCATCTCCTGTGCTTTGCATCACATTCCTGCTCCTGCCAGGCTGCCAACGTCTGCCAGGCACCGGAGCAGCGTCAGCGGCTGCTGCGTCACCGCTCCGGCCCCCGCTGCCGGCTCGCCCCTTCCCCCGGCTGCCACCGCGTCCCCCCCGCCGCCATCGGGGTCGGAGCACGGCTCCAACATTCCCCGGAGCTCCTCAGGCTGCTCTCCGGGCTGAGGGGAAGCTGAAGGGTTGAGCGACCTTCGTCTGTCTGATACAAACGCTGCTCTACAACGGGCGGTGGAAGTTGAGGGGTGCTGCTCCACCGTGGGGTTAAAACTCTTCTCATGCTTCCTCTGCCCCCAGCCCAAAAAAATCTGTGGGGACAGACTGGAATTAAACGGAGCATCCTCCTCTCTCTCTCTTTTTTTTTTTTTTTTCTCTGATTCGGTGGAACCCAGATCCCCAGGGGTACCCCCAAAAAGGGAAAGGGCCGGGGTGTGTCCTGCCCTGAGCTTCCCCCTTTCCCCCAAAATGAAATCCCGGAATCGCAGAGGTTGGAGGGAGCTCAGGAGGCGCCTGCTCCGTCCTTACCTGCTCAGAAAATCCTTGCTTTTTTGGGTCACCCCCCATGCCTGCGCTGCTTGACGCCGTCCCAGCTCCAGTCCCTGCTCCAGGGTGGGAAAAGGACATGGAGAGGGGGAGCAGCTGAGCCTGGACACGAGTTTAAGAAACAAGAAGGTGAGCTGGGGACACTGGGCAGTTGAGGGTGAGCCCCCCGTGCCTCCAGGCTGTCCCAGCACGTCCCAGCAGTGAGCAGACAGCGGCTGGTAAGTGCAGATAGCAGAGAAAGACAAGAAATGCCCCTGGCCCGAGGTAAGGCACAGCCTGAGTCCCCAAAACCCTCTGGCACTGCAGGATTTCTGCTCGGGCTGTCGAGCTATTAATGATTTAGCAGAGGAGGCTGCAATTAGCAGCGCTCAGAATAAACCCCGGTGATGCAAAGGCCCGGTGAGAGCTTTGTCCTCCCTTTGTTCTCCCTTGCCTGGCAGTGCCCCTCTGCCGAGGCACCGAGCACCGGGAGGGGACACCGGGAGGGGACACCGGGATGTGACCCCGCTCTGCGTCCTGCGGCCAGCGCAGCCCCCGGGACTCCCCCGGGACACGGGATTAGGGATGCAGGAGGACAGAGCCCAGGGATGTGCAGTGGCCTCATCTCTGTAAAGCCCCGCGCTGGGATGTGCTCCAGAAAGGCGAAGCCTTATAACCGGCAGCAATAATTAATGTCGGTGCCATCTCGCCCAGCCCCTCCCCAGGTTTTTTTCCCGGGTGTCCCAGTTATCAGGCGCTGCTCTTTCATCATAGCACAGTTTTAGGGAAGGAATCCTGCATCAGGATTTCAGGTTTAAGCCCCAGGACTCCTGGGCTGACCCAGCTCCCTGTGCCTCCATCCCGGACCCAGGGATGCAGCAGGGTTTGGGACATGGTGACAGCTCAGCTGGGAGGTGATGGGGCACGGGCAGAATTCAGTGCCCAGCAGTGCTGGGCTCAGAGGGTCACACTGTGCTGCTCAGCTCGCCCTGGGAGTGCCAGGATCCACGAGACAGAGCCAGGAGAGGTTTTGTGGCCGGGATCTGTGCCCGGGGTCTGTTCCCGGGTCTGTGTCAGGGATCTGTTCCCGGATCTATGCCCAGGTTTGTTCTCGGGTGTGTTCCCGGCTCTGTTCCCGGTCCGTGCCCGGGTCTATTCCCGGGTCTATTCCCGGATCTATTCCCAGGATCTGTTCCCGGCCCGTGCCCGGCCCCGGCAGGAGCAGCTTCGCCGTCCGCGCTCTGCTGTCCCTCGGCGCGGCCCGTCCGGGTCACGTGGCGCACCTGGCCCAGGTGAGGCGGGGCCGGACGCGCTCCCGGCTGGCAGGTAACGAGAGCTCGGCCTGGCCCGGCCGGGCCCGAACCGACCCGACCCTAACCGGGCCCCAGCCCCGACCCCGGCATCGGCATCGGCCCCGGGCCCGGCGCCCACCCCGCCGGCGCTTCCCGGCTCGGGGGCAGCCGCAGGCCGCGACCGGCAGAGAGGGAGAGAGGGCACGTCCGTCATCCCCTCACCGGGATCCCCTCGGCCCCCGGGCTGCCCCCGCCACGGCGCCTTCCCCCTCGGCACAGGGACCCCCGTTAGCCCCGGCTGGGGACACCCCGGCCCCGCCACCGCCTGTGTCCGTGTCCCCGCTCCGTGTCCGTGTCCCCGCTCCGTGTCCGTGTCCCTGCTCTGTATCCGTGTCCCCGCTCCGTGTCCGTGTCCTGCTCTCTGTCCCTGTCCCCGTGTCCCTGTCCCCTTCCCCCTGCTCCGGGCTGTGCCCCGCGCTGGCTCTGGGGAAGGCTGGTGGCTCTCGGAGCTTTCCCTGGGCTCGGTTCTGGTTCCCGGGGCTGGAAAACGAGGAGGGGGCGCGGTGGGAGCCTGTGCAGAGCAGGACGGGCTGGGATGGTTCTGTTCCCTGCTGTTCCTGCTGCCAGCTTCTTTCCCCAAAAATCCCGTCTGGAGGACTTGGTGGGGGCTCAAGGTAGGCAGAGGGGGCTCTGTTTGGTGCCCAGCTGGATCTCCCCTTTTCCTTCCCTTTCATTCGGGAGGGGAAAGGGTCAAACTCTGTTTGCCTGCCCCGTGCTGGAGCCCTGGCTGTCAGCTGGGGCAGGGTGGGTGTTTGGGGCACCGGGGGCATTTGGCAAGAGGCAGTTCCTTGGTTGTTTTTGTCCCAAACAGCTGAGCCAGAGAAGCTGCTGGATCCCAGGGATGCACAGGGAGGATGCTGGACCCACATTTACTCTGGGTCAGGATCTCCATCCCTGTCCTTGCCAGCAGAGCAGGTGGGAACAGGAGCTTAACAGGCGACTTCCAGCTCCTGGCCAGGCTCCTTAGGACACTCCACAGCTGTGGGTGCTGCCACAGAGTTCAGAGAAGCTGTTGTCCGTGTGTGAATCCTGTCTCCTGAATTCAGGAGACGTTCCCTGGCTGCCAACAACACCAGCAGTGTGGTTATGGGCAAGTGGATGTGAGAATCACATCAGGAGAATCACAACTTAACTGAACATTTTTTTAAACTTTCCAAGGAAATCTCTCCCTCTGAACAATGAAGATCTTAGACCCTGGCTAACCCTGAGTCCTGCAAACCCTCTGTGGATCCTTCCTGGCTGCTCTGGAGCAGATGCTGAGGCTCTCTGGAGGGATCTCCAGTCACTCCCAGTGCCTGTGTGAGAGCAGAGGAAGCTCCCAGCCATCGTGTGAGTAGCTCCTGGATGTGCATTTTGGTCTGAGCATTTATTTCTGGCTGTGGGTTTTGGTCCAGTCTGCTCCTGTCCTGGGGAAGCTGCTGGATCGAGGAGCTGTGTCCTGCCTGTGCTCCTGAGGAACTTTTCCATGTGGTCCAGAGCTCCCAGAAACATGAGCTGTGATGGGAGTGGGTGAGCCCAGAGGTGCCTGCAGCTCTTTTCCTCAGAGCTGAGATAATGCTCCTTTCTGTCCCAGATGCTCTGAAATTTCAGAATATTGTCTATTGTTATATAAAAGAGTGTTGCTGTCTAATGCAGATACTGGGTCTCTCAGTGAAGTCTTGGAATGAAAAGAAACATCCCAGTGAGCAGTTCCTAGTTCAGGTCAAATGTTTTCATTTCATGTTTTTTTCAGTCTGTTTTTAAATTTTGAACCGCATTACAAAAATGAGGAAGTTGAGGGGAAAAACCCCAACTTGTTCTGAAGTGAAAGCAATCAAAACTCTGCAGTGATGCTGAGGTGAGGGAGCTCTGCCTGCTCAGCACTGAAATTGGAGCATCTGGGGCTTTTTATTTTGCATATTGCCCAGGAATGTGCAAAGGGAGCTCCTGGGATGAATTTTCATAACGTAACAGAGCCAAAATATTCCTGGAAAGCAGTGGTGTGCTGTGAGTGCCTGGCTTTCAGTCTGGGCCTGTTCCTTTGTGGGGAAAATGTGACTGTTGGTTTAAAATCCAGGGAAAAAGAGGCAGTGCTCTAACAAAGTCTGACAGATTTATTTATTCATGCTTGAGGTACCCTGTAGAAAGTCTATAGCAAAGCAACAGGGACAGCCCTAAAACACTTAAACTATGGCTGTGCTCTCACTGCTTATTAATTACCCTAATTAGTATTTAAAAGGATCTCTTGGAGGTGAAAGCAGTGTTAGCCAAGAAGCCTGGAAACCATGGAGAATTTTGGGACCCACCACAGCCTGGGATAAAGGCAGAGCAGTAGGAGTGGAGTGACAGCCCTGGCCTGACTTCCCTCACACCACCCCGTGCTGAGCTTTAATGACAAAAATAACAAAAAGATTAAAAATAGGGAGCATTCACGTGCTTGTCACTTGTTGGCAAAATCTTTTCCTTAATCCAGATGAAGACATCAGGTTTTCATGGGGAAGTCTTTGACATCACCCGACCTTAGCATGACTGGCAAAAATCATTAGTGTTGGTAATGCTGTCATTGCTAAATCCTCCAAATTGAAATAGCAGCAAATAACTGGAGCTGGAATTGGCAGCTTGCATAATGATGGATTGCTTGTCATCTCCTCCTGGGCACGATGTGTTTGGAAATGGATGAGTGCTGTCAGGGCCCAGCCTAATCCTAAGGAATGCAAGACAAAGGGAAGTTGTTAAAAAAAAAAAGATACTTTCCCTTTGGAGCCCTTCAGTGGCTCCACCTCCAGCTGTGCTGCTCCTTTATTGCTCTGGAGCTGCCTCCTCTTGCAGCTGCGTGGAGGAAACTCTTCTGAAGGTTACAGGGGTTTTGGTGTCTGAAAATAGCTCTTGTAAAGCATCTCTCTTCTGGTTTGAGCAGCTGCCCAAAGGAAGCAGCAGGGCCTGGGTGGTGGGAGAGCCCCGGAGCTCAGGCCCTGAGTGAGAACAGCACGAGTGTGGTGGTTTGTAAAGATTTTCTGAAATTTTTATCCGTTGAGACCTGGGCAGTCTCTCTTGTACTAGACAAGAAGTGTGTAGGGAGAGGAGGAGTATTCTAAAAGTTTTATTCTGAGTTGGGGTTTTTTTCTTATAGTTTCTAGTAATAAAGCTTTTCTTTATACTATTTAAAGTTAAACCTATTTTGCCTTCCTCCTAATCCTATCTCACAACAAAAAAAATTCAAATTGGCAAGCCAAAAGCACTAGAGCGAGTGCTGATGTGAAATATCCCCGTGAAGCATGGAAAAGCTGCCTTCGGGAGTCTCTGGCTGTCAGCTCGCTGGGGTGGGGCCGGTGCCGGGTGCTCTGCTCTGATCTGAGCCCTCCCTGTGCTGCAGGTGCCCGAGTGCCGAGCCATGCTGGGCAGGAGGAGCCGCCTGCCCCCCGAGCTGGGCAGCCCCGGGCAGCGGGGGCAGCCGTGCCAGGAGCCCCGGGGGGCTGGGGCTGCCGGGGCCAGCGATGTCAGCCTGGAGGTGCTCAGTGGCTCCACGCCCGACATCAAAGGCGGCCGCGGCCGAGCCCAGCGGGACAGGAAGGGGCGCAAGGCCGAGCTCAAGGACTCCAACGGCCGAGAGGCAGAGACCATCACCTTCATCTCGGGGACAGCTGAGGCTCCCCCGGCCCAGAGCCTTTGCTGCTCCTCCCTGTCTCAGGCCTGGAACACGTACAAAGCTGTTTTCTGTTGCATAGTGACGTGTGGGGGCTGCTTCCAGGACTGCAGTGTCTGCATTCCCTACCCGGGGCCTGCTGAGACCTCCACGGATGAGGGGAAGAACGGAGACTACAACGGGAGACTCCCCAACAGCCCCACCAACACCTCTCCTGCTGAGAAGAACGGGAACCAGATCAAAAAGTCCAGCATGGGCAGCAGTTTCAGTTACCCAGACGTGAAGCTGAAGGGCATCCCTGTCTATCCAAACAGGAGCCCCAACCACCACCTGGAGTCTGACTCCTGCTGCAAGGAGCTGCTGGAGAAGCCCTTCAGGAACAGCATGGAGAAGCCCCCTCTGCCCAGCAGCCACAGGAGCTCAGAGGAGTATTACTCCTTCCACGAGTCGGACGTGGACATCAGCGAGCTGAACGGCTCCATGTCCAGCAGGCAGATCGATGTGCTCATCTTCAAGAAGCTCACGGAGCTCTTCAGCGTGCACCAGATCGACGAGCTGGCCAAGTGCACCTCGGACACCGTCTTCCTGGAGAAGACCAACAAGATCTCGGACCTCATCAACAGCATCACCCAGGACTACAACCTGGACGAGCAGGACGCCGAGTGCAGGCTGGTGAGGGGCATCATCCGCATCAGCACCCGCAAGAGCCGGGTCCGGCCCCACATCTGCACCCCGAGCCACGAGGAGAGGAGCAGCAGGGGCAACGCCCCCGACAGCGGCAACGAGACCATGCTGGAGTCCATGGTCATCAGCCAGGACGGTACGGGGTCCCTGGGGGTTCCTGGGGGTCCCTGAGTGTTCCTGGGGGTCTCTGAGGGGTCCTGGGGGTCCCTGGGGGCTGCAGGAGGGTTGTGCTGTCAGGGGCACAGAGATGTGGGGCTGGAAGCTGCTCTGTCCCCAGGGGGGTTTGTTCTCCTGCTGTGTGAGTGGGGGTCTGCATGGGGAGCTCTGCTTCTCACCCCCCCTGTGCTGTGGCTTCCTCCAGCCTGTCTTTCCTTGCCCATGAGGTTTGTGCTGAGCAATAGATGTGTTTGTGCTGCTGCTGCCTGTGCTCATCTAAGGGAGGCAGAAAATCTGTGAGTCAAACTGAACTGGTAGGACCAGACGAGCTGCTTGTGCCAGAGGATGTCCAGTTACTCAGCTGGCTCTGTCCCATGTGCTGCCTGGCTGGTGCCAGCCTTAGGCTGCGGTGGCAGTGTGCCCTCCAGCCCAGACCTTCCCACACAGTGAATATTCCTGCACAGGGGAGGGAAGGGCTGTTCCACAGCACCAGAGCCTCCTGCTCCTTCCTCCTTGTGGGAGCAGCCTCACGTGTCTGAGCTCCAGAGCAGGTTATAACAGAGTTTGTTCTAGAAAAACCTTGAAAAGCTGAGTGTGGGGGGCAAGGAGATATCCAGAAGTAGCAGAGGGAACTGTGTGGGTGTTGTGCTTCCCAGATTAGCAGAGGCTGCTCCTGGCATTTAAGGACAACCAGCTCAGACTGCCCGGACAGTGGTGGAAGCAATGGGAGAATCAGAACCTCTCCTGTTCCCTGAGGCTGCTCCCTGCCAGGATCCTTGGTGCTGAGTCACCCTTTCCATCATCCCTCACTGTCTCAGCCCCTCCTGGTTCTCATTGCAGAGCTGGCCGTGCAGATTTCGGAGGAGACGCCGGCAGATGTGATGGCCAGGAACATGAGGAGGCACAGCAGTGCAGGTAACACCCCTGGGGAGGCCCTGAGCCTCCCCTGCTCCATGTCCTCACCCCCTGAGCCTCCCCTGCTCCATGTCCTCACCCCCTGAGCCTCCCCTGTGTCAGGTCCTCACCCTCCACAGAGGCTGAGCCTCCCCTGCTCCTCAGGCTCCCCTCAGTCCTCCTGGGATTTGGGAGTGATGGAGCTCAGACACTCCCTGGGTTGGTGGATCTTTCTGGAAAGGGTGGAACCCAAGAGTGCCAATCCCTGTCCTCACACAGGACCTGACCTGGGAGCTTCCAGCCTCTCTGTGCCCTGACAAAGTTTGGGGCTGTATTTGGGGTGTGACTGGCAGAGGTCACAGCTGGGTGAGACTGGAGCAAAAGGAATTGTGCAAAAGGGAAGCAGGCAGGAGTGACAGGCTGCCCCCAGCTCTGATCTCCCCAAGAGCAGCCCAGGGCTAGAAGGACAAGTCTCCTCCTGCACAGCAGCTCTGTCCTGGGAGAGGGCTGCAACGCAGGCAGGGCTGCTCCCTGCCATGGCTTGTGTGCCTTTCTCCTCCCTCATGGTACACAAAGCCCTTTGTGGCAGCTCCTTGCCCACTGCCAGGCTGTGCTTGCCCTGGGCTAATGTGTGTTCTCTTTCCTCCCCAAGGCTTTCCAGCCAGCAGAGATTCCTCTTTCCAGGACACAGAGACTGACTCGTCTGGGGCTCCTCTGCTCCAGGTGTACTGTTAAAGGACCTGAGCAGCAGGGAGGCATTCCAGGGCTCTGCTCCAGTCACAATCCTGCTCTTGCCATGTGGAATGTGCTGTGCCACATTTGATTTTTTTTTTCCCAGTCTACCCTGATCCTTACTGAAGCCAGATGCCTCCTGCTCTCTGAGTCTCGCTGGATGTTTTGGTTTTTTTGGACAATCAAGGAAGCAAACTGCAGAGCTGATGGACTTGGGAGGTGGAATATGTGCCCAGGGAGGAGAAGATGGACAAGGAAGTAGCAGATGACTTGTGCCTCTGTGATGCTGTAAATCCCATTTAGCTCCAGCAGCCTCAGTGGCTCAGCCCTCTCCCTGCTTTGAGGACCTGTGGTGCAGTTCCTGCTTCCTGGCCCTGCCCAAGTGAACTTGGATAGGGAATGACTGTGTGGTGTCTGTGCTGGTGCTGATGTTGAGGTGCAGGCTGAGCTCCTGCCCTGGAGGGACCCAAATCTCTATTTAAAGTGCCTGTGTTGGTCCCACAACCCCAAAATCTTCTACCCATGGTGTTTTTAGTAGCCAGATCTGCCTTTCCCTGCTGGCCCTTGGTGTCACCTCCTGCTGCCTTGTGAGGTTCAGATTTATAGGGTTCATTTAATTTGTGGCCTCACAGGGGGCTGGGATCCATGGGAATCAGCTCTGCCAGCCTGCTGGGAATCCTGGGGAGCACACACTGGGACCTGCCTGCCAGCAGCTCTCCCTCCCTCCTGTGCCCAGAGCTCCTGGGAGAGCCTGGAGTGGGACTGTGCAGGTGAGGGGAGCACTTGGCTCACTCCTTACTTCCTGTGGTTCAGAACTGTTTGACTGTTCTGCTAGAAAATCCCTTCCAAGTGGTTTTCTTCAAAAGGAAAGGTCCCTGAGTGTCTGCAGAGGGTTTGGGAGGCACTGCTGGCACTCAGCACCTCCAGCAGGCAGGGGAGCAGGAGATGGGCACTGCTGTCCCCAGGGCACGGTGCCAGCTGGCCTTGAGGGCTGCAGCAGGAGGAAGCTGCATCTGTGCTGTTGCCTCTTGGTTGTTTGTCACAAAGTAAACACAGCGAGCCATGGGACTTGTTTGGAGATTTGGGTGCCCTTGGTCATGAGCAGAAAACTCTCCATTGAATTCACCAGCCACAGGATAAACACACCCACTGGATTCTGGGGAGAGGGAAGCCCAAATAGGCCCCAGGTTTTGGGGTGGACCATGGTTTTGTGCCTCAGTTGGACTGAAATGTGCCTTAATTGAACTGAAATGTGCCTTTATTTTATAGCCTATGATTGCTCTTCAGAGGTTTGGGCAGGGAGGAAGGATTTAATTCCTCTCACAAGCTCTCAGGCTTCTTTAAAAGGCCAAAACCCTTTGAAATCCCAGTTCCAGTCCCTGTTAGAGCCTGGTTTTGTAAATCGTTGGCTTTTTTCAGAGTGTGCTTCAAGAAATCAGGGGCATTACTGACACCACACCTGGAGACACTGACAGAGATATTTTGAAGATAAAGGGAAGAGACTGAGCCTTGGATTTGGCTTCCCCTCCCTGCTTTGTGTTAAAAGCTGTTGGTTTGTGAGAAATGGAGTTTATATGAGGAAAAGACTTGAAGCAAGGCCAGGCTGGGACTCCCAGGGGAGCTGTGTGAGGTCACCTCCTTCCCAGTGCTGCCTGTCCTGAGGGACCTGCTTGGCTCCTGCTTCTCCTGGGTTTGTACTTTGTGATTTGGACAAGTTTCCTCCAAGCTGTGCTGAGGTGCCACTTGGGTCACACTGACACGGCTCTGTGGGCTGTGCTTTGGAGACAAGGGGTGAGCTGGACTTGCAACGAGCAAAAACACATTTTTAGTGTCTAGTCTGGGTGTGAAGAGTGAGTGTGTGCGGATGAAACTAGCAAAAAAAACCCCAAGCCCCCCAAAAACTCACTAAGGGAGACTGTCAGCTGGATGGTCCCTGAAGCTGGTTCACTTGTGGTGTCTTATGGGATTCTTTTGCACTCATTTGCCTTAAATGTTCTGGTTTGGTCTTTTTTATAAAGTAAAAGTTGTGCTCTTTACCTGTGCTGTGACTTTTACATTCCTGTTTTCTTCAGCTTGGGGATCCTGGGGTGGGGGTTGATTCCTGCTGTGGCTGATTCCTGCTGTCCCAGATGGACAAAGATATTTTCATCCTTTTGGTCGCTCCAGGGGGAGCCTCTGGGGAAGTGTTTGGGAAACCTGGACCTTCCCTGGGCGGTGATGCTGGAGCTGAGCTCTGGAAAAGCTGAGCCTGGGGGGCAGAATTTCCACATTGTCCCTGTGATGTCACCAGCTGGTGGCAGCAAAGGTGGGGTTTGCTGTGCAGGATCAGCTCAGGGATGGAGGCCCAGCCTCTGACCCTGGGACTTGAAGGACCAGTTCTGCACTTCCCAATTTCAGAGCAGATCCCAGGATAACCTGCAGGGCTCCATTCCTGGCAGGTGTCCTGGGGGGTTTCCCTCTGGTGCACAGAGCTGGATGTGTTTCCTGGGAGGATTTCAGAGCCATGCACAGGTAAATGCTGCCTTCTCTTGGCTGGGCAGGGTCTCTGGGGATGTTTTTGTGCCTGGAGCCCTCAGACCAGCTGGGTGGGGGCTGTCAGCCCCGCTGTCTTCAGGAGTTTCCCTTTGGAATTTGCTGCCTGGGTTTCCTTGCTCACATGGGATGAATCCATGGGTTTTTGTCTGCAGGAAGTTGTTTGCTGTGGATGGAGCTGTCTTGGTCTTGCTGGGGTGGTTTTTGCTCTGAGCATTCGTGCTGAGTGTTCTGCTGAGGGATCTGACTGGGTTGCCCAAGTGGAGACCTCACAAACACGAGAGCCTTTACCTGGCCACAGGTGCTTCCTTCTGGGAGCCTGACTCAGCACCTGGCTTTTCCTGAAGATATGGTTTGGTTTTATTGGGCTTGGTTTTGCCAGGAGAGTCTCCAGAGACTCCTCCTGTGTGGGTCCTCAGAGGGATCCCTGTCCTGCCCCGCTCCTCACTGCCCACGGTCCCCTGGGATGGAGTTAAGGAAGCTCAGGAGCTCTGCAGGGAATGTTAAAGAAATTCCTCTCCACATCCACACCCTGAGCTGCTGAATTATTTATTTCAGCGTGGCTTAGGCATGAGGAAGCAGATGGATGGACCCTAATTCCTCACAGCCTGGCCCTTGCAGTAACAGAGCAGCTGAGGCTCCTCCTAAAACTACACAGAAACATCCAATACTCGCTGCTCCTGTTCCCTTCCTTGGGCTTTTGCTGTTCCATTGCTCTTCCTAAAGCAGTCCTGGAGTCTGGGATATTTCCCAAATGCTCTGTATTAATATTCATTAATAAAAGCTAAGCCAGGAGCTGCTGTTAAGGAAAAAACCCCAAATGCCTGGGGAAAACGTTACCCTTAAGAAAAAAGCTCTCTGCAGAGCCTGCTGTGCCTGCAAAGGCTTTTATAGGAGGTGGGGAGGGGCCCTGGGCAGGTGAGAGCTCTGGGCTCTGCCCTCCGGCTGGTGGCAGCACTGGAACAGCTTCTGCAGGTAAGCTGGCACAGGTAAGGAAAGGCAAACGGATCTTGGTGACCTGTCCCTGTCCCTGCTCCAGGGGACCTGACACAGGTAAGGAAAGGCAAACGGATCTTGGTGACCTGTCCCTGTCCCTCCCCGCTCTGCTGGGGCTCAGGCAGCACGGCAGGGATGTGTTGGATGTGTTGGATGTGTTTGCATGGTTTGGTCCCAGCACTCCTGGTGGTGCTCAGCGTTTCCCTGCCGTGGGCACAAGGACGAGGCCACACTCCTGCCACACTCCGTGGTCTCCAGGGTCCCAGACTGAGGTGGGGTTTGCTTTCCTTAACCCTTGAGCCTGGAGCCAGCAGGGTTTATCCTGGGGGAAGCTGCCTCAGGAAGCAGAAGGGTGCTCCCAGTTCCAGTTGGCCTGGGGAAAGCGGTGGCCAGGGATGTTTACAGGGGACAAGGCCATCAGTGAAACACCTTCTGTTCCGCTGGCCCAGAAGCCAAAGTCCAGGGGCAGCTCTGGGATCAGCCAGGGTTCACAAACACGGCCAGGGCGTTCACCTCCTCCCTGGGGTCAGGCCACAGCCATGGCCCCGTTCTCCCAGCCACTCCTTCCTCCCAAAAACCCTCCCCAGCTTCCCTGGGGCTCCTGGTGCTGCCTTTTCTGTCTTCTCTCAGCTGCCAGCAGAAGCAGCAAATCTGGGATTTTCCAGGTATTACCCCAAACTCTGCCCTGCTCACACCAGCCATGACCCCACTGAGGACAGCAGAGCCCCAGGATCCTGGGAGCCCTGAGGGAGCTCTGCAGCTCCAAAGGGTCCTGGGAGCCCTGAGGGAGCTCTGCACTTCCACAGGGCAGGGACTGCTGCTCCCACCGTGCTCCCAGAGCCAGGAGCTGCCAGGCCAGGCTCGGGGCTCTGCTGTGGGATCAAGGCTGAGCAGGAAACGGGGAAAGAACAAAGCCACAGGTTGGGCTTGGGGTGGTGCCTGGACTCTGCTGGTTTATGGCTGGCCTGGTGCCTGCCCGTGCTTGTCCCTGAGGAGGGGCTGGTGGCAGGATGCAGGCTCTGCTGCAGGTGCAGGCTCGGGCCCTGCTCCCCCAGCTGCAACACCTGCAGCACTGCCAGAGCTGAGATGGGGTGAGGCTCATCACGCACCCCAGAGCAGCTCAGCCCTCCCAGCTCACCTGCCCCACAAACCAGGGCTCAGTGCACACAGGCAGGTGGCTCATTCTGGGGCTGAAACCTCCCAATCCAGCACAGTTCAGCTTTTTAAATGAAAATAGGGGATGCTGTTCTTTTATCAGGGCCAAAGCACAGACAGGCAGGTGTGTGTGTGTGTGTAGGGTGGAGGGAGGTGTCTGTAGGTGACCTGTAGGACTAACTGCCCCCATCTGGGTCCTTTGCTCACCCTCAAGGTCACTGCTCTGCTGGGTGGAGTGCTTTTTAACCCCAGGAGCCTGTAAAACTGAGAGACTTCAAGTAAACAGTGCTCAAAAAACAACCCCACCAGGCTGGACTTTGCCCAGAGAGGATTTCCAGCCGTTCGTGCCCATCCCTTGGGGAGGAGGTGGAAATGTTTGGGGGGGGCAGAGGGAAGAGCAGCAGGGATCTGGGATAGAGCCCAGCATTTCCTGACCCTCTCCTTGCTGGCTCCTAAAGGAGACCTGGGGCAAGCTGTGGTCACTGGGCTGCTCTGTGGGAGCAGAGCCTGCAGCAGCCACCCTGAGCAGTCCTGAGGGTTTAAGCTGGGGATGGGGTTCAGCTCTGTCCTGAGCAAGACCCAGCTCCCAGTGCCACTTCTGAGGGAGGGAGAGACCATCAGTGCTGAGCTGGGAGGATCAAAGGCACCCACAGAGAGCACAGCACCCCCTGGCACCCCTTCCCTCCCCACCCCAGATCCCTTCTGCCAGAGAAACCACACCTCTGCCTGACATATTCCACTTGTTTTCCTTTATGTTGCACTGCAGTTTTAACAAAGACATGAACATGCAGAGTGATGCCACTCGTCAGCAGGGAGAGAGGCTCTTGGAGAAGAGGCAGGGACACTCCCAGCAACAGCAGCATCCCCAGAGCCCCCCACAGCCCCTGCAGCCTCTCTCCTTGCTCTAGGACAGCAGGCTGCCCTGCCCAGCTGTGCTGGGAGCCCTGCAGTGCTCCAGCTGTCCCATTCTGGCACCAACAGGAGCAGGGTCTGTCTCCACTGCAGGAGCTGTGCTTTCCAGCTGCTGCTTTCCCTTCCCAAGAAGGCAGAAACAAATTTATTTTACGAAATCAACTGACCCTTGTTTTCACAGGAGAGCAGGAGGGAGCAGAACTCAGGAGTTCCTGTGCCAGTGGCAGAGCAGAGGAGCAGCCCAGGGAAGCAAAGCAATACCTCAAGGATTTATCCCAAAACCTCTCAGGTCTGGCTCTCTCAGCCCTAACACCCCTTTTTGCTCTAACCCCTCCTTCTCTCCTCACTGCCCTTGGGGAATTGTGGCAGATGGCTCTGTCTGGAGCTGCTCCACAGGACCCTGAGGTGACTCTGTGCAGGTGCCTCCACAGCAAGCTCGGGTGGGGGATGCTGAAGTTTTACTTGCCCAAGGTGAGGAATATCCAACCATACATATCCTGCCCCATTCCATGGGCTGGCTGAAAGAGGGGGGGAAGGGGGAGAGCTCAGTTGAATTTAGCCTTTGAAAAGTCCATTTCTGGATGCTGTTCCATGAACCTGCAAGGAAAACAAAGCAAGGGTTTGGGTGGGTCAGTGGGAGCCTGTCTGGGGAGGGAAGGGTTTCTGCTCTCTGCACTCTGGAGTTCTGCTGCAACCCCACGCCCTCCACAGCAGGGGGGCTCTGCTGAGCCCCTTGGGACACATTCCCTGCACTTTCCCTACAAACACCTTTTCCTGGGGTCAGCGGGAGCAGCATTCCTGCCAGCCCAGCAGGTCAGCAAGTCGAGACACAGGGGAGCTGTTAAAGATCAAGGACACGCCCTTCACTGTTACTCTGGGCTGGACACGTAGCAGCCACGACAGCGATTGTGGGGCAGAGGGGAGATGGTGAAGGCAGATTAGGGCTGGAGCTCCAGCCTGACAGCTTTACTGGGAATATGGGGAAGTGCTCTGACTGTAAAAACCCAGGGAGGACACGACCAGAACAATCTGTTTCAAACCTGATTTCAGATGTACTGCAGTCCCAGCAGAGGGAATCACAGAACGCTGTGGGTTGGAGACCCTAAAGATCATCGTGTTCCAACCCCCTGCCATGGACAGGGACAACTGCCAGGACTGTCTGGACTCAGGTTCCACATGGGCAAGTTCTGGGGGCAGTGCTCTGTGCCCAGGGCACACAGAGGCTCCTCTGCTCTGCTCCCCAAGGGACACAGCACATCCCAGCCCTGTGGAGGACTCACACAAGCTGCAGGTAAGGGCAGCTTGGTCTCCTCTGTGTTCCCATCTCAGGGCTTCCCCTGGAACGCCCCCACAGCATTTCCACTTTGCACTTCCAGAGCCACCCGTGCTGTGAGGATCATGTCCTTGTTTGGCAGCCAGGAGAGCTCCACTGACATCAGCACCCACACGGCTGTCACTGAGTCTCCTTTGCCCTGGACAAAGTCTAAACTTCCTCTCCATCCTCTGCCAGCCAAACTTCCAGAGCACCAAACAAGTGACCCTGCCAGTGAGGTGTCCTGGCATCCCTGGAGCAGAGGGTGCTTCCCAGAGCCTGAGCTCTGCTCTGTCAAACCCCAGCAGCTGCACAGAGAATCTTCTGGTACTACAGATAAAGCCAGAGGAAGCAAGGAGTCAGGTCAGCCACAGCACTCCTTCACCCAGAGATAAAGTCTGGGGCTGCACTTGCTGAAGAAGCTGTGACCCAGAATTGCCTCCACACCTTCCCAAACGGCCTTGGCAGCTCCAGGAGTCACTTCCCTGCCACAGTGCATTTTTACCAAACAGGGCAATAAAGCCATAAAAGTGGCTTGGGGAAAACAGTCTGGAGGCAAGTGGAGGGAGGAAGGGAGGGGTGATTAGCTGGCTACTGAGGGAGATTACACACCAATCAAGAGCATGGTAAAGTTCAGCAGAGATGGCACCTCCAGTTCTGAACGTGCCTTCTGGACTTGAAACCAGCAGATTTCAATTGTTGTAGTCAACAATTCCAGAGCTGAGCTATTCCCAGATTTTCCCACTGGGCTTTCTACCCCCACAGGCTTTTACAGACACTGGTGCTTGGCCAAAACCCAGTGACTGTGCAGATGTGAGCACGGCTAGGACTGAAGGAGCTGCTCTCTGTGCCCTTATTTGTGCCAGAGAGGAAGAGGAGAAGGTGCTTGGGAAGGCAAACCCATGCAAAGGAATGAGCTGTACCCACTTTTTCAAAATATCCTGCTTCTTCTGTTCATCAGAGGTGGGCAGCCCCATGGATTTCTGTCGTTGGTCATACATCATCTTCTCCACCATGCTGCGAGTTTCACTGTCCAGGTCTGACAACTGAAAGCAAGACCCAGATTGGAAAAACTCTGGCCTCAACTGAGGTCATTTCTGAGCAGGTTCCACCCCATGAAACAGCAGAATTCTTACCTTTGAATTCTCTGGATTAATTTTCTTGGTGTTGATTTCTGGGTCTGTGGAGACCAGTTTGTTCCACCACTCCATTTTGTTGATCTAGAGGATGAAGAAGCAAAAACAAGTTTATCTTTCTTGGACTTGTTATAGGGTTTTTAAGTCTCAGTCACAGGGAAAAAAAAAAGATAGAATCAAAGTTTATTTGACAGTTTTCTAAAGATCAGTAGAATCTGAACATAGATAAAGGGTATTTTTGTTTCAAACTACTTTAGGCAGCCTAAATTTTCACAGCTGGGAGATCTGAGAGAACATCAGCTGTCCTGTTTGGCATGACATAAATGGGATTAGAACAAACCACCTGGAGAGGCCCAGAGGGGACACAAGAAGGGACACAAGGAGGTCTGGTGTAGGATTTTTGTGTCACTAACAGATGTCAAAACACACTAAAGGACAACATTAAAATGACTGATTTCCTTCCAGCTTTTCCTGAACTGCTGAGAAGTACACCGGATATCCTGGAATAGCATAAAATGAGGCTGAAGATGGGGGAACTTCAATACCCCACCACCAGTGGCACCAGTGACAAGGTAGCCAGGACAAGCACGGTGAGAGCTGAGAGCCCAGGAGAGGCAGCCCAGCCTGAATCCTGCCCAGCCCACCCTGCTTTACCTTCTCCAGGTGCACAGTGACTGTTTTGCCATCCTCAATGAGCCAGGAGCTCTCCTCCACCTTGACCTCGTTGAAGAGCTCCCCATCAATGACAGGAGGGTGGCCCTTGAGGCCGACCTTGAGGCGGCGTCTCTGGATATCCACCACCACGTCCCTGCCCTTCAGCCTGAAGCTCACCTTGAAGGGGACAGCCAGCTGCAGCAGAAAGGAGCAGATCTGAGGAGCAGGCCAGGGAAATCCCTCCTTACCCTCCCATGCAGCTGTCCAAGCCTTTCTGCCTTGCCTTCACCAGAGCCAGGCAGAGCAGCGACTCTGGGACTCTTCTCCTTGAGGAACTGAGCGAGCAGGAGGTGGGAGGAAGGGACCATAAAAAGGGAAGCAGATTTTAATGCCTGGATAAACCAAGGCCAGAATTTGGCAAACTACAGCTCCTGGGAATTTTGCTGAGTTACCAAGCTCTCTCCCAGCTATTGAAACATTCAAACTTCCAGCCACAGGGAATTGGCTTCATCTCTTACCAGCCCCTGCTCTTGTTCCCTGTCTCAGATTCCTCAGATCCTGGTCACAAAGCACTACTTACATCCAATTCTGAAAGAGTCTGTGTCCATCTATAATTTGGAAGGTCAGCTCCATTGCCAGAGTTGGGTTTAAGTTTTCCTTTATCCTTCTCATCTTCTTCTTCATCATCTGTTCCCTAAGCAATTCAAGTGTAAAGAAAGAAGCTTTTCCAATTTCCATTGTAACAACATTCTTAGGTTTTATAAGGATTGCAGATCAGTTGTTTGTATTTCATATCCACTTAAATTTAGCTCCATAATTAATAGCTGCTTCTGATAAAACACTGCTACAATAAAGAACCCTAAAGCCCTCTGTATTGGCACATTAAGGAATTGTGTGTTTTTAAAGCCAAAGTTTCTAATTTGTATTTTCCAAGTGTATGTTTTGGACAGGGCTTGGAGCAACCTGGTGTAGTGGAAGGTGTCATGGCAGAGGGTGGAATGGGATGAGCTTCAACCTTCCAACCCAAACCATTTTATGGTTCTGAATTGTCTCCAGACGAGTTTTACCTGTTTGTTGGAATCTGAACATTCACCTTCCTCCTCCAAGGGTTTCACTGGGACACCATTGCCCTGCCCTTGTGCCTCTTTCTTCTGTTGGAAAAGAGCAGAGCAGGAACAGGCTCAGCCAAGAGCTGGCATTTGTGTCACCTCCTGAGCTGGCACTAGGCGGCCTCAGCCTTTCAGGCCCAGCTGGAGAGCACCACTCACTGCATCCCACTTTGAATTTCCAGCCCTTAGGACAGTCACAGGGAACAGGCACTGCCAAGGGAAGATTCCCTGAGTGCTCCCACCGGGACAGAGAACAAACCCGAGCCCTCCCACCCCTGAGAGCCGCAGGGAGGACAAAGCTGCAGCTGCACACACCTGGCTGGGCTCTCACCTGGTCGATCTCGAGCTGCAGCCTCTCTGCCTCCTCATCTGTGAGCTCCTTGATGCGTGGCTCGCTGTGCTGCTGTGTGTCCCTGTCCCTGGCCAGCCGAGCAGCACGCTCGGCCTTCTCGCGCCGCTCCGCCTCCAGCCGCGCCTTCTTCTCCTTGCGCTCCTTCTGTGCCAGCTTGTTGTGGTGGCTGAAGGCCTCTGTGATCAGCTGAGGGGTGAAAGAACAGCGGCATCTCACACCCAGAGCCAGCAACTCGCTCTCCTGAGGAGCACCACGACAGCTGTGGAGTTGCACGGATGTTGGGAGTTTTCCCTTCCCTTAGATTTTTTTTTTTTTGACTGAAAATCTATGGAGATTTTTCAATTCAAAAAGCAAAGGAGGAAGTGAAAAGGGAGGAAAAAGAGAAAATTTTAAATATTTAAATGTAGTCCTTCCTAGTTACACAGGGAGTATGTTTCCAGGAGATAACAGTAAAATAAAAATCCTCTGCTTGTTTTGTCCTTTGTGCAATTCCAGCAGGACGAGCTGATGCCCAGCCCAGCCATGTGAAGCTGCTCCAGGACAGCTGCACACACCAGATCCAACTTTTTTACCTCCTTCTGACCCTTCCCATGCCTGGGCTTTTCTCCAGATGGAGGCTCAGTGCAATGACTTAAAGGAGAAAGTCTCAAAACACCCCCATGTTTTCACACTGAGGAGTGAGCTCCTCCATAAATCTTTTGTTTCAGCCTCGCTCCCAATCCTCCAGAGGTTGTTGTGACTCAAAATCCCAAGGTCTCTGATGCCAAGGGCTGCGTGCTCAGTGGGAAAGCTGAGTACACAGGCAGGGAGCCAGAGAATTGCCCCAGGGTCGATAAGGGCAGGGGTGCTGTGCAGAGCAGCACGTAGGTGAGCTGAGGTCTGCCCCAGAAAATAACACAGACAGATCCTCAGAAAGGAATTAGAGGGGGGAAATTTATTTATGTACATCCCAGGAGCCTCGGAGTGGGAGGGAAATCCTGATCCTTTTCCAAGCAAACTGTACTTTGTAAGCAAGCACTGAGTATTTCTGCTTTGCTCTACCAGCAAGGATTGTTTACACAGCTCGGCCCCAGTGTCTCCTGGAGAACAGAACGCAAAGTGTGCATCCCCCAGGATGTCCCAGCCTGTTCCCAACCCCATGATCCACGGTGAGGAAATTATCTTCACTGCCTGACCTTGTCCATGCCGCTGCCCACACCTCCCTCACTCCACCCACACCACGAGCCTGCTGAAATGGCACCCAAAAAATGCAGAGACTTTCTCCCCTCTCCTTTCTCTTTCATGCCAAGGGCTCAGCAGCACTGGGGAAGCAGCTTCTTCCCTGTTTGTTGTGGTTCCCATGGTGTCAGAGCACTTTTCCAGGAGCCCATAACGCATTCTGACAGATGCCACCACCCAAGGGCATGAACCCTTTTCTTCCACAGGCACAGATTGCCACAGACAGCAGCCAGGCACCTCTGAGCTGCCACTCAGCTGGGGTCACACAGCCTCCAGCAATGGGGGAGAGTTGCTCTCTATTCTGAGAAAAATGACAGCAGGGTTCACCTTTCTTCCTTTCAGAGAATCACAGGATGCTTTGTGCTGAAAGGACCCTAAAGGCCCTCCAGTTTCAGCAAGGGCTCCCTGCAGGAGAGGGGAGCAGTGTCCAGGCTCCCCAGCCCAGCCCAGGGGCAGCTGCATGTGCAGAGCTGTGGACTTTGTGCTTCCCCTGAGCTAACAAACAAGGTAACGTGGGGTTATCACTGCTGTGGCACTGCTAAGTCAGTGTGTCTGGCAGGTTTGCTCTCCAAACTAGCCTTTGGCCAGAGCCTGGCAAGAAACCTGCACTGAGGGACCACCTGAGCAGGGAATTGTGTGCTCCTCACCCCTGACAGGGCAGCTCTGGTTTTCCTTCCCTCAGGAGCTGCTGCTGCTCCCAGCTGGGAGCTGTTCAAGCAGGGGACCCTTGGCATGGCCCAGACCCGGGTGGGATGGAAAGGAGAAGAGTTAAAGGCCTGAAGGTTTAATTTTTACCTTCTCTGCCACTCCATCCTCTCCCCCGGTGAAGAAATCCGTCTTCCTCCTCAGGAAGCTGAAGAAGGTGTTCACGAGCTGGGGAACAGGGAGAGAGGGTGGAGAGAAAAGGAGCAGTGAGCCCAGGTCACTCAGAGCCACCTCGAGTGTCTGGAGTGATTTTTCCAGAGCCTTTTTCCTTTATCCTTTGTCCTCCCTCTCTGTGGCTGCTGCCTGAAGAAAGCACTCAGCTGTGGTGATGGAGATCCCTGGACTGCCAGCCTGCAGGAGAGGACTTGGTGTGGTTTGCTTGAGGAAAGGCAGCAGTTTGTTCCGAGCTCCTGATGCCATAGCCCAAGCTGTCACCCGAGCCAGGAATGGATTTATGCATGCATACATACCTATACCATATACATATATGTATATATATATAAAAATACCATATTTTGCTTCTTTGCACACCTAAAAGCACACAAACTCCTTATTTTTACAGCTGCCAGGGATGATCACCGATGAATGAACCAGCACCTCCAAACCCCCTCTGGAAACCCCAAATTCCCCTGAACTTGGCTGATCTCTATTTTCCAGGAATCCTGCTCCATGGAGGTTTCAGGAAGAGATTTTGCTGGAACACGAGGCGCAGTTACAGGATCATTTTTTAAAAATTGTTGGTGAGCGGAGCATGAGTGGGGTGTTCCTACACCCTCCAACCCTGCCGCAGGTCAGTGTCTGCATCCCAGAGCCCCCAGCCAGAGGGCCCGGGGTGGGATCGGGGTGGGATCAGGGCGGTTGAGCAGATCCCCGAGCACGAGGGGACCCCACGGTCACGGCCAGGCCTCACGGGGCTGTGGCGGGAGGGTGAACGGGGCAGTTCGGTGCTGCCCTGCGGTGTTTTACCCCGCTGTGACCCACCACAGGCACTGCCCGCGCACCCGGAGCCCTCCGGTCAGCCCGGAGGGGGCTCAGGACCGCCCGGAGGCCCCGGGGCCGCGGTGCGAGGCCTCGGTGAGGGCGCCGCGGCGCCTCATTAACAGCACACTAATTAACGAGCGAGGCTGGCGCTGCCGGGAGCCGTTACGGCCGCTCCGGGAGCAGCGCACGTGCGTCCCCTGCCCCACGTGCCGGGGCGGGGCCCGCGGAGGCCGCGCCGCTCCCCGCTCGCTCCTCCGCTCCTGCCCCGCCCTCCCCGCTCCCGATGCCGGCGGCGCTACCTCGCGCACGCCGCCCTGGTGCTGCTGGGCCATGGCGAGCAGCATCCCGTCGAAACGATCCTCCTGCTCCGCCGCCTCCTCCGCGCTCAGCCCCATCGCGCCGCCGCTCCCGCACCGGGCCGCCACCGGAACCGGAACCGGACCAGCGCCCGCCCCTGGCCACCCGCCAGTCACAGCGCGCCGCCGCGCCGCTCTCTTCGCTGATTGGTCGCGCGGGCTGCCAGTCTTGCAGGGAGAGCCGGGGCGCGAGGCGCCGCGGGGTTGTTATGGCGACGGGCCCTGAGGGCCGCGGGGTCCCGGGTGTAGAGCGAGGTCTCGGGCCCGGCCCCTCCCGTCAGGAGCTGGGAGCGCGAAGGGCCCCCCGAGCCTCCTTTTCTCCAGGCTGAGCACCCCACTTCGCTCCCTCAACCGCTCCAGGGCTCCGTTCCCTTCTCTGGACACGCTCCATGTCTGGCTCGCAGTGAGGGGCCCAGAACCGGTCCCGGGGTTTGGGTTGCCTCAGCAGTGTCACCTGAACAGTCATTGCCCACTTTGGCTCTTGCTCAGCTGCTGTCGACCAGCACCTCCGGGTCCCTTTCCCTTGGGAAAATATGAGAATTTCGGCCTTTTCCCCTTACTTTTCTCTTTGTTCTGCAAACGGGAGCATTTTCCCTTTCCCTGTGTTTCCTCAGAGAGACACGAGCCCTGGGCCCATCACAGTCTGCCAATTCACCAGGTTCCTCTTCCTCCACCACAACAAGAGGCTCCCGATCAAGGCCAGGCAAACAGCCACTGATAACACAACTTCCAGGTTGCTCTTCCCAAGGCCGGGCGCCGGGGCCATTGAACGCCAGGCCCAGACGAGCGCCCTGTGTTTGTCTGTGAACCCTGGCAGTGACACCTGCTCCGTGGGGCCTTGGTGCCATGGTACAGCCTGGGCTAATGACTCTGTTTATCCTCTTTGGGTAATCCTGATAAGGCCACACAACCCCTCCCGCGCCGATTCATTGAGAAAACGGCCGTTGGCCGCGCCGGGAACTCGCCTGGCCCGGCCAATCAGCCCAGCAACAACGGGGTTGGTTGGGTGGTTTTAATGAGGGCTGCTTAATCAGGGCGGTCAAGGCTGCGGAGGGGTGTTCACTGTGACCTGGCCTTATAAGAGCTGGCTGGAGCACCACGGGCTGGCAGAGCCGGGAGGACGGGGACAATCCGGCCCGTGACAGATTTTGGAAGGGATTTTACGCCTCTCTCCCTCCAGCTGAGTTTGGACGAGGAGCTGGCTCAGCCATGAGCACCAGCGTGGATGCGGGGTGTGAGAGGTGCCAGTGCCACGGCAAGGACAAGCAGCCTGCCATCCTGTACTCCCTGCTGAGCCAGGAGCTGCGGCCCGGCGGGGCCCGGCAGTGCCTGTGCCGGCAGCGCCGCGCCGTGTGCCTGCGCACGCCGCACCTCACCTGCCAGGCCGCCTCCGACGTGCTCGTCAAAACCATCAACTTCATGAAGAACGTGGCTGCCTTCCACCTGCTGCCACGGGAGGATCAGCTGCTGCTGCTGCACAGCTGCTGGGTGCCCCTGTTCCTGCTGGGGCTGGTGCAGGAGATGGTGACCTTCGAGGTGATGGAGGCCCCGGCCCCCAGCATGCTCAAGAAGATCCTGCTCAGTGGCCAGAGCAAAGGGCAGGAGCCCGAGGGGACACAGCCCACGCTGGCGGCCGTGCAGCGCCTGCAGTGGTGCCTCAACAGCTTCTGGAGGCTGGACCTGAGCCCCAGCGAGTACACCTACCTGAGGGGAGCCATTCTCTTCAATCCAGGTGAGTGCCAGGCCCTCGTGGCTCTGCTGGCCAGCACTGGCAGCAGGACACAGAATCAGGGCATCCCAGAGTCACTGAGGCTGGAAAAGATCTCCAAGAGCATCGAGTCCACCCTGGGCCACTCACTGCCCACTTTGTCACCAGCCCAGAGCACTGAGTGCCACATCCAGGGATAGGGACTCCACCACCTTCCCAGGTGAACACAGAGCTCGTGGCTTGGAGATGCTCAGAGATGGGCAGGTGTGAGAGCAGGGAGGGCTGGTCACCTTTTCCATAACTATGGTCATTCCCATATGCAGGAAGGAAGGATGACAAAGCCTTTGCCTACCCTGCAGACAATGAATCCTGGATTCCTTTTAGTTGTAAAGAAGGATTTTTAAAGCAGGATTTTCCCTTGTTCAGTGCCTTCCCTGGAACGGTTACCCCTCAGCAATTCTGTGTGCATCTCCTTAGTATAGCCTCCTGAGGAATGGGGAAGGGTGGGAATGGGAGAAACCTGGAGCTGTTCCCATCCTTCACCTCCCTCTCTCTCTCCTGTCCCTCACAGACATCCCCGGGCTGAGGGCTCCGCTGTACATCGAGAGCCTGCAGTGGGAGGCGCAGCGGGCGCTGCGGGAGCTGCTGCACCCCGAGGACCAGGCTCGCTTCTCCCGCATCCTCCGGGTGAGCTCCTCCCTGAGATCCATCCCCGCCGGCCTCGTCACCGACCTGTTCTTCCGGCCCGTCATCGGGGGCGCCGCCATGGGGCCGCTGCTGGTGGAGATGCTGTTCGAGGTGACGGGCTGGCCGCAGGCCCCGTGGCTGCCGCTGCCCCGCTGAGCTGGGCTCTGCAGGAGCTCCGTGTTCCACTGGAGGATCCCTGGGGAAGCAGCTGTGGCTCAGCAGATTGTACAGCAGCTCCTGCTCCGCCTGGGCCGCTCTCCAATCCAGGGAGTGTGTGAGGGCGAGGGGTTCCCTGCCCGGGTCTCAGTTTTTACTCGTTTTGCTGTGAGCTCCAAGCAGTGAGGGTTGTCCTCAGCTTGATCCCGTGGTGTGTGACGGCCTCAGTGGGATCACTGACAGAGAGCAAACATGGAATTAACTCTGGGTCTGGCTTCCGTGCTTGGAATCTTAGAAATACTCAGGAAATTTCTTCAGGGAAAAGTCCTACAGGGTGTACAGACTCACCCCTCTTTTCCTTAGATTCTCTCTTTGCTCCGTAATTCCATGAAATACAAGAGGATTAAGAGCACTTAGCAGCACCTAAACCTACTGCACCTCATTTGGGGCTCTAGGCTTTCCTGTCTGTGTGAAAAGTTAAACCTGAGCAGAGCTGGTTTAGTGGGAGATCCAAACCTCCCTCCCTGGAGTTGGAGCCAGGTGCACACCTGGAAAACTCGCTCCTGCTGCCTCCAGCAGGTGAGGAGTCAGTATTTTATAAGTGGACATTTGTTTGGTTTGTATATAAGATGCAATAAATTATTTTTTTAATAAAATGTTTGGTGTTTTGGAACATGGTGGTGTGTTTTCAGCGATGGTGTTTGAATTTGGGGCAGGCAGAAAAAACTGCAGGCACGGAAAAGAGAGAATGGGATGAAAAGGGATTGTCCATAAAAATCCAGGAGTGACTCTCCTGCTGTGACTCAGCAGCTGCCAGGGCACGGGATGGGGACAGGCAGCCCCGACACCCCCCGTGCCCTGAAACCACCGGGGGCTGTGACCCTCAGAGTCTGTCACCCCCCTGGGGGTCTGGCCAAGCCCTGCCACCCCCAGGGCCTGTTAAACCCCCCCAAATGGGGTCTCTCTGTCCCTGTCCCCTGTCACC